>WWET01001042.1:29558-40574 GCA_011038615.1 Limnodynastes dumerilii
TGAGGGAATTGTAGAAAAGAGCGTGCGGGTTTGTGTTCGTAATGTGTTAAATTGTAGAAGTGGTTGATAATATGGTATTTAATGCTTAGGGTGGTTGTGTAATTTGATAAGCTTGTCTGAAGAGATGAGTTTCTCCTTCTTTGTTTTTTTCTAATTCATTTGAAACCGTTGAGTAGCACCCTGGTTCAATTATTATTAATGTATATTAAACTAGGTAATATTTGACATTCCATATATGGTGCATGTCAGTGCGGGACTCTTTTCTCTCTGTGTTGTACTATTGTGCCTTTAAGCAGTCTTTTTTGCTTTATGGTCCCTGCACGACTATATGTGATATTTGATAATATACAGGAATAATAAAAAAAAATGTTCCCCATTTTTTGGTTTGGATCACTTGGTAGTGAGATTTAAGGATGTCTTTTAGTTTAACAGGTGAGCTTCGTCAATCACGTATGCAGGAGGAGGCTGGTGGCTTGTTTGATCACTCTGCTGTTAAAGGTGGATCTGATTGGCATGATGATCTAGTGCAATTGAAGGATTTAATGATGAAGGAAACTAAATGTTACCTTAATTTGATGATGTCTAAAAATTATATGACAAATGGAATAACACCGAGAGGACTGAGGCCAAAGTTGTTCCCCTCTTTTGATTTGAATGATGAATTGACCAAGCAGTGGGAAGCTGCATTGCTTAAATGTTCTGTGGATCTTTTAAAAATATTGATCGAACATGATAAGATAGAATTGGAGACTATTCAAAAGGACATGGGCATAATTAGTGATAGGTTAAAACCTTTCAGTGCAGATGAGAAATTAATTGAGCAATTTGATGAATATAAAATAAGCATTGAGAAATTTGAAAAATTTATTAAGTCAAAGAAAAGAGGGAAATTTGTTCGTGACAAGAGAGATTTTGACAGCAACAATGTCTTTGATTGGCGTGTGTCAAAATTTAGAAAATGGCACAAGGTATCGAACTATAATCCCTCAGCCTCTGAATGCGAATCTTCTGATAATGATTGCAGTGACATTAACAACAGTAATTTTTTAGGCAATGGTATGGGATCAGACGATCCTGGAAAACGACAAGGCGGGGGAAGAGGAAAAACAAACAAGAAATCTACTACCAGGGGGCGGGGAAGAGGAAGTGGAGGGGATTGGAATCTGAGGCCAAAAAAGACGTAGATGAATGTACTATGGATAATTTTAAGATCATTAATTTATCTTCGAATACACTCAATGATGATCATATCTCTGTCTTGAATAAAGGCCTGAGCTTTTCCCCTAACTGTAATGTAGACCGTTTTCAATTGGAAGTGGATCTTAATTTATTTATGCGCAAAGTCTTACTAAAAATTTTTTTTGCAAATAAGAATAAACGTGACTATTTGGTAGGCGACACTTTGACTAGTGACGAGAGGGAATTGTTCCCTACGGAAGATGAACTCAGAGCCTTAGAATGTTTAGTCTCTTTGCAAGACGATGATGTCACTTTGAATGCATCTCCAAAATTAAAAATTAAATCCACTTTCTGCCCTGATCTATCAATCTGTCCCCAGGTCAAGATATTTCATGAGTTGGTTGCCCAAGATTTTGACCATTTGTACAATACCCATCGCTATTCTCCAATTGCAAGTGGGAATTTCACTAGCAGTGAACGTGCAGCTTTATTGGACATGCAGAAATGGGATGCAGTCATTAAACCCTCAGACAAGGGTGGAAACATCGTTGTCTGGGGGGAAGATTTATATCTAGCTGAAGCTAAGAGACAACTATCGGATACTCGTTGTTACAAGTCTGTCATATTTAATCCAACTAACATTTTTTTGATTTCTTATCAGAACTTGATACGGCAACATCATCAAAAAGGTACTTTTTCCAATGTTGACTTGAAGTTTTTGTGGGTTGAGAACCCAAGGATTGCTACTTTGTATTTCTTGCCGAAAATACATAAGGACGATCAGGCTCCTCCTGGTCGTCCTATTGTATCAGGCAATTTATGTTTGACTGAGCAAGCCAGTCGATATCTAGATGTCAATTTACGTGAATTTGTTTTTTCATTGGCCTCTTATGTACGTGACACATTGGATGTCTTGACCAAGATTGAGAATGTACATATCACTGACAATATGTGGTTGGTCTGTTGTGATGTTGAGGCGCTATACACGTCTATTCATCATGATTTGGGTCTGCGGGCTGTCAGATTCTTTTTGGAAAAGGCAGGTTTGACTGAATTTCATGAATTTTTGTTGGAGTTATTACATTATGTACTTACCCACAATTATTTTTTGTTCAATGGAATCTTCTACGTTCAACAGCAGGGCACCGCGATGGGCGCTTCACACGCACCGACATTTGCCAACTTATTTTTAGGGTGGTGGGAGGAAACACTTGTGTATGAGTTAGATGAATTTAAAATGCATGTTCGTCTTTGGCTCAGGTACATCGACGATGTGCTGATTGTTTGGGAAGGTGATGAAGAGTCCCTTAAGTGTTTCTTTACCCTATTGAATAACAATATCTATAATATCAAATTGACCTATAATTACAGTAAGACAAATGTCAACTTTTTGGATCTGACCTTAAAAACCTCAGATATGGGAACTCTAGAAAGTGACATTTATCGGAAACCAACGGCAACCAATTCCACCCTCCATTACTCGAGTGCTCACCTGCCATCCATTAAGAAGAACATACCAAGGGGTGAATTTATGAGGCTACACAGGAACTGCTTGACCGATACTGATTTTTTGTTAAGGGCTGACGAGTTGTCTGAGAGACTAATCCGTAGAGGCTATAGTAGGAGATTGGTTAAAAAACAAAAACGCTGTGCTTTTTCTTATAACCGTCATGGCCTTATACACTCTGAACGTAATAAAGATATGTCTGATAAGATCAGGTTCATAACCACGTTTTGTGACCAATGGAAAGACATACAAAAAATTTTGGATAAACACATCAATGTACTCCATATAGACAATGATGTGGCACAATGTCTGGGTCCTGCTGTAGATGTGACGTGGAGACGTTCCAAAAATCTTAAACAGTACTTGGTGCGTAGTCACTTTAAACCCCATCTCGATAAACCATTGTTCACACAAGGTTTCTTTCCATGTGGGCATTGTTCTCAATGTAAATACATGCAAACCACTAAAACTTATGTAGACAGATTCAATCACCGCCATGAGATTAAGGATTTTATAAATTGTTCATCTTGTGGGGTGATTTATTGCATTGTATGTGCATGCAATAAGACTTATATTGGAATGACGAAAAGATTGCTGCGGATACGCATTTATGAACATTCTCGCAACATCCTTAATGCCAGAAAAGACCAATTAAAAATGAAAAATTTGACTAGTGTAGCGAGGCATTTTTTAAAAGTGCATGATGGCTCACCGTTACACTTTAAGGCTTATGGAATGTTTAAGATATCTCCTGATATTCGTGGAGGTGATGTTGTTAAATTGCTGCAGCAAAAAGAAACTAAATTCATATATTTGATGAATTCTGTTGCACCACATGGGCTTAATGAAAAAAACGAATTTGTATCATATCTGTAGATACGGATACCATCATTTTGTGAATCTTCTATTTGCCTTAACTGCTTAGAAGCACAGACTGCAGGTTAACTCATGTATAAGGATATAGACACCATTCTGTAATGATTGCTGTTTTTGAGTACAGATCTTGTTATCTATATGGATTATCTGACTAGTTTAGGACGTATGGTTTGTGATATTGGGTATGGCCCTTTAAGAGTCCAATAATGGTGTTCACGATTTAAAGCCTTTATGAGAAATTAATTATTGCCATTATGCACCTAATATGATTAAGTTGACCATGTCCTCTATTATAAAATCTCTTACAGTCGATATATCATTCATACTGATGTCCTTTTTGTATTTATATTCTCTTCAGACTTTACCTGTATGCCTGTGTATAACTGCATTACGAACAACGGAGCAGATACACACACCTGTGTTATTGAACGATGCTGTTTCTGATTGGATAAGATCTCCTTAAATACTGACCTCGCTACCAGCTGATTACACCCGGAAGAAGCAATAGCGAAACGTACGTCGGTTTGTCCGTGGGGTGCCTCGTGATGTTCCTGGCCCACTGCTGTTGCGAGTGATGCCACTGCCGTTTCCCTGACCTTTTGTTACAACGGACTTTATTCAGTCTTCCTTATCTGGTCCGTAGGGTAAGGCAGTTGCCCGTAAGGGTGAAGCGGCACCGTGAGGTGGTTTTTTCATCTTTCTTTTCACCTTTTATTTTTTGTTGAAGAGTAGGGCTAGTTTTGGACCAATTACTTACCATTTAGGACGTGTTCTTTGATACTGTGATCATGGGCTGCTCATATTGAGTTACAACAGCCGACTTTGTTACATGATTGAATCTTACTATTCTTATTGTAAACATGTCTTTTTTCTATGATATGGCCTGAATATGCACACTCACATTTTTACTAATTTCATGGGCAATGTGGAATCGATGACCCCCACGTTTTAAATGTTTGTAGCTACTTTTTTATAGTTGTTGCCTGTGTTAAGGCTTATATGTGTATTTAATAAAATTTGTCTTTAGCAACTGAAGTAATTTGGTAGTTGTTTAATTATATTTTGCTATGCAGTGATTAATCTTGATGTGAATGTCTGTGCACTCATTATAACGGTCTTTTCCTTCTTTGTTTTTTTCTAATTCGTTTGAAACCATTGAGTAGCACCCTGGTTCAATTATTATTAATGTATATTAAACTAGGTAATATTTGACATTCCATATATGGTGCATGTCAGTGCGGGACTCTTTTCTCTCTGTGTTGTACTAACATACAGACTAGTATTAACCTACTAGCAGGTTTTTGGAATGTGGGAGGAAACCCACACAGACAAAAGTAGAACATACCAACTCCACACAGATAAGTTCTAGTCCAGGAATTTAACTCATGACCTCAGCACTGTGAGGCACAAGTGATAATCACTGATGCACTGGTACTCCCCCCAAAAAAGGTTGAGAACTGCTGCTCTATCCGATTTTGCCACTCACAATGATTATTTAATACATCTTATTCAATTGTGTGTGCATGTTAGACCCATTTTTGTGTTAGATGCAATGACATGCAAAACGAATGCAATAAATTTATATTATATTTCCATTTATATGCATCTTTTAGTGGTTACACCCAGCTTGCATTGCATGCACAATTATAATTTATTTATTTATTAACAGGTTTTTATATAGTACTTTCAGATTAAATAGCACTTTACAGAGACAGACACTAGGACTAATTTACTCCACACAGATAAGGCCTAATCCGGGAAATCAACTCATTACCTCAGCGCCAGAGACGTATCTACCCTTTGGCCAGGGTGGCTCTTGTTAGGGGCCCCAGCCAAAGGTTGGCAATGCCACCCTCGGCTAGGCGGTAGATCACGTAGCAATGTCACGGAGACTGCAGCCCAGCAGAGGTATCCGCATCGGAGGTAATTAGCTAAAGGAGTCCAGGACTTTCTAGTGACGACCATGGGCCGTATGCAGAGCTCTGGGCGCATTGCATATGTGCCCGGAGTTTTCCGGTATTTGTTACTGCGCATGCGCAGTAATTTTGTAACGTCATCTACGCTTTTTTTTTGCAACGTAGATAGCGTATCTTTAAGACTGCGTATATGCAATCTACGTTGCAAAAAGAAACATACATGGCGTTACAAAATTACTGCGCATGTGTAGTAACAAATATCAGAAAACTCCGGGCGCATATGCAATGCGCCCAGAGCTCTGCATACAGCCCCATGTCACCAGCTGTCCTTTCAAGGGGAAGGAGTCAGCGTTTCCGGTCTCTGCATTGCTGCTGCTTCTGAGAAATTCATTTCAGTTACAGGTGTGTATATTACAGGGGGTGCAGTGTGTCTGTATGTATTACAAGGGGTGCAGTGTGTCTGTGTGTATTACAGGAAGTGCAGTGTGTGCGTCTGTGTGTATTACAGGGTGCAATGTGTGTGTATATATACCGTATTTCCCCATGTATAAGATGCACCTTTTTTTTTAGAAAAATTTGGGGTCTAAAAACCGGGTTGCTCTCCCCCAACATCGCACTCTGCAAATGACGCTAGTGTGACCTAAGGTCACATCAGCGTCATTTTGCAGAGTACGTCGCGGGGGAGAGAGCCGGAGACAGCCGAATGGAGCGCAAAGGTAAGTGTGCTGCGATGTGATTGGAATGAATGAATGGATGGATCTGAAGGCTGGACATGGAGGGGGAAGGTAGGCACACACAAAGAGGAGGCAATAACACTGGCTGGACACAAATAGAGGAGGCAATAACACTGGCTGGACACAAATAAAGGGGGCAATAACACTGGCTGGACACAAATAGAGGGGGCAATAACACTGGCTGGACACAAATAGAGGGGGCAATAACACTGGCTGGACACAAGTAGAGGGAGCAATAAGACTGGCTGGACACAAAGAGGGGGCAATATGGCTAAAGGATGAGTTCAATAACTTTATGTAATACATTTTTTTTCAAATTTCAGGGTCTAAAAATTAAGGTGCATCTTATACATAGGAGCCTCTTATACATGGGGCAATATAGATTACAGCAGGTGCACTGTGTGTGTCTGTATGTGTATTACAGGGGGTGCAGTGTGTCTGTGTGAGTATTACAGGGGGTACAGTCTGTGTCTGTTTATATCAGGGGGTGCAGGGTGTGTCTGCGTTTATTTTAGGTGGTGCAGGGTGTGTCTGTTTATGTCAGGGGGAGCATTGTGTATCTGTGTGTATTACTGGGTGCAGTGTGTCTGTGTTTATTACAGGGGGTGCAGTGTTTCTGTATGTATTGTAGCATGTAGTGTGTGTTTATTACAGGGGTGCATTGTGTTTCTATGTATTGTAGCTTGCAGTGTGTGTACCTGAGCATATTATATGGTGCAGTGTGTAATAGAGAGGATGTATTATAGAGGGGGGGGGCTTACTACCTTACACTGCACCTGGACCCCTATATACAGCCCTGCTCAGCATGCGCACACAAAAAAACACATCACATATCCCATTTGGTCACAGTGCAGTGCTCCTCAACCAGTATGCCACAGGATGTTGCCAAGTGTGCCGCGGTGCAATGCCTCCAACAGAAGAAAAAGCACTGGAAGACCTTGCCTTAAGGAAATAAGGGTTTACTGGGGAGGCTACAGATACATGAATGCAGAATACTGGAGAGCTGGAGACACATGAATGGGGGACTACTGCGGAGGCTGCAGACACATGATGGGGGCTAACATAGTTAAATTAGTTATACGAAAAAAAAGTTATTAGCTGATTTTTTTATTTATCAAATAAAAAAAAACAATTTAATGTAATATCTGTGTATGTACTTTGTAATTCCAGCTTTCTGTATATTTTGCTTTTGGTGTGCCGCAGAATTCTGGGAAGGGCATAGGTGTGCTGAGGATGAGAAAAGGTTGAGGGGTATTGACACAGTGATATACACCTTACTTTTTTTGTACAACTGCAAATTGACCATTTGAGTGTTCTTTGTGGGTTTATTTCTTTATTTTATAATGTGACCCCTAAAATTCTTCATTGTTGTTGGTTTAAATAAAATACCTTCATAATAGATCAGGGCTTATGTTTTTAAACATCATTGTAACATGCATGATTAGTGTATTGTATTAGTTTACCTTATGCACAATTAGACCTTGCTGTCATTACTGTATGTACATATCAGACAGTACATTTACTTTCTAAATATTTGTAAATTAATATATATGTACACACATACACTGCACAATAAAAGTATGAGTTTTTCAGAGTTGGCGCCTTTATAAAGTCCATTGAGGTTTCCTGCACTGTATAAAGACGTATCACAGCAGCGTCACGACGTCGCCGTTCAAATTTGGCGCTCGAATATCAATTACGCCCCATCGAATTTCCCCAAGAAACGCTCCCTCCTTACGGCTAGATGAGTGGTGTCGTTCTGAACTGAGGTGAAATCAAACTACAACTCCCGGCAGCCCCTTGTCTCCGCCCTCACCACGCATGCCCTTTGCTTGCTTATTCCGCCATTTTGTGAAGCAGGGGTTTGGAGTGATTAAACGGCGAGCTGGAATCATCAGGCGTCTCTGTTGGCGTTTCTCAGCTATAGTCTCTTCTGGATCATTCGAATCTGTCCGAAAAGCAGAAAAAAACAGAGAAAAAGCTGCCCTGGGGAGGTAAGGAGAGTTAAAAAGGCGGTTTTGCAGGAGCTTTCTCCGGCCTCTAGGTGTCACGATGGGGCTCCGGTTCGGGCGGCTGACGGGGGTGTTTGTCTCCCTCTATCGTTATTGTAATTTGGAAAAAATATGTTTAGCTCTGGCCTAAGAGAAGACTACCTTCTCTGTCACAGCGCAGAGGCAGCTGCGGGCACGCTGATTTCGGGAGCGGCTTGCTTTGGGCGGGAGATCCCGGAGTCGGCCGCGTCTCTAGGCCTGTCCTCCATTTTCTCTTCAGCGGCCGCTTCTGTGGGTTGCTTTCGGCCATCGCGATCTGGATGCAGCTCCATAGCCTAATATCAGGAGCTGCATCACTGGAGCACAGCTCATCATCGATGGTCGCTGGGTCTGCACTATTAGCGGTAGTCGGAATGACGAGTGCCCGAACATATATTTTTAACAAAGACTCTGAAGCGCCTTCCGACAACAGATGCTCGGAATACAGCAGGTGTCTAACTTTTATCCCTGATCAGCTGGAGGGGGGAGGTTGCTGGGCTCCGCGGCTCTTGTAAATCGGGCGCTATGGCCGGCACATGACGGCGGGTGCTGGCGAGAGCTGGAAGCCCTTCATCGTACGCATCCTCGGCCGGAGCCCGGGAAGGAGTCACGCGCCTCTTCTCCCATCTCCCCCCCGAGGAGCTCGCGGAGTGCCATCGGTGGAGCACACAAGCCGTGGTCTCGCTTCAGACAGATGGAAGCTCTCCTAAGAAGAGAGAATTGCTTGAGAGCTCCCTCTGTAATCAGGCTGTGCTCTCTTCAAAATAGCAGGGGAGCTAGCATGTCTATGTAGTGTCTGCTCCTTACACGCCAGCCTGTCATGTCCATTTGCACTGGTCTGCCACTTCAGATAACGAGAGCACTGCTAGAATGGCCCCCTCTTGTAATCTAATACTTATGCTAGTGGTTATACTTAAGGGAACTGTATAATCGTGCATTAGGTCAAGCACTTTGCATGGCTGTAATTTAGGGAGCAGTTATGACTCAGTTGGCGCTATTCTATGCGAGCAATCATTGTGCCTGTGTGTCATTATGGCTTCCTGGTAGAGGTGTTTGGGTGTTAGTTTCCTTGAACAAGTTCTCCGTTCTTTGCATTTATTCTTTTAAGAAAATTGCTGCACCCATTGTATATGTCTGCCTGGCTCCCCATTGTGATTGTTATATGTAAAAGTTATTCTGGGTACACATTGGGGTGTTATCTGGCAATTATAGTGCCAATCACGTCTTATCTCTGACATCTTATTAGTGTGGCACAGTAACAGTGCTGCAGAATCATCTGAAAAGGCATCACATTGTGGTATTTGATTTTGTGGAATAATGTAGCAGTGTCTCCATGTTGGCAGTGTTATCAACTCTGAAATAAGAAAGCAAGCCCAAACCAATCCTAAAATACCCAACTTAGGTACATATAGATCTATCTATATTTACATATATTTTTATATTGACTTGGCTATAAATATTGTATATATAAACATATCTGTACTTTTATTTACACTGAGTTCAACACAAATTTACCCCCTCCCCCCTTCTCTAGCTCACACTGCCCCAATCCATATACAGTAAACCCTCCATTCACACTATTTGGAGCATATTAACCCCCCTCCAGTTCACACATTATACACTTTACCAGTGCTGAATATATATATATTTTTTGCAGCAATAACTTCCCCACTGCTTTGTAGACAGCTGGAAAAAAACAAGCATTAAAAAAAATCTGTAACTTAGGGCCTGATTCTGCTTTATATAGGTAGATTTGCAGCTATGAATGTTGGTGTGCATATCATTATATAAGTGGGTTGTAAACTGCACTTTTAAATGCAGATAGCAATACAATACACACCCCAGCACAGACATAGGTGTCTTTGACTCGACAGATGACTAAAGGTTCGATCATGCTGTGGCAGCTTCAGTTGGTATTATCTAAAGTTTGCCCATGTCTATCCTAGCATGCCATGGCAGTCGTGTTATTTTGGAATAATAAAAATGGTCAGTAACTGCAAGTCAAGGGAAGAGTACTGTCATCTCACAGTATGCAACCTTTATAAAACTTGTTCTTCATATGCTGATATAAATAACCCTTGGTAGGCTTCCACTACCACTATCTAAGCACAGCTTGCTTTTAGATAATAGTGTAAGTTTAATATAGGGTAACTTCAGCACTCAGTGTTGTGGAACTACATCTCCTAGTGTGCTCCAGCAGCATAAACAGAACCTACACCTGATAAAGCATGATGGGACTTGTAGTTTCACATCTGGAGTTCTGCTTGTTATAGTATTATAGGAATGCTGAATGATCGCTCATGCTATTGGTTAAACTTTGTAATGTTTAAGGCAGTAGTTCCCATACTTTATTATTTAAAAGCACCATTATTATTGCAATACATTTTTTTTAGAACCCCTAAGCCAAAACAAACACCTGACAGTCACCTATTTTAATTAGCTGGGTTTAAATGATTGAGTAAAGCTGGCCATACACTAGAGCGATTATCGCTCCCAGCATGTGGCTGCCGATAAACGGGACGATTTCCCCCTGGGGAAAGGTGCCGATATCGGCACCATACACTGCCACCGGCTGGGAGCGATAATCTCTGCTGGAGAGCCTGCAGCCAGCCAATAGTCTCTCCTGATTGGCTGGGTCTCTCAATCTTGACAGCAGGAGACCCAGCTTTTACTATGACCTGCAAGCGCTCTGTCCTCTCTCCCTGTGTCTGGCTATACAGCGCTGTATAGCCAGACAGGGGGAGAGGACATAGCGCTGCAGCCTGTCAGTGTGT
>WWET01001042.1:49180-62237 GCA_011038615.1 Limnodynastes dumerilii
TTTTTTTTTTCAGTTGGCTAAAATGGAAGGTGACATGGCAGATGCCATTGTTGAAGATTCTGAGTCCTTCATGAAAAGAAAGGAAACAAAGACTTATCAGAGACGTCGAGAGGGAGGGGCTGATGATGATGGCTGTGTTATAGTGCAAAGTCAAGCTGAAGTCAGTGATGTCAATAGCAATGTTCAAATGGTTATGATGGAGCAGCTTGACCCAACAATCCTGCAGATGAAAACTGAAGTAATGGAAGGTGTAGTTCCTCAAGAAGGTGATTCTACTGTGGATGATACACAGATTATCACTTTGCAAGTTGTAAATATGGAGGAACAGCCTATAAACCTAGGAGAACTTCAGCTTGTACAGGTGCCTGTAGCTGTTCCTGTTTCTGCCACATCAGTGGGGGAGCTTCATGCAGCTTATGAGAATGAAGTATCCAAAGACGTCCTTCCAGAAGGAGAGCCGATGATTTGTCACACGTTGCCTCTTCCAGAGGGATTTCAAGTTGTTAAAGTCGGGGCAAATGGTGAAGTGGAAACCTTAGAACAAGCAGAGCTTCAGTCACCGGATGAATCTCAATGGCAGAAGGATCCAGATTATATTCCACCTGTCAAAAAGACTAAGAAGACAAAAAAGAGTAAACTGCGATACACAGAAGAGGGAAAGGATGTGGATGTGTCCGTGTATGACTTTGAAGAGGAGCAGCATGAAGGATTGCTGTCTGATGTAAATGCAGAGAAAGTGGTTGGAAACATGAAACCCCCAAAACCAACAAAAATTAAAAAGAAAGGTAAGCTACTTCCAGTGAGTCTTAATGCTGCTCTGTCTATTGTCCTTTTGGTGCAGAATTGATTTTCCTTTTCAGATATGTGGGATGTATTTGGATTATGTGCTTTACCTCTGTCTGATTGTAATTGAACATGAGCCATATTTCCCTCTTATGTATTAATATTGTGGCGTGAAGATTACATAATGGGTCACATTCAAGTCGCTCTGGTTTTTCTTCATATAAGAGGCTCAGAGCCAATTCATCTCATCCCTATGTGATACAAGAAATATTGTTGATGTATCTATTCTGCTACAGTGTTCTCCCCAGGGCATTTTAGCCGGGTGCTGCATCCGGCAATTTTAGCTTACCACCCGGCCAGACCTGACCAAAACGTAGATTGTATTTTTCAGCTTTCAGTCTTGATTGTACTCCAATGGACCGTGAAGGCTTAGTTCCCAGTAGTGCATCACCAGCGAGGCGTTTCGCAGTGGGAACGTATGTCTGGATCCCGTCAAGTGTTATTATTGCAAAGTATTACACTGCTCCCACTTAGCTGCTATTTAATACCACCCGGCTGGCAATTTTCTGGGGTGAACACTGTGCTATACCAAGGCTTGATAAATACTGTGTTATACCGCGTTCACATTACCACTGCCTAAAAAGCCGGCTTTTTAGGCAGGGGGCATAATTTTGAAAATGTCAAAGTGGTGTGTTCAGACTGAGCTGAAAGCACCGGCTTTTTTTTTATTTTTTTTTTATAGAAGCCGGCAGCAGGGAAAAAAAGCCGGCTTTTTAGCTCAATCTGAACGCAAAAAGCCGGCAAAAACCCTTCTTTTTAGCTGGGTCTAAGACCCGGGTTTTGCATTAAGATTGCCAAAAAAAGCCGGGGTTTTCATGAAACCCGTCAATTTCATGAAAACCCTGGCTTTTAGGTGGTGATCTGAACGGGGTATTAGAGGAGAAATCCAGCTCCAGCAAGTCTTATGTGTAACTATACTGTGCATGTGACTCTCGCCAGTTCCAAATTTCTGATTACCCATGGCAGTTGGTATTGAGTCCTGTGCACCTGGTAGTATGTGGATACAGGCATGTAGTGGCCATATATAATACATATTTTATATTCTAAAAAGTTAATTCTAGTGTGGCAGTTAAAGTTTAAAATAGTGTGTGGCCAAAATTTCCATAAATCGTTACTAAAATGTTTTTTTTTTTGTGTGTTCAATTTAGGTGTAAAGAAGACTTTCCAGTGTGAACTTTGTAGCTACACATGTCCTAGACGTTCAAACCTTGATCGTCACATGAAAAGTCACACCGATGAGCGACCTCACAAATGTCACCTGTGTGGTAGAGCCTTTAGAACGGTTACCTTGCTTAGGAATCACCTCAATACTCACACAGGTTAGTGTGTCTAAGTGATATGTACATTTGTTTTTTGTATTGATCTATACTGTATCATTAAAAATTACAAAAAATAAAAAAATTCTATATTAGTTTTTAATATAAGAAACTTATTGCTAATATCCTGAAATTGCTATTTAAGGGAAAAACTGCATACAGAAGTGTCATTCTTGTAGATGTATATGACATCTTGTAGCTGTATTTATGCTTGAGTTGCAGCATGTGTTTCATGAAGTTTTTTTTCACCTCTTTGTTGGAATGTTATTTGAGTTCATTAGCATCACTTCATGTGGTGGTATTTATTTATTTGCTTATTTTTCTTAGGTACTAGACCTCATAAGTGCCCAGATTGTGACATGGCATTTGTGACCAGTGGTGAATTGGTCAGACATCGTCGTTACAAGCATACACATGAGAAACCCTTTAAGTGTTCAATGTGTGATTATGCCAGTGTTGAGGTAAGTGATGATAAAGATGTGTTCCATCCATATTATATGGATGTAGTTCTTTTATTTTGAGCTCATGTCGTTTTTTTTTTATTCAGTTTTTTTTTGTTGTCCTGATATTTGTTTTTCCAGTCTCTAATTGGTGTGAATGTATTTATTATAAGTAATACAATCTCTCAGTTGTGACCAATAAAGTTAAGTAATGGAAATAAAATAAATAAATAAAAACTTCAGATTTGATATACCTGAGAGCTACATTTACATCAGACATTTTGGTGAATCTGGGTTGTATTGGGGTAAAAAAAAAATCTATCATTAATTGAATCTACTGCAGGTAAGCAAGCTGAAGAGACACATTCGTTCACATACCGGGGAGCGTCCTTTTCAATGCAGCTTGTGCAGTTATGCCAGCAGAGACACCTATAAACTGAAGAGACACATGAGGACCCACTCTGGTAATAAGCCTATATATTTATGTATAATATATATGAAAGATGTCTGTACTAGGACACAAGAATTAGTTTGAATCCCTAGATACAGCATTTGTATTATTTATGTGGCATGTAATTAGCTTACTCACACTAATTGAACCCATTGTGTTCTGTAAAGTACTTCCATGATACTAATATCTTAATCTGACCAGATTCATAGTAGCATTAAGAGGGATATTCAATTCCGTCTCACAGGGAAAAAAAAGGCAAATGTAAGATCTGTGCCACTCTAGGTGGGAATCCTAGAATCAGGGCACTGTGAGCAATATGCTTGTATTGTATCTTGTGCATTGTAAAGTTATTTTAAATTTTTCCTTAGGTGAAAAGCCATATGAATGCTACATTTGCCATGCTCGCTTTACACAGAGCGGAACTATGAAAATGCATATACTGCAGAAGCATACTGAAAACGTGGCTAAATTTCACTGTCCGCATTGTGATACGGTTATTGCAAGGAAGAGTGATTTGGGTAAGTTTGTGTTTTTGTTTTTAATTAAGCTGGGAAACCTTTGTTTGTATCACCCACCAAAAAGCCTTGTCTAAGGCAGTAGTGCTAACCTTCTGAGCCACTGTGCTGACATTTATTGTAAGCTTGTCGATTTGTTTCCTATTCATCTCTTAACATACACAATTTAAGTTTTTTGTTCAATGTATTCCTCTGTTTACAATCAAGGGGTTCATCTGAGAAAGCAACATTCCTACATCGAGCAAGGAAAGAAGTGCCGTTATTGTGAAACAGTCTTCCATGAGCGTTATGCCCTGATTCAGCATCAGAAGTCTCACAAAAATGAAAAGCGATTCAAGTGTGACCAATGTGAATATGCTTGCAGACAGGTATGGCCGCTTACTCTTTAAATTAAAAACAGGTACTTGGAGGGTTTTGTAGTAATGGGATCTTTGTTGCTCAAATCCTATACTAATGTTTATTACTTTTCTTCCTCTAATCCTCTTTATTCCTCTGCTAAAAAGACATTAAGTCAAAGGACCGTTCTTTTTAGTAATATTGGTTCTTTCTAGCAGCATTTTTTCATTAAGAATAAGACGTCTTCCTTGGGAGTCTACTTTTTAAGAAAAACGATCCTTCCTGTTTATATGGCTTGACACATGCTTGGTGAAAGATGGTCAAGGATTACCCCTCTCCTCATATTTGCTTCTGTTGTTGGGGTCTAGGATGTGTTTGCTTTAGATATCAATTTTTCAATGGAATAGAATTGAATTATTTATAGGGCTGAACATTATTTCCTCGCTATCTCTGCTTCTGAAACAAAATTTAGATTTAGATGTTTCCAGTGTTTTGAGAAATATTTTCAATACATACACAACAAACGTAGTAGTGTAAGGCTGAAACCTTCTAATACCTTGTACGAATTTAAAAGATGTTGGGTATTGTCTCATTGGGTTTTTTTTATTTAGGAAAGGCATATGATAATGCACAAACGAACTCATACTGGGGAGAAGCCCTATGCTTGCAGCCATTGTGATAAAACCTTCCGCCAGAAACAGCTTCTGGACATGCACTTCAAGAGATACCATGATCCTAGTTTTGTTCCTGCTGCATTTGTTTGTTCCAAGTGTGGAAAAACATTTACTCGCCGGGTAAGTTAAGTTTTTTGTTCTTTTAAAACTTGAAAACCACTGTGCTTATTTCAGTTACTTTGTCTAAGAGCACAATCCAGTGCTGATAAAAAAAACCTTATTTAACAGCGCTTAAAAGTCCGCTATAAAGAATGGCTGAATAAATAAAACGGCAAAGCAACTGGTAAACTTAAAAACTGCATTATTTTTAATTACACAATAAACTAACAGACCTAAGTTGATATCATTTTTCCAGCTTCAAATCCTGCAAATAAATGACTGGATGGTAACTAGAGTGAGATATGAGAGAACTGTTCAAATTGCAGCCTCCAGTTAAAAACTATATGAAACCCCACCTCAGCAGGTGGTGCAGTGTCAATTTAACATGGTCCGAATAGAAGGATGTTATAATCCAGATGACTCTGGAAAGTAATGTAATCCTCAGTAAGGGGACCAACTGCTTGAGATGTAACAAGCGTCATTGTCCCATTAGATGTCCTATCAGCTGAATAGCAGTGCCCTCCAATTGTGGAAAGCAGCAGGTATAGATGGTCCGACGAAATCGGTAAAAAAAGCAGAGTATCCGCAAGATGACACATCATTCAGTTTGAACTTTATTAAGCCAGTGAAACTTAAACCCCCACAGGATGGCTGTATATATTGGTACTAATTAAATATTTATTTGGTCATCTATCGTGCCTGTGTCAGCTAGTTATGCTAACTTCATACAAATTGCATTCAGTCATCTGCCATCATCCAATATTAATCATCCAATTGATGTAGTAATGTTCACTTGTTGCTTATTTTTCCAATGTTGTGTTGCTGGATCACTATATGATGGTGGCATAGTCAATCTAGATTTTGTAAAACTACAAGTCCCTTCATTCTTTACCAGGTGTCACCTATGACTGTGCTGATAGGACATCCTGAGATTTGTAGTTTTACCACAACTGGAATGCCAAATGTTGCCTATCCCCAGTAGTGTGTATTCAATTGCCAGCTGGTCTGGCTGTAGACTTGCTGAATATGGAACAGTGTGAAATATGTATGTATTATTCACCTACCTTTCCTAAAGTTCATTCCTATAGGGTTTTGCAGGTCCTTATTTTTAAAACATTTGCTTCCAACAGATTCAGCAGATTTTGTCTGCAAGCAGTCTGTTATATACAGAAAACAGCTGTGACACTTAAGGATAGTTTAGGAAACTTGTGACTGTCATTTTGTGCCTTAAGATAATCCTTCCCTCTCTTATTCATACCTTGATATGCACATTTGTTTTCTCAGAACACAATGTCAAGACATGCTGATAATTGCACTGGTCCAGATGGCACGGATGGTGAAAATGGAGGAGAAGGAGAAACCGTGCACAAAAAGAGCAAGCGTGGCCGTAAGAGGAAGATGCGTTCCAAAAAAGAGGGATCAACAGACAGTGGTAAAAGACCAGCACACGTTTGTTTTGGGGCTCCCTTTCATTCATGCTAAATGGCTACACTTATAGGTTAAATAAACTAACATTATTTGACATTAAAATGATTGCATGTTTGTTTCAAGGTGTGTAAATTGTGTTCATATTTGCAGTTTATAGTTCAATATCTAGTGAATTATTATGAATAGAAGACATTTTTTTTTTATTTTTGGTGCTTGCTAACAGATGATTCTGAAGGAGCCACTGCTGACTTCTGTTTCTCCGTGAAAAGAGCAGCAATGTTGCTTCTTTGGGTCCAATGACCTGGCAACCAGGGTTTGTCAAGCCCTGGTCTAGGAAGTACCAGACATAAACGAGAGTTAGCTAATATAGTCTCTTGAATTTGTTGTTCAATCTCCCCATTTTAGGCATCCCTCTAACCATGCAAAGGGTCAAATAATACCTTTTTATTGTTAAGTGCAAATATAATACCAGCGGATATTTTAAATTAGATGTAAAAGATATATAAAAACTCTGTCGCCAACACAGAAAAGCCTCCATAACCACTAAAAATGAAGCAATAAAACGTAATAAGTTCTAAATATGAAAGATAACATAAAAATAAAATACTGAAGCAACTGTTAGTGAGGTTTAGCTTTGCCAAATAGCAGGTAGTTATCATTATATGCTAGAATCCCCCATAAAATAAATATAGCCTTCTGATTTTGAATCTGAAACCTGTACATTTTGAAATTAAACCTTTTAATTTGGACTAAAATGGGATTAAAAAGCTATATCATGTCTTTCGGCTTTTAGAGGACAATGCTGAACCAGATTTGGATGATGACGATGATGAGGATGAAGACGATGATGGAGAGGATGATCTTCCGGTTGAGATAGAAGCTGAACAGGAGCAAGAACCAGAACAGCCCCTTACTCCAGTGCCACCACCTGCAAAAAAACGCAGAGGAAGACCACCTGGAAAAGCCAGTCAGCATAAACAAAGTATGTTTCTTTAGTGTAATTCCTACTTCACAAGGAAATTGAAAAAAAAAATGCTTTTTTCATTTTTAGTAGCACTGCAGAATTTTATTTTTTCATGTTTGTGTTTTTTCCTTTTGTCCAATTAATTTCTAGCTTCAGCTGTTATTCAAGTGGAGGATCAAACTACAGGAGCCATTGAGAACATCATTGTGCAAGTGAAGAAAGAATCTGACATGGAAACAGAGGAAGTAGTAGATGCTCCGCCCCCTCCCACCACAGTGGAAGCTCCAAATGGAGAACTCACTCCAGAGATGATCCTGAGTATGATGGACCGGTGATGATGGAAATAGCCACAATTTTCTGATTGAACTGATTTCGGGCTGTGTTTAAATGGCTCACTTCTATTTTATGGAAAAATGTTTTTAAAAAAAATTTTTTTTCTTTTCAAGTTAATTTTAAGGACTTGTTTTACCATACAGGGGAGAAAAGAGGCAAGGCACATTTCTTAAAGTTGTATGTAGCTTTACTGCATTTTTTTTGAGATTTACGTTGAGAAGGAGTAACTACTTTGACTGTTACTTATTCTATTATGTCTTGACTTTGAAATCTGAAGTGAGCATTTTTCCTAATTTAATGAATACATAAAAAGGTTTCCCTTTTAGCCAATCATTTTTCTTTTAAATGGTAATAGGCATGTGTAACAAAGCAACTACAAACACAAATGGACTACGGTATAAAAAATATATATATACTAGCTGCCTATTACCTTTGAAGCAAGTGTTGTATCTTTGTATTAGGGAATAATGAATCCTATTAAAGTCCTACCCTTTTTATTGTAAATGCAAGCTATGGCTTAAAATACTACTTGTAGATTGTTCCCAGAGTAACACCTGATTGCAAAAGATTGTTGTCCACCATTAGTATATATAGCATGCTTAAAGTTTATTTTTGTTCTCCAATATGTTGCTTTGGTGTGCAAAACACAACTATGTAAATAACCTTTTTTTTATATTTTACTCTTTTTCTATCAAAAAAAAGTTTGAATAACTGTGGAAATATGTAGTAGTCAAAGTAATTTTAATTACGAACATGGCAAGATGAAACAATTAGGAAATGCATATATTGGTTTCCAATTCTGACACTTGTGTATTCTGAAATATTTCTCAAACACCCCATCCCACCCCAATGTTAGCTTGAAAACAATGAACCCAAAACACTTATGATACATCAAGCTTAAGTGTTCATGTTTGTCTTGACTATGGGTTTATTGATGTAAGCTGGTGTCTTTTTATTTTATTTTATAATTTTTTTTTTTTTTTTTTTTAAATATGCATTTCTCAAACTATATATATTTTTTTTATTTAATACATAGGATTAATGCATTGAATGTGAAGATTTGTATATTACATCATGTTTAAAAGACAAATCCATTCCTTCTGCTACTCCTGTAATTTATGTTTTCTCATGTATTGATTTTCAAGCGTAATCCAAGTATTTGGCAAAGTTCAAGATGTGGGTTTTATTTGTTTTGGTCCCTCCATGACCCCCCTTCCCCCTCCTCCTTTGTAGTTCTGTGTGAATTTTTTCATTATTTGAAAAAGGCCAATGTTCATTGTTAAAATATTGTGATTGGCAAAAAAGAGGCTTTTTGCGAATGTACCACTGTACAGCTAATAAATGATTATGTAGGATAATTAAACCATTGTGCTTTTCTGCGATTTAATTTCTGACCAGATGTCTTCATGTATCCTAGATAGTATTGGCCTCATTTTATGGGAAGAAAGTAAATTACCTCTTATCACTGTATGCAAGAAATAAGTTTTCTGTGACAAATGGGGTCACAATTACAGTATAAGAACACCACTCCTCGTGCCACAGATGTCTTTTTATTTCCTGTGGGCTAGCAGACAGAGCACACCATAGCACTTACCCTGTCCAGGGTAGGCTTGGAGACAGGCCGACAATATTTCGATAATGCGGGTCTGTATTGCCCTATTGTAGAGGCAGGCGCCAGCAGATGTCCGTGGCTTTATTAGCATGGGGCACTTGTAGTAGTACTGCCATTTTCTCAGTTCAGGTGAATCTGTAGGGCAAAGCAGGCTGGACTTCACAGCAGGCGGTGGATGGGCTATTTAAGACTTCTTGCACGTGTCAGAATTTCTCAGGGACTGTGGCCCTGATTCAGAGATTGAAAATAAGAACTTAAAGTTACACCTGGGCTAAACCATGTTGATTTCAGGGGAGTCAAATTTCATTTGTTGCAACAGTATTATAGTTAAAAGGTGATGCTTCCCAGCTCAAGTCTAATTAGCAGTTTAAAAGTAAAGCTGATCAGGTATCTGTGTGCAATAAGTAAAAGCAAAGCATTCTCCCTGCATGCATAGAATAAAATGAACTTGACTCCCCCTGAAATCAACATGGTTTTGCCCAGGTGTAACTTTAAGTTCTTCTCTTCAGCCTCTGAATCAGGCCCTGTATGTGAAGATTGCAAGGGAAAGCAACAGCAGGCCCCTTTGTCACAAATGGTGGAATTTATTAACTTAATGAAGATGGCTTTAGCAGACTTTCATTACTAAAGAAGACCTTAAGAAATTCTCAGCCAAGAGACCAAGTTCCACCCTCAGTGAGAAATCAGGATTCAGAGTTGGACGAACCTATGATACTATGATAAATCTGAGCTATCTGACGGTGAATCTGCAATGTCTCATACAGATATGGATTTTAACCCTGACTTGGAAAACTTATTAAAGTTGAAAAATCTCTTAATTTCGAGGAAAAGCAGGAGGACCTGAAGTTACAGGATTTGTTATTTGAAGATTCAGAGGAGGAAAATAACGTTTCTTCTTCCTCCTCCCTGGCAGCACTAATGCTGGGTAAATCCCGCCTATCCATCTGGGCCAGGACAGGAAGTAAGAAGACCCGGAGGCTGCATATAAGGGTGAGCACTTCCCATTGCCGGTGTCTTTTGGTTCCTGTCCCAGCTCAGAGCCAGGGAGGTAGTGTTTTCTATTTTCTACCAGTATTGGGCTCACCTGCGGTTATGCCGCATGTTCCGAGTCTGCAGATCTGAGGCTTCCCGGTCCATCCCCCTGGGGACGGCATTGGAGGAGGTGTGTTGTCGGCCTCAGCATGTCCGCGGGTCCCCCGATACTTGTGCGGCCTCTGGACGCCGGGGAAAGTGTGTGCGCCATAGCACGACCGCAGTTAACTTCCGCAGGAAGTGACGACCACTAAGCTGGAACGCAGTGGCGGCCATTTTCTTGTAGTCAAATGGCAGTTTGACCCCTGACAACTCAGGGAAGCAGAGGAAAGGGGATATTTCCGGTCATACGGTATTTAAGCCAGCTATTCCAAGCCAACATGTTGGTGATTTGGATTCCAACATGGAGGACAAGCAACCACTGACCAGGAGGTCTGGATGAGCCCCTATATAGTTTATAACTTGTTTAGGTAGGTAGATAGTGGTTAGTTGTAGTCAGTAGTAGGTAGGTAATAGTATTGTTTTGTATCACATAGGTCTGAAACCAGCAAAAGCAGGAAAGACCAGGATTCTTGTAAAAAAAATCCAAGCCATTTAAATGTGTGTCTTGTGATTCTGACATGCCTAATGATGTCGCATCTAAAACTTGCCCTGAATGCTCGTCAAAGTATTCACTACCACCTCAGAATTTAGCCAAATTTGTACAGTTAATGAAGTCGGCACTTGCTGACACTTTTCTTCCAAAGAGGATTTGCAGAAAATGCCCATGAAAAGGCTTAGATCAGCCCTATCAGAAGATTCGGAAGGGTCCCCTCAGGGTCGGATAGAGTCCACGGAGGAACATGAGGAGACTTCCTTTAATCCAGATCTAGTGGAGAACCTGTTAACTTATCTACAAGGTACTTCAGGTACAAGAAGCTAGGGAGGACACCCTACTTCAAGATAATATATTCAGGGAGCCTAGGAAGAAAAACAGAGTTTTCCTGAGTTGCAAGTTTAGAATATAATTTCGGATGAATGGAGGTCCCCTGACAAAAAGACAGTTTTTCAACAGGATAAATAAGATGTATCCCTTTACTGCAGAGGATTCTCGGACATAGGACGAACCCCCACATGTGGATGCAGCAATCTCCCGCATATCTAAAAAGACCACCCTCCCGCTGGAGGACGCCAATACGTTCAAAGACAATATGACAAAGATAGAGAGAAACCTCAAGAAAGTACATTGTCTGATTGGGGCTAGACTGAGGCCAGCCGTTGCGTCAGCCGTGAAATCCAGGGTAATGTGTACCTGGTGTGAAGACCTGGAAAAGAACCTCTTAGACGGTGTTAAGAGAGGGGAGATGCACAAGGCGATACAGGACGTTTAACTAACTAGAGTTCCTAAGTGAGGCGTCTTTGGACTTAGTCAAGCTCGCTTCAAGATCTTTGGCGACCGCATCAGTGACCAGAAGGGCTCTATGGCTTAGACTCTGGGCAGCGGACGGGCAGTCCAAGAGTCATCTGGTCTCCTTACCATTCCTGGGAGACTACTTGTTCGGCCAAAAATTGGACGAAATTATTCAGAAATCAGGCGGCAATTCCAATTGGCTGCCTCAAGATAAGCCAGCAAGAAGGCCATTTTTCAACAAGCCCTCAAGGACCACCCAACCGGAATATAAAGAGGCCAGAACATATAGGCCTGGCAGATCCTATATGAGGAAGTTTCAGCAAGGTACAACCAGAAGCTCCTTTCGTGGACAAGGTAGCAGACCGGGAAGACCCTTTCATCCGTTCCAACAATGACGCCAGAGGAAACCCGGCAACGACAACTGCAGTGGGAGGCAGGCTGGCACGATGCTTCCACATATGGAACAGTACCATCACCGACAGGTGGGCCCTCCACATTCTATTACAGGGTTACAAGATAGTGTTTCCACACAGGGATAAACCAATTTGTTCAGTTTCAACATCCCAGATGCAGAGAAGTAGAAAGAGCATTGCGTCAGGATCTCTCAGAACTCCTTCAAATGGGGTGATAAGAAAGTGCTGACCTGTAGGGACTTATCATGGATGTTATTCCAAGATCTTCGCAGTAAAGAAGGCCACAGGAGGGTTCTGGACAATCCTGGATTTAAGTCCCCTCAATCTGCACGTAAAATCAAGAAAATTCAAGATGGAGTACATCAGGTCCATTCTAGCCTCCTTGCCACCACGATCTTTCCTAATGTCCATAGACCTCAAGGACGGCTACCTGAATGTCCCCATCGCAATGGCACCAAAAATTCCTGAGGTTCATGATCTTTGGTCGTCACTTCCAATACGTAGCTTTGCCCTTCGGGCTCTCGACATCCCCCAGATCCTTTACCAAAGTTCTAGCTCCACTCATGGCGGTGGTCAGGCAAGCAGGAATACACATCTGGCCGTACCTAGATGACCTCTTGATAACATCTTCTTCAGAAGAACAAGCAGTCACCCGTACAGGTCAAGTACTACATCTCCTGGAAGAGCATGGATGGTTTATAAACTACAAAAAGAGTCAACTTCAGCCAACCCAGGAAATCGCATATCCAGGGAGTAATTAGAAATAGAGAAAGAAGTGAACTCCAAAGGATCATTTTAGTGCACTCCAAAATAAACCATCCGTAATTCTCAGTCTCCTTTCAAAAAACTTTAGCCTTTATTGACATCCATATGTAACAAAACTAACATATAAAAGAAATTAAAAACCATCAGCACATAATAGCGCAACCTGAAAAGTAAACTACATGTATGCATATATATCGCTCGTTGGAACAGAAAAACTTGCGCAATGCCAATAATAATACAGAGTGAAAGAATACTTAGCATATTCCAGGCAGAACAGAGCATAACATATGGTCCCGACACACAAGTTCAGCAGTGCAGCAATTGCTTAAACACACCAGCGAGGGGGCACCCTGAACTAATCCAGGAACGGGGAGGCTGTCCCTGTCCACAAATCTAAGCGGCCTCACGACCGCGCTTCCCCCGTTCCGGGTAAGTATCTTTTCTTT
>WWET01001042.1:80311-98847 GCA_011038615.1 Limnodynastes dumerilii
TTTTAAAAAAAAAAAAAAAAAAAAAAAAAAAACACTTTCCCATGGGACCCAGTGCTCTAGCATACTCCTATACCTTGTAAGGAGCCCCCCTAAATTTTATAAAAACTTACTAGAGCACTCCTTGGGCCCCCAGCTAACAGTAAGGGCCTAGAAAGAGAAATGCCGCTTCCATAGTGAGGCAGCCACCAGGGGACTCACTAATGGAACAGTCTACGGTGGAAATTCTCTAACCTAGTCGCCCCAGCCACCGGAGGAGAGGTTCTACCCAGGGGGGACCTCTGGAGAGAGAACAGAGTCAAGACTCTCCTTCAGCTGCCGTTGTGTGAGAGAGCCGACGCTGCAGGCAGCAAGCAGCCTCTCAAAAAAACGCCCAACTCCTAGGGCACTTGAAAAAATTTGAGGTCCAGTGGGGGTTGGAGAGGGGAGGAGCTTACCTCAATAGTTTTTTAACTATTAAGTGCCCAGCTCCAGAGCGCCTCTACCAACCCATGGTCGCAGTGTCCCCCAGATGTGAAAAGAGATGTGAAAAGAGAAAAGTATGACATTTTCAGCAATGCCAAAAGGCTTTTTAACAGAGTTTGGCGAAATTGGGCAAAATTTAGACATATACTACAGTATCCATCCTACACTGGTCACAAATACTATCATAGGCTAAATCAGCTAAGAGCAGTATAGTCCTTGTATATGCAAAATAATATAGATGTGATTAATTACCTGCACTAAGTACAGATACAAATAGAATTAGTTTGTATATATCCAAATTGGAAAGACAAGTCAAAATACAATCTGGATTAACAACATCAATAGCACATATAATCATATAAAATCCTAGGGTATATTTATCACATATAAGTTGTTTAATAAATGTGAACCTCCAGTGTAAGATGGGGAAAACAGTTTAAACAATGTAAACAATTATAGATTGAAGAGTATATAAGCAGATGAAGAAATATAAACACAATTGACATGCTCTTGTGGGTAGATTCAATAATAAATAAACAAAGAACAAAAGGGGAACAGGAGATGGCTATGGGATCAGACTCAGAAGCCCAGAGTACTGAACTCCAGTGACTCATTGAGCCCCTCTGGAGCCAGTGTCTGGAGCCTCAGGATCCACTGCATCTCCTTCCTACAGAGAGATCTAAAGCGATTACCGCCTCATGTAGTGGGCCCGACATGTTCTATAGCCATCACTATTAGGCCATCAGGATTAACATTATGGGCTGAAATATATACTGCTTAAATCCATTGCAATAATTGATATGCTGTTTTAAGTCTACCTCTTTAAAATTTGTGGATGCCGATTCCAGCTGATTAGCTGATGAGTGAAAGGCGGCTATATAAACTCATAATTGTGGAGGTGGGACCTAAGCTTGAAAAAGTCTTACCTATAAGACTAAACGCATTGCTGTGCATATCTGGCTTTACATTAGATTATCTCTGGCTAAATTCTGTCATCTTACCGAGGTTTACAACTGTTCGGTTAAACGAAAGTGATGGGGCTCCATATCGGCACTACAGCTGTTGGCTTCTTATTGTACAAACACTTGGAAGCAGAGGACATATGTTGACCATCATTGGGGACTCCGAACCGAAGTGATCGCCCGGGACCCTGATAACGGAGCACACCTTCTATTGTTCCATACTACGGGTTATATCTGCTCCACGCACTGTAGTGCCCTCAGTGATCGGGTAATTATACCGCTCTTGTTATTACTGACTGTCCTTGCTTTAGATGTACAATAAGAGTGTGAGAGACTCTATATTTATTCAATTTATCTAGCAACAGCAAAATTTACTCTAAGTGCCTGATTGCGGACTTTATAGTTCTTTAAACCTGACCATTCACTGAGCCACTTTATTTCCTCTCCATCATATGACTGTGCCTTGAGCTAGAAGGGTATCTGCCAAATTCTTTTATTTTCTTCTATTATTTGTGTATTTTATCATTGTTTAATTTGTATTGTCATTAAAAGTGTAACATTCTTACAGACCTGTGTTCTAGTATCTATTCAGCCATTGCAAGGTTTACTGCCAAAAGTATTAAATTGTATTTATTAATATTACAGCGCTGCCCCAAAAAAATATTTTCTATTGCATATTATTATCTGTTAATGTAGTTTCCTTGACTCCCACCATGGCAGCCCCTACTTCCCTCCCCTTGTTTTCTGTTGTATTTAATTGTGTATTAACCTGTTCTGTTTATTTGAGCTTGTAAAGTTGGAAGACACGTGTGGCAAGGGGGGTGGTGTTCTTATACTGCCGGGTCTTTTTCTTTCCCGTCTGCGGCCCAATGAGGAGGAACTAACTCAGAGGTGGCTGCCATTGTGGGAGTCAAGGAAACCACATTAACAGGTAATAATATGCAGTTTCCCTGCATGCAAAAGATGTAAGATTAGTTAGCACCCCTTACTTTGCATAATGGTTTAGCTGAGCTTTACACTTGCATCTGTTTTACCCTTACTCCTAAACCCTGAATCCGCCATTATAGCACTAAATGGCAGGCAACACTATACTACTGAATGAGTCATCCTGAGATTACAGCAGTTCACAGTGGGCACTACTGCATCAAATGTCATTTAGCAACTTTACACCTCTGAAAGGGATTTTTGGTGTTTATATTTCTGCCTGAGTACCCTTTGTATATTATTTTCTTTATATTGCTGGGCAAATAATGAATCAAAAGTTTTATTTCTGTAAAGGCATATAGACTATGTATTTATTTACATTTTTCTTAGCAGCCTTACAGATGTTTGAGCCCTGAGGCCAGGGTACTGTGGCACTTGAGGTTTTACAAGTGCCAACATGCCCTGGCAGTCTTTTTAGCACTGGGCAATGTACTGCTGCAAGGAAAAATAATTACAATTTGTACAGCACTCTCCTCCTTTTACAGAGGTTGGGCTGCATATTTATGTATTTATGCTAGGCATATTTATGCCTAGCTATCAGGTAGAAAGTAGTTTAAATAAATATCCTCTTCTCTATCCCAACCCTCCCCCAGGTCCCCTTAGGTTCAAAATTATTCAGTTAAATTGTTTAGTCAGTATTCCCTTTATTGTATGGCAAACACAAGAACTGTAACTTGTCAAAGATATCTTTATCTATCTGTAGCCAGCATTTTTGAGTGCTTTACTTTGTAGTGATTACTGGCTGCTGTGTCTTGCCACACAGTTTCATGTTTATGATATGTATTCTGTCTTAGTGCAACTATTCCCAATGTCCTAAGTCTGATGGTGCAGAAAGTGTCCAATTTAAATGTCCCGGTGCTCAACAATGTCTCAGGAAACCATTATTAGTGAGTCAAAAGTTTCTTACTATCGTGCTAAATAGCTCACCTGCATCCCAAGCAAATGCACACTACAGGCACAAATTAAAGGGCAGCACGGTGGCTCAGTGAGTAGCACTTGGGTCTCACAGTGCTGAGGTCATGAGTTTGATTCCAGACTAGGCCGTATCAGTGTGGAATTTGCATGTCCTCTACATGTCTGCATGGGTTTCCTCTGGGTGCTCTGGTTTCCTCCACACTCCAAAAACATTCTGGTAGGTTACTTGATTAACTGCTGGGAATAAAAATAACCCTAGTCTGTATTAGGGAATTTAGAACATGGGGCACAGACTGATGTGAGGGTGAAATATTCTTTGTAAAGTGCTAAGTAATCTGATAGTGCTATGTAAAAACCTGTTAATAAATAAATTAAAGGGAAGTTTATTATGTATAGAATGATATAATCACAAGTATTTTAAATAGTGTGTTTTATTAAAAACCAATAGCATCAGTTTATTTTTTATTTTTTGTCTGATGAAGTGGACAGTGTTCTTATGGTTTACAGAAGGAGATTGAATTTCACAGAATTTGTCACTTTTAACTATGAATGGTTAAGGATAATGCTGTTCTAAGAGAATTTACAAAAAACTAAAGATATTGCTTTAAATAAAAATAAAAGCCACAGTAATAAGAAGCAAATTATCCTGATTAAAGTAAGCTACATTTTAGTTCTGTAGAAATTAGAAATAACTTTCTGAAAAGTCAAAAAGAAAAAAAATCTTAATGCTACTGTTGTTTTTTTTTTCTTTGTCTTTTTTGGGTAAAGGACAAAGGACCTAAACCACTGTCTAATATTGCTGTATTTCCCAACAATGCTATTTTTCCAGTATATTGTATGGGAAAATAGGTGTAATTTTAGTTATTTGAATTGTGTTCTCTTTGATCTGTGTGTCTGGAGATTTTCACTGTACATACTCCTGTATGAGGTCTAGTTGTATTACCAGTTTTGATTGAAAGTAACTGTCACATTTATGTGGCTTCCTTGCTGCATGTCACACATGCTCTAAAGGGGTGGGGACAGTTTAAGGCTTACATTCCCTTCCTGTGTTCATTTACCATTCACTTAGAATAATAAATTACTTGAGATAATTAAGTCAGATAGTGCTGTAATTATGGAAAGCAGCAGGCAATCCATCAGCTTTGAGTTACAAGGTATGTCCTTTTTTTCTTGTGTTGTGTTACTATGTTTATCATCTTTACTAATTTGTCACCTGCTTGAGTAACTGGGTTATGGTTTGATGTACACATACCATAGTTTAACAATAATTCCAAATGTGTTTGCTGGGATTTAGGGATGAACATAGAATGTATGACCTTCATTTTTCTGGGGTTTAACCACAATCTAATTCCAGATATATCTGCATATAGTTTATGATTTTAAAATATAGTAGTTAAGCTAAAATTCTCAACCAGGTGTTGTTGACGGATTTATATTTTAATATGCATATATCGTAAAAGAAGCCTTAATTCTGTTTTTTTACTCATTCTAACCATTACATTTTGTTATCAGTGTTGGCAGATCTATAAGGATACTTCTGAAATTAGACATTATAACCATTTGCGTAGAGATACACAATTACTAATGTAATTTTCCACTTACATATAAGAGAGTTACATAGCTGATAGATTTACATTTGAAAGCTTATATTTTTTTTTATATTTTATGAGAGGTTACATAGCTGATAGATTTACATATGAAAGTATATATATATAATTTATATTTTATGAAATTTGATATTCTATTTGTAAATTTTTGTGGTTTGTATCTGATATACCCATAAACTAGAGCTTTTTAATTTCATATTTTTAGACTTATTTTAGACTTATTTTTAGTTTTGTTTTATGCACAGTGCCTGTCTATCTTTCCATTTACATGTTTGATAGCTTTTATATCACAGTATTGTTTTAATAAGTTCTCTGCTTTTGATGGTCACTAGTAAAAGTAAATCATACATACTACTGAAGATTCTACTATTATATTCTGTACTTTGCAATCCACAGAGAATATATACATTTTTTTATTGAAAGCCAGGAACGTGACTTTCGATGCTCTGTGAAAAAAGTGAAGTGCAAAACACAAAGGGGCTGATTCAGAGATACGATTTTCACGCAACTTAGGAGCGTATATTTAGGATCTTAGAAAATTCGCATTACTGTGCATGCATAGTAATAGTGCAACGCCGTCTACGTAGAGGTTAGGAGCGTAAATTCGCTAAGAGCGTAACTTTGAATCGATCGCAAGCACTTAAGCTCTTAAGTGCTGCGGAAGTTTAAGATCTGAAGGATTTGCATGGAAATGGGCGGGGGGAGGCAGGGAGATGAGGGAAAGTGGGCACGGGCAGACACTAAGGATCGCAAGTAAACGCTACTACTTCCCTTAAGATCTTAAATGACAGCGCAGAGTTAGGGTTAGTCAATGGTGGTCTAACTTTAAGATCCGCCGCTGTTTGCAAGGGGAGTGACTGTTTATGCAGTGGGCTGTAACCTGGTAAGAGCTTAACTAAGGTGCGTATATTTGCAATCTTTTCGCAATCGCATCTCTGAATCACCCCCAAAGTGCATGGGGCTCAGGCTGAAGCCCTGTCCCAAAGGAGAAGAGCTTTGATTATCCCTGCCACTCTATAGCCAGTAAAGACCACTGAAGCGGAAATGGTCGGTGGGCCCCTTTTGCCAAAGCTAGGGGGACTCTTAAACTTGTCCCTGAGATCACCATAAAGGTCACCTAGGGCACAACAATTGTTTCTCTACCTCTTGCCAAGCAATTAAATAGATTCCATTTTCTACATCTCCCTGTTGCCTGCAACCATCTTTGAATCCAATTCTATGAGCCCGATTTAATTAGCCACGATGACAAAAAAGCTTGCGGTGCGCTTTCCCACCTCATATACAATATGAAAAATAAGAGAATTTTGAAGCGCACCTCTGTGGGGTGTGCATAAAAATCGCCCCCCAAAAATACGCAGAATTAGCTTTGCATCACAAATAACACCGGTACGAAGCTAATTGAATCGGGCCCTATATATTCCAGTTTATCTGCCAAGTGGGATAGTGTTCTACAAAGTCTACATAAGCTATGCCTACAGCTTCAATTTAATCTATTACTTTAGTGACCCAGTAAAAAATAATTCAATAAAACTTGTTAAACATGATCTCCAACCAGTGAATCCATGCTGCTTGTGATCCTCACAAGTCACACAGATGAACATATGAGTGACAAACGGAGTAATGTACTATCCACACCTACATAGAGCAAACCCCAACACATTCCCCATCAGCACTCATAAGACCACATTTAGACTCCTGCAAATTAGGCTTTTCTGTTGTCTGGACATGGAAAATGCCCCATTTTGTAAGTTGTGTATAAGCGCTGCGATAAGTTTTGGTCTTTCAACAGAGGGTAGATAGCAAGTGGGAGGGATTTATTATTTAAAAGTATAAAGTATATGAGTGTTAAACTGTGGCAGTGCTATCCAGACTTCTGATCCCTGTTAGCACTGCGCTTGGTCATTATATGCCTGGATCCAATCTATAATTACTGTTAAACATATGAAGAAAGACAAGATAAACTGAACATGTATAGCTTAAAATAGAGTGAAAGCAGCAAATATACAGTTACAAGGATTTTAACCAGGTACACAATTTTTCAAAGGTAGAATTGTATTCAAACGTGTATAAGAAGTATTGCAAAATACATTGTATGTTTAAAGCTAATGAACAGAAAAAAATTACTTCACTGAAAGGATAGTTGATAAGTGGAATAACTTCCCATGTGAGATGGTAGAGGCTAACATGGTAGAACAATTTTGTCTTGCTTGGGATGAACATAAGGTTATCGGGCCAGATAGCCACTTGCGTAACTTCGACTTTTTTGTATGTACAGAGCAAGTGCGTGGCGAATGTTAGGCGTCGTAGCTCTGATCATATGTACCTTCCTTGTAAATACTAACGAAGGGGCGGGTCATCCATATGACAGCCGGAAATACGCATTGTAGGCAGAGGGAGGCATTTAAATTGTACAGTATGGTCCAGGTTAGGCTGTAACGTGCGATAATCCTTTACGTACAAACGTACTTACGCTTGGAAAAGTTAAGGTAGGGTTTGGTACTCGTGAATCAAGTATATTACGTACAACCAAGGGGAGTGCCTGGGGGAGCGTATAGTACTTACGATTGCGTAAATACGCTATGAGATCATACTTAAACAGCACTTAGGTCTGGATCCGGCCCATCCTAATTATTAAACTAAGTTGTGGGTCCAATATGGTCTAGGGTCAGTATGGATAAAAAAATGGGCAGACTGCATGAGTCAAATGGCTCTTATTTGCTGCGTCATTCTATGTTTCTTTGTTTAAATACATCTGCATATCTACTTTATGCTATATGTGACAAGGTGTCCCAGCTCTTAAGTGTGGATTGGTTGCCATGTGAATGAATCATTGCGCAAGCAGTTTGAACATGTGCAAAATAGAAAATAGACTGATTTGCAATTAATCTAAACACAGTTTGGACCCAGCCCAATGCTATTGCATTGTTAGAGCGTCTGGTCATTTGAATTAAAACATAGGGCTGGATCCAGAGTAAATAAACAAAGGTGACTTACATGTGGTATGACCATTGTTGCATTCCATGCAGAATTCACTATCTGGATGCTGGATAGGCAGACATACCATGTGTATGAGATACGCATGATGGGTGGGGGTAGGCATGCAAATGGTACAGAAAGGGTTTGGCTAAGCCCTTATGTATGATCCAGTATCCTGCATGCACAGTGCAGAATACCTATTGTAGGGTCCAGGACACGGAACTCCCTTCCACACATTTCAATGTTTACATTCCTGTGTGCAGAATGGAGGATTGCAAATTCCATATGCTAGCAGCTGCATAGACCGCGAATATTCAGAATTAGCTCGTAGTTCTTGACCTGGTCCATAATGTCTAATATACTGTATATGTTGTCATTGTTATTTAATACAAAAAATAATATAGATAATAATAATGAAAATAATACATTAATAATAGTCTAATAATAATAACGGACCGGATCCAGACCCCCACGTGCTTTCCGTGCACGCGGGGGTCTGAAATTATGCGAAACAGAGGGGAGTGCACACCCCCTGTCACTTCCCTCTGTCGTGCGGGCTTTATGGCAGCTTACGCTGCCATAAGCCTGCCTAAAATGCGATGGGCAGATCACCCGTCCGTACGACCGCTGATCCGTTGCACGCAAATGGGCTCGGATGGAACAAAGTTCCGTCCAATTGTTTAAACGCTAGGATTACTATAGTAATCCTAGCGTAACATCTGGAAGGCGCATCTTGCGTGCATAAATCACATGACGATCTTAAATCTGGATCCGGTCCTAAATCAATATAAAAAAATTACTAGTCTTCAGAAATAGTTAGCCTTCTAAAAAAGAAACTCACTATTAAAATTAAAATTTCTAAATTAAAATGCAATACAATAAAAAAAAATGACAGTAATCAGACTCTAACAATAATTATACGTGTAACAGCAGATATGAAACAGTTGCTTTGTGTATGTGGGTGTATTATCAAGTAGGAAATCTCTCACATTGTGTGGTTTCCTGAAACGTGCATGGATTTTACAAGTAGCAGGTAAAGTCAGTTGACTCACAATCATTGTTGGTAAAGCTTATAGTGTTTATTCAAGCTTATACGTAAGGCCAGTGGAAACATAATGAAAACTCATTGTGGTGGATGTAGTGTGCTTACTGCTGGTGTCTTCAGAACTATTTCCTTTTTGCTTAAGCTTATCAGCAGCTAAAGCAGTAAGTAAGCAGAGCAAAGAACAAAGCAATGATGTCTCTTTTATAATACAGATGGCTGTAAACATGCACCTGTGCATTTAGGTATTCCAGCTGTTGATAATGGTCTGCAGATCCAGAAACATAAATAGCTGCTTTAAAACCTGTCTCAATTGCCCTCTGTTGTAAAACAGCAGGATTAGAAACACAAGCATAAGCAAATAGAGGTTATAACATTATTAACTTGAATTAAAATATTAAATGGAAGTAAACACTGCAGGTCACCGTAACCAGACACATTTTGGGAGGGCCTGATGACATACAACTACACCATTGCCACTTGTTTAGTCAACAGTCAAAACGTTGACATGCAGAATGTCGACATAACGGTGACAATCAAATTGTCAACAGGTACAAAATGTTGACAGACAAATGTATTCTTAAAGGATAAAAGAAACTTTTTGTAACAAACAAAAATCATAAAAAACATAAATGTGTGGTGGAGGGAGGCGGGCTCACATCTGGTCCTCTATTGTCGATATATTGATGATTTATTTTTAATTTGGGAGGCCCCTTCAGAATCCATCAGTCAGTTTGTTTCCAGTTTGACTGACAACTATTTTAGTTTAAAATTCACTAGTAATTACCACCCCACAAATATAACAACTTGTACATATATAAAGTACAGTGGACACCAATAATTATATTAGTTTTAGAAGTAAACACAAAAACCAATGAGTCGCTAATATTCCTAAGGGACAACTAAGACGCATAAGGCACAATTACTCTTCAGTTGATCTCTTTATACTCTACCTCATGCCAGGAATCTAATGGAGGCTTTTAGAGATAATGATTACCCAGAAGCCTTATTAGAAAAGGAGATTAAAGAAATCTAATCTCTGGAGTGAGATACTCTTTTCCAGAAAAGGAACAAGAAAAACAGTAGAATAGACCAAAAATTCTCAGTCTACCTTTTTTGCTAATTATGCGGAAAAAAATATCTTCACGTTCATAAGGAAAAACTATAATTTATTCCATTATTATTTTTATTCATTCATTATTATTTACATAGCATCCTCTCAAAACCATATGTGATTTTTAAGAAGGCCTATAATATGAAGAGTTTTCTAGCACCTAGTTGTTTGGGCAGAAAATAAAAGTCTAAACTCAAAATAATGAATAATATAACTTCCACTATAATCTTTTGTTACTAAGACATTTATTCCAGAAAATGTTTCATTAACATGGATACCTGTGTCATATATTTGTTATCATGTTGTTGCAGCCTACAATACTGTATGACTCAGATGTTAAAATTATACTTTTTGGAGCATAAACAAAATGTAAATGATAATGTATCAAGACATTTCTGTGATTCTCATGGGGAGAAAGTTAATCGTCTGCAGGTTATGGGTATCAAATCAGTTACTCAGACAAAAGAGGGGGTGGTCGTTACAGCTTTGCAATCATGAGGCCTTCTGGATTCAGGTACTTATTACATTACATACTAAGTACATTACATCCAGAATGTCTCAATGAAACAATTGATCTTGATTTGGGGAATAAAAATTGCTGGGCGATATATATTTCCATTCTATTGTGTTTACTTATTTATGATAGGTGGTGACTAAACCTTGGATATTCCTTTTTTTTGCAAATTGGAACTTGGATAATTAGTCTTTTCTCTCTTTTTAATGTAATTTGTGGCATTTATTTCCAGGAGTATTAAACTGGATGGTAATAATTATTTTGCCAGCTATAGATTACATACATATCTGCTAAGCTGTAACTGTTTGTTTATTTGTACCCACCATGGTTGGAAATATTAATGAACCTATCTATTCACACTGTGAATATATCTTTATTTACTTGTTTATTTATTTATTTTAAATTGATACAATGGCCCAGATCCTGGGCTACAGCCGACGGGAATTACGTACAGTGCGTATGCACACAACCTTTTTACATTGCCGTATCAGCGTACGTAACTAACGTTACGTACAACGGCTCTTACGAAAAGGTGGCTTTCCCCCTACTATGCATGTCGTACCTCCATTGTGAAGGCGGAGATAGACATGCTAATGATAGGACGGGGAAGCCCCGTTACGATAAGGTATGTGGCCGTAAGGCTGCATACGTAATCGTAAAAGTTAGGGTAGGAATCTGGACATGTAAGTGTCCAGATTTCCTACCGACAGCAGGGAGTGCACGGGGCTTGCACTCCCCACTATGATGCCGAGTGTACTGACCTCGGGCGGCCGTAAGGTGCCGGTAGGTCAGGATCCAGCCCAATGTGAATAAATGTTATTATTATTTTAATTTATTCATTATTATTTTTTAATGGGACAATTTAAATCTCTGTGCTACACTTTGTCAGCTGTTAATAATCATGACCTATTTATAAAGGAAAAACCTTTTCAATTCTACTTCCTGGGCAAACCACAAGCTTTATACGGTGAAACACGATAAGGCAATAGAATTTCACTTTGGAGACCGCTTTCTGAATATTGTCTATTAGTGATTTTGAAGTACTATATGGGACTAAAATTTCCTGGAAAAAGCAGTCTGTGGATCCAGCAAGAGATCAGTTGGGGGTTTATACCTCATATGATCCAGGTACACAGGTACTGCAAGCCCAGTTATATTACCACCAGTTCTTAGTTAATTTTGGAGTACTTTTCTCCTTACTACTGAGGCTGATTCAGGGGGAGGGGGGAGAGAGAGAGAGAGACTCCAATCAACCCTTCACAAGACACTTCCATAACTTCCAACATACTATTATAGATCTGAAGCATATGGCCATAGACACGGTTGTCCCGTCACGACGAGGAAGGGACAGCGACAAACTTTTGCTCCAGATGGAAAGTCAATGGATACACAAATTGGACTCAGTGGCCCAAATTGACTTAATAAAACTTTACCCCTGGCTTGCTCTTTATAAAATTGAAGCCTGCTTCCCTGGTGAGTCCCTTCCTCCTTCCAGGCCCCACGGTGTCAGCCAACTTATTTTTATTTTACTTTTTTTCCCCCAGTTTTTTTCTTCCTTGTTTCCTCCTTTTGCTGGCCCATATAAAGCAATTTGTTTCTATTGGCAATGGCCTGGCCTCCTGTAATTGTTCCACCAATCCAATATTTCCCTTTTTGAAGGCCTTACTGGCTTCCTCCTCCACAGCCCTTACTGCTCCATGCAATCCTGACTGTTTTTTCTTATTTTTTCTGTTTATTGTTCACTTTTTATTTTTAATCTCTCCTGTTTTATTATTTTTTTATTTTATTTTAATCACCTTATGACCCAGCAGGTTACTGCTCTGCCATTTCCCATAGTATTCCTCTGCCTTTTTCCTTGATTATCGTTATTTTCTACAACTCTGTGGCCTCTCCAATATAAAAATTGCTCCCTGTTTAATATAGACTTTAAGACCACAGTTTATTTTCATGTATATGTGCATTTGCTTTGACATTCTGTGCGCTTGCTCTGTTTATTCTCTGCTTTTTCCAGCTGCAGTCTGTCCCCTTTTCCAGCCACAGTCTGTCCCCTCGCTCCACATTCTTTCTTGCACCGCTATCCCTTTTCTCATATTAACCCTTCCTTTGCCTCTCCTCACAGCTCCATTACTGTTTCGCTGCACTGCTCTGCTTTTCATTGTCAGACGCGTCCTATCTCCTTGGCAACCGCTGCAGCCAATGATGGACAGCATCTGTAACACCTCCTCCACACAGGCTTTAGCGCTATGCGCCAGATGGCAGCTGCGGTGTGATGTCCGGTCGAGAGGTGGCCTGCATGCGGTTTTCAGGTAAGCGCCTACTTTTTTTCACTATTTCTTTTGCTATTTATATGGGTCTGTCTATCCACACTACACCTAATCTGTTCTTTGCATCCTGATGAAAATCGCCAAGGAGCGATTCATACGTTCACCATGGATATGTAGATTTTTTGCTATCCAGCTCTCCAATAAACGCTTTGAATTTACCTCTACAGGTCTCCTTGAGTGCCTTCATTATCTATTGCCTGCATTAACCCTTCCAAAGAATCTGCACCAGGAGCAAGTGATAAAAAAGGAAAAACCTATGGCGCTAATTGGGAGACAGCTGCTGTATGAGAGAATTTGCTATTCTCCCTAGAAATATACAAGAAAAAACACAAAGGTAACAGTGCTAAGAAAAAATGACAGTATTTAAATTAAGCTGGTTTTGATGAAAGATACATAGAACGGCAACCTGATGTTTAAAACATTTTATTATAACAATAGCATAAATGAAGATAAAAATAAGTATAAAATAAACAGTGGAGCACAATCATAAACAATTAGGAAACTAATTCCAATAAAAATCACCCTAGATTTCACCCGTAACTTGCAAGGGTCTCCTGGTTTGCAGATTGGAAAATGGGGAGAGATATTCAGCCTACCGAGCTTAGAGGGAGAAGGTTGAGTAAAGGCAGGAGCTGTAGGTCAGTGAGAGGCTGGGTATTACCCGTCCATTGGGAGTTGAAAGAAGTGCCCAAGTCCTCCGATTGTCACGTTCCAAAGTTCAGCTTCTGCAGTAGTTGTAGGGGTGACCACCCTCCGTATCACAATCAAAACTCCTTACTCCTCAGGTGTAATCTCCCATACAGGCTGTGTCTCCCACAAATGTAATTCAGAAAGTGTCAATGCAAGGTGCACGAGTGCAGTAACGGCTCCACGTGTATGTCAGAATACTTTGCCTGCTTATGCGTTTCGTTCGTCCTGCGAACTTTATCAAAGCTGTATATTTATTGTTAATTTTTACTTATTTTTATGTTCATTTATGCTATTGTTATAATAAAATGTTCTAGACATCAGATTGCCGTTCTATGTATCTTTCATCAAAACCAGCTTAATTTAAATACTGTAATTTTTTCCTACCGCTGTTACCTTTGTGTTTTACCAGGAGCAAGTATTACATTTCTTTGTGAGTGCCGGTCTCTCTCTCTCTTTCTCTCTCTCTCTCTCTCTCTCGTGCTCTCCAAAAGGTAAATGTAGAAACAGGGTAGCTGGAGTCACTCATAGAACTCTTTTTAGAATAAAAATACAATCTTTATTGAATAACCATTAAAAGGCGGGGGTCGACTTTTTAATCGTATTAAACGATTTTCATCAGGGCTTACAGGAACCAAAATGTGAACAAACATTGTGTAAAGAACAAATATATATAGAATTATAGAATTCTAGAACTGGACTTACCCCAAACAGTTGCTTCCACTCAGCCTCTGGACAGGAGTCGCCGGCGTGTCCCTCACAGCACAAACCTGAATAAAAAACAAAGCAGCAATGGAATACTGTGGTAAAATAAATATAGAAAAATGCTAATTAAAGGAAACAATTATATGAAATAAGTTCATTAAGTCCACGGGGTGCTAGACAGTCCAATTTGTGAATCCATCTGTTTTCACATTGAAGTAGCAACCTCTCATGTTCTCCACCATGTTTAGATAATGGTTCAGTATCAATACCCATCCATTTGAGATCCTTCAGAGTATGTTTCATTTGTAACCAATGCTTGGGGACCGGTTGGTCCTGATCCTTTCCAGCAGTGGCTTTAATGCCTGATCGGCGGAGGGCAAGTTGTTCCTTTAGCTGTCTTATCGTCTTTCCAACGTATAATTTGTTGCAAGGACAGCGTATAACGTACATGGCGTATCTGGTGGTACAAGAAATCACTGAAGAAATAGGGTAACTTTGTTTATTAAAAGAATGCACAAAAGTTGAACCAGTATCCATTTGGGAACATGTGAGACATCCCACACATTGTAGCACCCTGGAGCGCTAGTGAGAAATGTGCCAGTGATCGGCTGCTTTGAGCTGATATCATTTTTACAAAGCAAGTCGTGTAAATTTCGACCTTTAGTATGGTTAGATAAAAGGGTCTGCTGCTGCAACATAGGTAATGTGGGGTCAGTGGATACAATTCGCCAAAGGGCATGGGCCGCACGTTTCTAAAAAAAAAGCTTAAGTGGTTGAATTTAGTGACCGATGGTATTTTTCTTAATAAACTTTTAGGGGGTTTATATTTAAGTAGGTCATTCCGGTTAACCAGTGCTACCCTATCAAGGGCCGTGTGTAAATTGGCATCACTATATCCCCTCTTGGAAAAATCTTTCATGGCCTCCTTAATCTATTGAAAGGCCATAGAAGAGTCATCATTGATTCTTTTAATGCGTACAAATTGTGGGTATGGGAGACCCCTGATTAACGCAGAGGGATGATGACTATTAGCGTGTAATAAAGTATCGTGGTCAGTTGGTTTTTTGAAAAGTGAAATATGTAAAGTTCCTTCACTAATGGAAATACACACATCCAAAAAGTGGATCTCTTCATAATTACTTGAATATGTAAACTTAATGGTAGGGTCAAGTAGGTTAACATTTGTCATCATTTTGTGCAATAGGTCAAGGGGACCAGTCTATAGTAACAGCACAACATCGATGAATCTCTTAAACAATAGGATATGTGGTCGAAAGGTAGAGCTAGAGAGGAACAGTCTATTTTTAACAGAAACCATGAAGGCATTTGCGTACAATGGGGCCACACTGGATCCCATCGCACAGCCTTGTTTTTGTAGATGGAATTTGTTGTCTGAAATAAAATATTTGCATGTTAATACCAATTGTAATAGGTATTTCACTAGATCCAAGGTGGGACCTGAATAGTCCTGGCAATCCTGGATAAGTTTGAGGGTCGCTGTAATACCTTCTTGATGTGGTATATTAGTGTATAGATTTATCACATCAATTGTTCATAAAATGCACTGTAAGGGGAGAGGTGGAAGTTCAGACAAAATATTCAAAAGATGTCCAGTATCTTTAAGGTACGTGCTTTGTACCTGAATCAAAGGTTGGAGAGTAATATCAAGGAATTAGGATGTTCGTTGTAGAAGGGAACCTCGTGCCGATATTATGGGCCGTCCAGGAGGGTTAGTCAGACACTTATGTATCTTTGGTAATAGGTACATAATCGGTGTAATTGGATGTGGTACCGAAAGAGATGTTTTTAATTTAGTAGAAATAGTTCCTGCTTGAACCGCTGCTGATAAAATATTGTCCAATCTTTGTATTCTGAAGTGGGATCTTTATCTAGAAGATGGTAAACAGCGGTGTCAGATAATTGACGTTGAAGTTCAGTACCCTTCAGTTTTGGCCCCTTCCTTTTGTTCTTGGGCCTGCTTGTGACTATTGTACCGAACTTCACTGTCAATTATCTGACACCACTGTTTACCATCTTCTAGATAAAGATCCCACTTCAGAATACAAACAAAGATTGGACAATATTTTATCAGCAGCGGTTCAAGCAGGAACTATTTCTACTAAATTAAAAACATCACTTTCGGTACCACATCTATTTACACCGATTATGTACCTATTACCAAAGATACATAAGTGTCTGCCCAATCCTTCCTGGACGGCCCATAATATAGGCATGAGGTTCCCTTCTAAAATGAACCTCCCAATTCATTGATATCACTCTCCAACTTTTGATTCAGGTACAAAGCACGTACCTTAAAGATACTGGACATCTTTTGACTATTTTGTCTAAACTTCCACCTCTCCCCCTACAGTGCATTTTATGCACAATTGATGTGATAAATCTATACACTAATATACCACATCAAGAAAGTATTACAGTGACCCTCAATCTTAAACAGGATTGCCAGGACTATTCAGGTCCCCCCTTGGATCTAGTGAAAGACCTATTAGAATTGGTATTAACTTGCAATTATTTTATTTCTGACGACAAATTCTATCTACTAGCACAAGGCTGTGCGATGGGGTCCAATATTGCCCCATCGTACGTGAATGTCTTCATGTTTTCTGTTGAAAAATAGACTGTTCCTCTCTACATATCGACCACATATCCTATTGTTTAAGAGATTCATCGATGTTGTGCTGTTACTATGAACTGGTCCCCTTGACCTATTGCACGAAATGATGACAAATGTTAACTTACTTGACCCTACCATTAAGTTTACATATTCAAGTAGTAATGAAGTGATACACTTTTTGGATGTGCGTATTTCCATTAATGAAGGAACTTTACATACTTCACTTTTCAAATAAACAACTGACCACAATACTTTATTACACGCTAATAGTCATCAACCGTCTGCGTTAATCAGGGGTCTCCCATACCCACAATTTGTACGCATTAAAAGAATCAGTGATGACTCTTCTATGGCCCTTCAACAGATTAAGGAGGCCATGAATGATTTTTCCAAGAGGGGATATAGTGATGCCCTTGATAGGGTAGCACTGGTTAGCCGGAATGACCTACTTAATTTTAAACCCCCTAAAAGTTTATCAAGAAAAATACAGTGGATCACTAAATTCAACCACTTAAACTTTTTTCAGAAATGTGCGGCCCGTGCCCTTTGGCCAGTTGTATCCGCTGACCCCACATTACCTATGTTGCAGCAGCAGACCCTTTTATCTAACCATACTAGAGGTCGAAATTTACACGACTTGTTTTGTAAAAATGATATCAGCTCAAAGCCGCCGATCACTGGCACATTTCTCACTAGGGCTCCAGGGTGCTAAAAATGTGTGGGATGTCTCAGATGTTCCCAAATGGATACTGGTTCAACTTTTGTGCATCCTTTTAATAAACAAAGTTACCCTATTTCTTCAGTGATTTCTTGTACCACCAGATATGACATCTACGTCATTCGCTGTCCTTGCAACAAATTATACATTGGAAAGACGATAAGACAGCTAAAGGAACGACTTGCCCTTTACCGATCAGGCATTAAAGTCATACTTGCTGTAAAGGATCAGGACCAACCGGTCCCCAAGCATTGGTTACAAATGAAACATACTCTGAAGGATCTCAAATGGATAGGTATTGATACAGAACCATTATGTAAACAGGGTGGAGATCATGAGAGGTTGCTACTTCAACGTGAAAACAGATGGATTCAAAAATTGGACTGTCTAGCACCCTGTGGACTTAATGAACTTATTTCATATAATTATTTCCTTTAATTAGCATTTTCTATATTTTTTTTTTTACCACGGTATTCCATTGCTGCTTTGTTTTTAATTCATGTTTGTTTACCCCAGTTGCCTAGGTTACCACCAGCCAATGACAGCTTGTGGTTGCATTTGCCCACGTGTTCTGCAGTGACGCTGCGAGGTACGCGCCGGTGACTCCTGTCCGGAGGCTGAGTGGAAGCAACTGATTGGGGTAAGTCCAGTCTTATAATTCTATATATATTTGTTCTTTACACAATGTTTGTTCACATTTTGGTTCCTGTAAGCCCTGATGAAAATTGTTTAATACGATTGAAACGTCGGCCCCCACCTTTTAATGGTTATTCAATAAAGATTGTATTTTTATTCTAAAAAGACTTCTATGAGTGACTCCAGCTACCCTGTATGTATATATATATATATATATATATATATCCATACAGGGGAGCTGGAGACACACAATAT
>WWET01001042.1:101455-113016 GCA_011038615.1 Limnodynastes dumerilii
ATGCTCCTGATGAGGTGGCGGATAGTCTCCTGAGGGATCTCCTCCCAGACCTGGACTAAAGCATCCGCCAACTCCTGGACAGTCTGTGGTGCAACGTGGCGTTGGTGCATGGAGCGAGACATGATGTCCCAGATGTGCTCAATTGGATTCAGGTCTATTTTATGTCTGTGTTCTGATCTAGATGGAATGCACTTGTTTGGGCACAGCCCATACTGTATCTGGACCACTTCCCTCACACTGCTGCCCTCACAAGACATAAGCTTCAGAACACAACCTGCCACAGCTCGAACCTTGCTCTGATCTGATTTGGACAGGAGTCCATGCTCTTCAGTTCTGAGTATGAGAGAACTGTAGAGAAACATGTTTTCATTTCGGTTCTAAAACCACAATCTTATTTTACTTTTTCACAATAAAATGTTTTGTGTTTGGTTCTGGTTTTGTGTTTTTAATTTTGTCCCTACATCAGGTTTTATCTCACTGACCTTAATTTATAGTCATTTACTGTCACCAACACAAACAAAGGCTACGTGGAGTTAGCTTTCTAAAAATATTAACAACAATGGCAAAAAAATCTACATTAAATCACATGGTTATCACAGTAAGGATGTAATAACTGTGTGTAATAACTGAGGTTGTCTAGCAACCAGGACGCCAGCTTGTCTCTTTTGGCACTCTGAGCGCTGGCTTCTATTGACCATGGTCCCTCTGAATAGCGGCTCCTCCCCCCAGCTCTGTGCTGGTTATAGATCTTGCTGTCTCAGTTTCCTTGTCCTCTGCCAGTCTTCTGTGCCCTGTTGAGTGTCCCTGTTCCTGACTTATCCTCCTTGTCTCAGCAATTTAACCCTTCCTTGCCTTGTTACTTACCTCAGATTGCTTGCTCTTCCGTGTGCCTGTGTGTTTCTTTGAGGGGTTGTCCTTGTCCGTCCACAGTGCATTGTGGTGTTGTCTCTTCTCTCATGGTATATCTCCTTGTTTTGTTGTTTGTTCATAACTGCACGCATTAGGGTCCGTTCGCCAGGGCCACAACCTGCTAGAGTTCTGCAGCCCAGATTGTCTCCACCCTCAATGGCTCCAGTGAACACCAGGCTCTGGTTAGACTATTTGCCCTGGTAGGCGGCCCTAACAAATATATCTATAGTCCCTATCCACAGATGTAGATTTTTCTAAATAAGGGCCACGATTGTGAAGGTCAGATGGGAGTTCGTGCATTCCTTCCCTATTACAGACATTCTTGATTCATTAATTCTTTATGGTTAAACTTATTTGTAACCTTATACTGGGTGGCAGTGTTCTCGCTAGGCACTTTTGAATGAATAAACCACCTGGCTGCTTTCATTGACTGGTCAGATGGTTGCTATGGTAATCAGGATATCCCTTGGAGTGTGGAAATATAAAAGGTCTTTGAGTTTCTTTCACATTACAAAGATGTCTCTGTTATTAATGATTGATTTGATTCACCCTCTGACTCCACCAATGTGGAAGTCAAATGAGCCCTTAGCTGTTGCTCCTACTGCACATAAAGGTTGGCTAATCCTCCCCTCTTCCTTAAGAACAAGCCGTTTTGGCATTAGCCTCAAGATACATTCCAGACAGTGCAAGTGGAGCAGGCAGTCTTTATGAATCCTTAAGATAGTAATAGTGCATTAATGATGCAGAACCAGATTCTAATTTTCTAATTTAACAGCAATCCTAATCCTAATTATAATAAGTGCAAGGGGGCAACACTCTACTTGCAGTTAACAATTACACACTGGTCACGCTTAAAATTGGGATGATGTGTAAATTAGGATCATACCTAGCCCATACCTTACTATACTATTTAAATATGTCTCCCAGTGCCTCCCACTATGCAGACATGCATAAAGCATACACCACCACCGCACTGGCTTACAGCAAGTATATCTGCATCTTAAGGATCCAGATCGGTGCTGGATATTCTTTACGTGCTCATGCACACGAGTAAATTGGATCAGTTTTCCACACTCTGCGGACCCAACTATTAAATCTGTATCCAGTCCATGGTGTATTTCTTGTTAGGCCTTCACTCTCCGTTTTCCTATCACCAATACCAATGACCATTTCATTCAGATCTAAAGCTGGGTACATGCGGAGAAATTTACCACATTACGATATTTAAAAAATATGTATCCTGCATGGGTTTTCAGTCCAGACGAGCATGTTGATACATTGATACATACTACATATGATACTGGCAACTCTGTGTAAGGGTTTTTTCCTCCATCTGTTTTTCTGATATCGTGGCTTCTGTTCAATTGCTAAAATCAAAAAGTTGAAATAATGTCTTGTGTCTTGTACCTTGCAATGGTCATGGAGGATATTGTTCCAAACACTCCTTTATTGTGTGTTTGAATTATAATTATTATTTTTTTAACTTCAATTTTATTCAAATTTTTTAAAATACAGAGTAAAAAAAAATAAAAAAAATAGGGAGGGGGTACAGAATGAAGAAAGGGGTGGGAGGTGAGGGGGAAACATCAAGCGTTACAGCATAATAGCAAAAAACAGAACATACAATGAAATGGCAAATCCTATACCAAATGAGAAGGTTACAATGTAGGGCACACCCAGACCAGTGACCAAAACAATACAACATCTTTTAATCCCGGACAGCGCTAGAAATAGTTCGGCGAAGAGCCGTTAACCCGAACAAAGAGTGAAACCCAATGTATACAGAGGGAACTAGACAGGCCCCGCACTCTGCCCACCTGTTTCTTAAAGATAATCAGACCAAGGGAGCCATTGGAAAAGCAGGCAGTTTGCTGAAACACGGTACTCCACATTTATTGTTTCCATAGTGGAATGAAATGTGATCTTAGCAATAATTTTGGAGAGTGGAGGAAGATCAGGGGTTCTCCATAGTTGGGCTATAGCCGCTCTAGTTGCGATTAAGATTTGGCCAATGAGGTACTGTTTCTCCTTAGGGAGGTCAGTAGGGTAAATATGTAATAACGCCACCTGCGGGGATGGGGAAATTGTATGATGCAGAACCCTAGAGGCCAACGAGAAAACCTCTCCCCAAAGTGTCTGTAACTTAGGGCACCCCCAAAACACATGTAATAAGTCCCCTACAAGGCCACACCCTCATCAACAAAGTTTAGAATGGGTAGGCCACATGAGGTGCAATTTTGCTGGGGTTAGATATAGTCTGTTTAATAACTTGATGTACATTTCGACATGATTATAGCAGCGCGACAGCTTAAATGATTGGGCTGACAGTCTCACCCACTGTTGCTGGGATATTGTAATACCCAAATCCCTCTCCCACTGGGTATGTGAGGAAGGTTTGCTCGGGGTGCTATCTAAAGAAATTTAATTCCCATACCAGAAGGATATGGCCCCTCTGTTGCCGCCCTCCAGCAGGCGACGGGTGATATGTTCAGGAGGAAGGCTCAAAGTGTTTGGCGTTTTAAGTGTACTAGAGATCCAATGACTGATCTGAAGATAACAAAATGTCTCAGAAGATGGCATATTAAATTGGTTGACAAAATCAGAGAATGGGCGAATACGCCCCTGAGGCATCAGGTCATCTAGCCGATTCAATCCCCGGTCTCTCCATTTATCAACAAGAAGGTCCGGATTAAACAGAGGTAGAGCAAGAGTGGTGTGGTTTCTAGAAGGAAGCACAATGTCTGTGTACTGCGCTAGGAATTTATCCCACACCTTTAGGGAATCAGCAACAGACCGCAGGGGGCGGTCCAGGGTGGGGTGGGCAGAGCTAGGTAACCACAACAACTCGGCAAAGGGAAACGATTTACTTGAACTAGATTCTAGTCCTACCCATGGTTTCTGTTGTCCCGAACGGGACCAATCTCGTAGCTGGGCTAGCAAGCAGGCCTCTTCATAGCAACCCAGGTCAGGGAGGCTCAGGCCTCCCGCTTGCCAGGGGAGGACCATATGTCTTAGGGCTATTTTTGGTTGTTTGTTCTTCCAAATATATGAAACCATAAGTTTGGTAAATTTGGCCAACTCCTTCCGTGGGGGGAGGTAAGGGATGGCATGAAATATATACATCAATTTGGGCAAAAGCGTCATTTTAAATGCTGCTATGCGGCCCAGCTATGAGATGTCGTGAATAAACCACGAAGATGCCAAAGCAGAGAGGTGCTTAAATAACGGGGCTAGGTTTGCAGACAGAACATCCTCCACTGTACATGTTATATTCACACCCAAGTAAGAGAGAGACTTCTCTTTCCAACAGTAGGGGAATTTTTCTTGTAAGCAGGCCAGGGCAGAGGGACCCATATTAATAGGCAGGGCTTCAGTTTTATTCGCATTCAGTTTATAGTAAGAGACCGTGCTAAATTTATCTAAAAGGGAATGGAGTTCAACTAACGCCGTTATGGGTTCCGTAACGAATAGGAGCACGTCGTCCGCAAAAAGACATCATTTGTGTTGGGTGTTGTTAATGGTAATCCCTGGGAAACTGGGGCAGGTCCGAATTAAATGTGCTAAGGGTTCAATCGTGAGGGCAAAAATCAAGGGAGAAAGGGGGCACCCCTGACGAGTGCCATTCGTAATTTTGAAGGGAGCGGACAAAAACCCGTTACTGAATACTTTCGCAGTTGGGCCGTGGTAAAGAGCTTCAATAGATTGGAGAATGGGTCCTCTAAGTCCGAACCGCCTCAGGACCTCCCGCATAAAGTCCCAATGTAGGCGATCGAACGCCTTTTCAGCGTCAAGCGAGAGCAGTACAAGCTCTGTGGGAAAGTGGCCAGCCCAATCCACTATATCCAGCACTCTACGGGTGTTGTCCGGTCCCTGGCGACCTAAAATAAAGCCCACCTGATCTGGGTGGATCAGGGAGGGAAGCAGAGGGGCCAATCTATTTGCAATTAGTTTAGCATATAGTTTAATATCAGTGTTTAATAAAGCAATGGTCCTATAATTTTTGACATCAGTGGGGGTTTTCCCTGGTTTAGGTATGGTCACCACTTGCGCCTCTAACATTTCAGCTGGAAAGGTGTCCTTCTCAGAGGCAGCATTAAATAACGTAATAAGGATAGGGGGGAGAGTATCTGAGAACGCACTATAGAAGTTATTTATATAGCCATCCGGACCTGGGGCCTTGTTGTTTGGTAGTGATTTAATTGCCAATGTAACCTCCGCTTGTGTCCAAGGTAAGTTCAAGGCTGTCAAATTAGCGTGACTCAAGGAAGGCAAGGTCAGGGGGTCTAGAAATTCCGATATCATTTCTGACGTGGGCTGGGGAATAGAAGAATCCTCAGATAGGTTATAAAGCTCAGAATAACATGTAGCAAAAGAATTTGTGATGTTACATGGGTTTAAAATTTTTCGGCCAGACTTATCTACCAGGGACTTTATTCTGTTACGCGCCAGTTGGCCACCCATACCCACACATAATACTTCTGACGTAAAGCAGTCAGAGCATTTTGAGTTTGCCGTTGCAGGTGTCTGTTTAGCTCTGCTCTAGCCTTAAGTAAGTTGTTTTTAGTATCGGTAGATGGATTAGTTTGATTAAGTAACTCACAATGAGAAACATTCTTCTCAAGGTCAGCTAACGTCTGGCCAAATCTTTTCCGTAGCCTAGCAGCCTACTTGGATGGCAGTCCCCCGAACCACAGCCTTAAGTGCGCACCAGAAAGTGAAATTCGAGGTTTCCTCAACTTTATTAGTCTGGAGAAAAAGATCAATCGCCTGCTCAATCTCTACTTTAGCTTCAAGAGAAGTCAAGAGATGCGGCTGGAGTCCCCCAGGCCTAGGAGGATACTGAGTAGAATTAATATCCCATGAACAGACCACGGGAGCGTGGTCCGACCATGTGATCGGCAAAATTTTTGTACACTTGGTATCTTGCAATGTCCATTTGTCTAACAAAATGAGGTCAATTCGCGAGTAGCTATTATGGACATGAGGGAAAAATGTGTACTCTCTGGAAGTAGGAGAGTACACTCGCCAGACATCGTACAAATCGTACTCAGCCATAATGCTGTCGAAGGGCCGTCTTCTCTAAGGAGCGGAGATTTACCTAAATGCGGGGATTTATCCATTTTAGGGTTAGGGACCAGGTTAAAGTCCCCCAAAACGATAAGGTGTCCCTTACGGAGTTTAGAAATTTCTGCATAGATTTGACGAAAAAAGGGCACCTGACGCGTGTTCGGGGCATAGATTGTGGCAACAGGGACCATTTTACCTTCCAGGGATCCCACCAAAATTAAGAACCTACCATTCTTATCTTCTACTTTAGTGTGGAGCTGAAATTCCAGTTTGGTATGAATTAAAATGGCCACCCCATTCCTCTTGAACGGACCATTGGCCGTATAACACGTGGAATACCGGTGGTCACTGAACTTTGGGGGGGCCTGAGCTGGGAAATGTGTTTCCTGAATAGCTACAATGCCTGCCTTATGCCTATGGAATGAGTTGAGGGCTAACCGTCTCTTATTAGGGGAATTTAGACCTTTGGCATTGATAGAGAAAAAGTTAAGCATTGTCGAGGTAACGGTCTGGAGCTAATTGTCCCACATCGCAGACAAGGTCCAACCCACCAAATAAAGCTAAGAAAGACCAGGTAGCATAATTCTTTGCGAACAGGAGGATTTGCGAATATGCTGCAAAATGAGTTATAGTAAATAAGTCAACATTGAAAGGGGAGAGAAGAAGGGGGAGTGGAAAAGAACAAAGGGAGGGAGGGGGAAAACCAAATAAACCCAGTATATTGGGCCAGAGCAGTTGTCACAAGGAGTAGAGTGTGACAACATGTTTAACATTGGGGGGAAAGGCCTAAAGTTTCCACCCCAGACCATAAAAGGAACGATGTTTAAAATAGCTATGTAACAAAATCTAATATAGTTATGTATGTAAGTAGCTGTCTATCACAATGGCAAAAATTCAATATTATAATGTGAAGGCGCCCTTGAGGGAGACCACATTAACCCCACGAACCTGGCTGGGGAATTTTAAGTCAGGAGTGCCTTTAAAGTACGCAGGGGGTATGGCAAAAGTCTATCACCTCACTATAAAACAAATATAACAAGAACAAGTAAAGTAGCCGCTCACCCCGGAGGGGATGGTAGGCGACACCACAGAATCCACGAAAGTAACATAGAAAAACATTAGATTAGCCAACAGTTATAATAAGAAAAAAGGTCATGTAACTGTCACAAACTGAGTTCTTAGGACAAATCAGGTATAAGCAATAGGTTATACAGAATCACAGCCCATAGGGGGCAATATGTAAACCATAGCAAAAGTACAGTCCACAGTATAGCTCACAGACAGGTGTGCCAGCAGAAGTCATCCAGCCAGGGACCAGTCTGACGGCAGCCTGGGTTCACGCCTGGGTAAGTTGTCTCGCCCAGGAATCTGCCACTCTCCTAGCAACTTAATTCCAGCTTCCAGGGTAGACACCGTATGGGTAGCATGGTTGTGCTGAATAAGGAGTTTCACTGGGAATCCCCAGCGATAGGCAATCGAGTGGTCCCGGAGAGCAGCCGTAACAGGGCCAAAGGAGCGCCTCTTATTGACTGTTGCCATAGATAGATCCTGGAAAAGTTGCAGGAAGCCAAGAATCTCAGAGTTCTCCGGCTGTCTAGCCGCTCTAAGAATCTGTTCTTTAACCTGGAAAAAGTGCACTCATAGAAGTGTATCTCTTGAAGCAGACGAGGGAGCAGAACGTGGCTTGGGGAGGCGGTGTATGCGATCGATGAGCAGGTCCCTGTCTTCCAGTCCCGGGAGAAGTTTACGGAATAACCCCAGAGCGTAGTTTTCCAACTCAGAGTTCCCCACAGATTCCGGGATCCCGGGAGAAGTTTACGGAATAACCCCTAAGCGTAGTTTTCCAACTCAGAGTTCCCAACAGATTCCGGGATCCCTCTGATCTTTAGGTTATTGCGTCTTGATCGATCTTCAAGATCTGCTATTTTATCCCAGATCTGAGAGACCTCTGATTGGAGACCCTCCTAGGCCGTGATCAATGAGTTGTGGGAAGACACGACCTCCTCCATCTTTGTTTCTAAGTGGTCAGTACGTGCCCCTAATTCAGAAACATCCCGGTGCAAATCAGAAAGAGATGCTTTAAATTCTGCAAAGAAGTCCTCCCGTAAAGTGGTAAATAGTTGGTGGAGATTACGGATAGTGAAAGGAACGTCAGATTCAGGGTTAAATTCCAAACTATGGCCCATAGTAGGAGATTGTGGTGCGTGTTGCACCGGTGACAAGTGTGGGGATGTAGGATTGTCTTGAGAGGGCTGCGGAGTATGGCCTCTAGCTTTTTTCGGCCGAAACTTCAAAGGGGGGGCCAGAGTAGTAAGCTTCGGCTTCTTGGGGCCCATGTTGAATCCCCAGGGGTATGGACACAGCGCAGTCAAAATTTAAAACAAGTTAGAACTGTGGTGATGTAAGTCAGATAGACAGCAAGCACAGAGTAATCAGGTTACATATCACTAGGGATGGTCTGGGGTGAGAGTAGAGAAAGTTCACATATTATGGCAAGTACACGTAGCCAAGGAAATGCTGGTCAGGGTAGTGCAACCGGTAATATTGCAGGGTTCCCAATAAAAGAACTCCCCAGATATTGTAGACCCCCAGTAGGTATGATGGTGAGCTATGGGCTGTGGGGATTCTGCCCCAGAATAGCAATAGTCAGTATTGTGGTAAAGTGGGAAGTAGGGGGAGGAAGCCTCCAAAATACAACTGCAGGGGCCTGCTACCTGTCTGATGCAGATGCTTTTAAGCCAACACAGGGAGACTCACAGGTGCTGTCAGGCTCCAGAGCTTTCTGCAGAGACGTTCCCAAAATGGCGCCCGCGTCAGGGGGATTTCGCGCCTCAGTGCCGCCAATCAAGGCCAGGAGTCCCAGGCTCCGAACTCTCCACAGGGGGAATCACCACAGGACTCCGGAGCCCCAGATCAAACCACCGACGGGAAGGCAAGTGAGTGTGGACCTCCGCTTCGACTCCTCCGCCGAGCCGCACCAACGAGAGGCTCTCCCAGGCGTGCTGACCGCGGCTGCAGCGGTTACCGCGCCCCCGTGTTCCGGAGCTGTCCCAAACTGATCCGGAGTGGCAGAGGGGTCCCCAGGCTAATGCTGGACGTAAACAGGCCAGGTATCGCTGACAAATATGAGCCACAGCAGGCTAGCACTCCGGAGCCAGCAGAAACACGTCCACCACCATGGAACGCCGGCCACGCCCCCCTGAATTATAATTATTGAAAAAACATCCAGTGTATATCTAACCATAAGTAGGTTACACACTGAGGTCTTCAAGACGATCTTATGTCTTTTTAAAATCCATAGTAGGATTCTAGCCCCAACTTGCTTAATGATGTCTCTCTTACACACTGCTCTCATGTTTCATTTGGATTGTTTTAAGAACTGTTTAAAAGAACCTTTGCTGCAATGATATGCTCGCTCACAGGGTGGCACTGTGCAAATTATGAATGGAAATAATTTCAGTTGGGAAATCAGAGATCTTTTAAAATTAGGAAAAAACCAAATCAAACGATGTGATACAGTATCGTTTGACAGTACATATAAGAAATATTTGGAATTGGAACAATAATCGTCAGAAAACCCTCCAGTGTCTACCCAAATGAGTCAGAACCAGCCATTACCAATTTGGTGCAATAGGCTAGATTTTCACTGATGTTCCCTGCAGTGTATGCTGCATAAGGGGTTTCTGGGCAACTGGAAACCCCCCCTGGGTGCACCACTGGTTCCCTGCAGTGTATGCTGCATAATCACATAAGGTTACATAGGGTCCATAAAGAAAATGTAGAGTTAGACTTTTACATTTGATTAAGAAAAAATTACTATTAAGTATAGACTGGAAAGGTATAAAAAAAATGTAAATTTCAACAAGGTGGACCAGGTTCCATAAAAGATATGTAGTAACTAACGATTTGGAGGATAACATCAATCTAAAGCAGATCAAGGCTCAAAGTTAAGGCCATTAGTGCAAGGTAGAATTGTCCTTGAGTTTTTTCAGCCACATGCTTTGTTCTATAAATAGTACATAGTTTAAAAAAAACAAAAAAAAACAAAACATTTCAGTGAGTGCTAGTTCAGTTATTTACCCTGAAAATAAAATATAAAACAGAAAGAAAAGCCAAGGCTAAATAGTGGGATTCGTCAATGTCAATATATAATTAAAAGGGGTGTGGCCTGACTGCCGAAGCGGCCGGACGTGCTGAGACCGAGCTCCCTGCCTGCACTAGGCCTTAGCCCGTGCTACTCGGTCCCACCTCGCCATCCTGCAGCCCGTGACCCGCACTGTGCCCCCTGAGGTGTCCGGCACTGCCTGCTTGATTGCCGCGGTCCCGTGTGGAGCTGCCGGACCGGTGCGGCCTGTCGGGCCCTGCGCGTCCCGGAGCGCGCCATTGGAGATCCGGCGCACATCCCGGGGCTGCTCACCGCTCGTCCGACGCCCCAACCTGCTTTGGCATCCGGAGCCCGGGGACAGTACTTACCCGTCAGTCGTGTGGGTTACCCGCTCTGTGCTGGCCCAGGACCGTGAGAGCTGCTGGAGTCTGCCGTTTGCCGCCATTTTGCCGCCATTGACGTGGCGGCCTGGTCGGAGCCTGGAACCAGGAACATCCACCTGGGGCCCTATTACTGCGGCACTGGTCTTCTGGGCATAGGTGGGCTAAGGACAATTACCTGCAGCCTGGCTGCCCCTGCCGGCCTTCATCTTATTCCGGCCTCCCTGTCTTGTCTGATCCTTGGGGGACTCTGCATTGATTTCTGCTGGAAGCCTTACCTCAGGTTAGGCCTTTCTATACCCTTTCTGCACACTCAATCTGAGCAGGGTATCTTGTATCCATAAGCCCTATATGTAGAGGCAAACACAGGCCGGCCTGGGCATGCCTGTACCCGCTGGATGAGCATCAAGCATTTTCAGCCTTTGGGATTAGTAATGTATAGCTAACTTCAAAGTGCATCCTGTGGATCCTGGTTCTGGCTTTGGGGTCTGGCCGCTTGTTCTGCTGCTTCCAATATATTCACGCTAGAGTTCGCCTCCTCAGTTGTGCCACATTATGCCCCCTAAAAAGCTTAAGATGGCCTCCCTGGCACCGCCTCTCAAATTTCGCCCCTCACAAGGGGATCACTCAGCTAAAGATAAAGAACCTAAGTCCTCTGTTCCCTCATCTCAGAAATCTCCCCCTGCCTCTACCTCATCCTCGCCCCCCAAGCATCAAGACCAAGAGCTTGACCCTGACGCCCCAGTGACGGTCCGCACGATTCACCAACTCTTCGCCTCCCTTCGTCAGGACTTCTTCGCTGAGCTTAAAAGTTCCATAGGAGAAATCCAGCGCGACCTGTCTGATATGAATACGCGCACGGAGCATCTGGAGACTAAGCTGGAAGAGGTCATTGCCTCCCACAACTCTTTAATTTCGGAACAGGAGGGCCTGCAAGCAGAAGTATCTCAACTGAAGGACAAGCTGGCGGACCTAGAGGACAGGTCGAGGAGGAATAATATTAAAATCAGAGGCATCCCTGACTCTGTGCCGAACGCCGATTTGGAGAGCTTTGCCATAGCACTGTTCCGCAAACTCCTCCCTGGGGTAGAGGAGAGGAG
>WWET01001042.1:125783-140538 GCA_011038615.1 Limnodynastes dumerilii
ATAGTTTTGTAAAATTATTTTAAAAAATCAATTGTATAAATAAAGAGGAAAAATTGGGAACAGGACTTATTGCAGGGTGAATAATATAGAAGCTGCTATTAACTAGTACTATATTCCTAGTACTTTTTAGCAGACTACGGGCCAGATTTACTAAGCTGCGGGTTTGGAAAAGTGGAGATGTTGCCCATAGCAACCAATCAGATTTTCGCTGACATTCTCTATTATGTAATATACAGTATGTATATATGTATGTATAATAGCTCAGCAAAAATCCATCAGGGCTCGGTGTTTACTAACACCAAGTCTACTAAACCAGTCCCAATATTAGAAAGCAATAGTCAGCTGCACCTTACCCACAGTGGGTTAATAAAAGTTCATCCTGTGGAGGTCCAGGCAGTGTGGATAACGGTGTTACACAGTCCCCAGATGTCTCCAAGAACGGCATTGGCCACCAACTAAACTTGAACTGTAGATAGATGTACACACCATTATTAAATCAACATAGGTACAATTGGCTTTAATAAAGTAAGTCCATATGCTGCTGTTGTGCCTGCTTTGTTCAGACCACCACAAAGGCAATGATTTAGATGTGTGCTTGATGGGCTTTTGAAGAACGCTTATGCTTAATGTGTTTTCTTTTATTTCTAATAATGATCTAATTTTTCTTATCATAACTGATGTCATCATCAACACAGTGTTAGCTCATTCCCAATGGAATTCAGCATAACAGATTCTGAATCAGATTGTATTCCTCATCAGAAAAGTTATAGTTCATCTTGATGAATATAAGCTTGTTAATTATATATGGCAGTAACCTTCTACTACAAGCACTCAAGCATGCATGCGGCAGAGGTTATAATAGGGATCTCCTAGCATATAGAATGCAGTTTTGTACGATAGGAGGGTTTCAGGCTTTCATGCAGATCAGCGGTGTGCATGACCACCGTTCCGCATGGGGACTTAAGGCATGGCTATGGTAGCCCGCATGTCCGAGTACCATGGGAGTATAATTCCCTCTTCCATGTGGATTTCCAGACATCCGCACATACTTGAGATTTTGTAGATGGGTAAATGTACTTGCTATCGGTCATATAAGTGTTCTGTTGCTGCACTGACCTAGTCTCAGTCTGCTCCTCCCCTATGCATAGCAGAATCACCAACTTTTATATCCTACTTCAGCTTGTCCATTAGTTTGATCAACAGAACTTACTTTAAATAGAAACAGAAACATAGAAAATGACGGCAGATAAGAGCCACATGGCCCATCCAGTCTGTGCAGATTTTTATTTAAAACTATACTGACCCTTAATTTAGTTTAAGATTTAGGATATCCTTATATTTATCCCAAGCATGTTTACACTGTTCTATGGTGTGAGTATCTTGCATAACACAGAAAAGATTTTTACTGACTCATGGCTGTGTAGGTTTTAATTGCACATTGCTGTTCATTCATCAAACAAAGGCAGAGTAAAATTATACCACCTTGCTACCTCCTGCATAAGTTTCTGGGAAGTAAAGTTGCATTGTCTTTGCAGCTCTACCCAAGCCTTACATGTGGGACAGGATTCAGAAGTAATAACTTCAGCTGATTTGCACATCTCCAAAGCGTAAGACAGCTCTAAATTGAGGGTATATAGGGTATAGGGTCAGTATAGTTTTAAATAAACAACTGGGCAGACTGAATGGGCCATGTGGCTCTTATCTGCCGTCACTTTCTATGTTTCTATCAGACATATAGGACCGTATTCACACTTAAGTGTGAAATAAGTATGCACAGATTCGCAAATATATGCGCCTAAGTTGCAAAGCAACACCCATGACAACACCCCTCATACTTACGGATTTATGCAGACTACCGCCACTATAGGGCGTGACTTCCTACTTATGGAGGACTGCCACACCCTTCCATACGTATCTCACTAAGCATGGATTTGAAGTCTGTGACTAATGGATTTTCGTGCCGAAATCCTATGTAGCATGCATAAAAAAAAAGTTACTACTCATGCGCAGTTTATCCGATCCTAAAAATATGCACGGAAAAAGCAGCACTTTCTTAAGTGTGTACACGGTACATAGTCTGTTTTATATTTTATATTATTAAACAAAAATAATGTGATGGGGAAGCAGCTAAGAAAGAAATTAAATGATGGGAGGGACTAGAAAGAACAAGCAAGAGAGAAGTGGCTAGAAAGAATAGGGAACAAAATTGGGGGAAAGGAGAGGCTCAAGAGAGCATTCAGATGCTTAAGTGTGTCTCTGATGGCGGGACTGAGCGAGACACCATGTATATGTTATATGCATGGTGAGCAGGGGAAGGCATGCACATCATATGTGGCATCCCTGCACCTGGAGAGTAGAGGGTGCAGTGTGCACGGAAAAAAAACAGCTGATGCGCATGGACTATTGCCGGGGTGTACAGGGATGAGAAGCTCGCGGAGTAGCGCGGGGAAGGTAAGAAGCTTCGGGAAGAAGGGGCAGTATTTTTTCAGTTAAAGGAGTTAGTTCAGTTGGCGCTTGGGAGAGAGAGAGAGCAGAGTGTAGCAGCAGCGGTGACGGAGATCTGGAGGGAGAGCAGAGTGTAGCAGCAGCGGTGACAGAGATCTGGGGGAGAGCAGTGTGTAGCAGCAGCGGTGACAGAGATCTGGGGGAGAGCAGTGTGTAGCAGCAGCTGTGACGGAGATCTGGAGAATAGAGCAGAGAAAGGCAGTGAGAGATAGAGAATTGCGGTGTGTGATCGGGGCAGCAGCGGTAACGAGGAGATCGGTGAGAGTGGAGAAGTTGGGGAGAGGTGACTGAGGCTTCATAAGGGAGAGAAGTGAAAGTAGTGACAGAGGCATCGCATGAAGAAGTGAGGGAAGATTGGGAGCAGACAGAGAAAGCACTTTTAAGGATAAGCGTGACAGCGGTAATAAAAGCATTTTGGGGAATAGAGAGAGAGACTGTAAGGAAAACAAAGGAAAATACTATAGGGAGAACACAGTGACGCTGGGAGGTTGAGTAAAAGAGAGACTGCGAGTGATACACAGTAAAGGTTGGAAATTGATATTTTATGAGAAAACTATTGAAAATTGCTACATATTGCAAAATCTACTATAGAGATTGTTGTCACAATAAATGCTAAAAGACTTTTTTAATCCTAAAAAGTTTATGTAAATACTATCCAAAGAGACTTATGGTAGTTCACAAGGATTGAAGAATACGAGTTACTTTATTAATTTTCCTCACAACTTCGGTGTAAATATTTTGTTAGTTCAATAAACTGGGAACTCACTAAAGACATTATTGATGAATCCAATGGAAAGATAATGCTTGCGCATAATTTTATATTTCAGGATTATTGTTATTGTTACTAAAACTGTAAATTGTTTCATTTGCATGACTTCTATGTGATACGGTTATTATATTTAATATTATTTATTGCATCTTATTGCTTGTGCATGACTCATATATGATGCAACTGTTGTAATTGTTATTATTAATTGTAAACTGTTTTAGTATAAGTTTATTTAGGTATTATACTCAATGATACCTGTGATTTTTACAGTGTTAAACTTATTTAAGCTAAAACTCTGTTATGACAATTGAGGCATAGTAGTAATTATTAATTGCATTGTGAAAATCCTTGTGAAAGAAGCTTCTTGCTAATCTAAAAATTTAAATTACAAAAAGACATTTTAAAGATACCAAATCTCTAGAGTAAAGATTAAAAGTTTAAAAACTTCCAATTGTTGTCTCTGCTTCTGGTTATTTCAAAGCCTGTTTCACCAATCCACAAATGCTCATGTAACACACTGGGAGAATTAAATTGTCACATATACAGTAAGGGCATGGCTAATATGATCCTGCTTTGCATATGATACCCTTCACTTTTCCAAGCCCACATCTTAGTAAATCTGGCCCTAGAACTTTTACATGCTACAAGCAACATCTCCTATGCAGACCTCTCAAATGATGAAAATCTGTACGACCAAACAAAAAAATTGTTTGTGCATAGCATGGTACAGGATGTAATTCATCCATCAGTAATGAACACCAATGCAGCAAGACTTTTTGATTTATATAAATTTAGATTTTCAAGAGCGCGTGGGTTAGTTGTCACAGGGCCATAAAATCCAGAAATCCACGTGATCGCTTTGTTAACCACTCTTCTTTCTCTGACTCGTGAACATAAAACGGTTTGAAAGTCTGGATCAGTAGGCAGTGCATTGGCATGCCTATACTGTACACTGTAATACCGTGTCACTTGCCAGTGCTGCCTGGCCCTTGTATCAGAAGCTGGCAGATGTACCATTAATCTTTAGGTCCGGTAGTTGTATTAATGGCTTTTCATTTGACCATCATAGTACAACTTACAAATTTATTTCCAGGTAATTTGGAAATTTGTGAACATAACCTAAACCAATCTGAAAAACTGGTGCATTGATGGTGAAATTTGGATAAGTATCAAAAGCCAACATAGCTGTCGTAGCTTTTTTTCATTGTTTGTAAATTGTTTTATTGGGTCACGTAAAAGGTAACACAAAATACAATTATAGAACAAGTCATACAGCAAATATCCATCAAAAACAATAACAATAAAATAGCTTTAGCATTATATTAGTGGCAAATCCACGTTATTGTAAGGCATTAAATTAAGGCTTAATATAACATGACTCCCATTTGGTTTTGTTATTGTAACAAGGGCAAGGATAGGATTGGGTGGGTGGTGCAGGGGGGATTGGGGGGGTTACAGAAAGGTGGGTGAAGATAGGTTTAAGAAAAAAGAGGGTCTCTGTTTTTACCTATCATTCAATTTTAAAGTATGATAAAGAAGGGGATGGTCATAGCACCCTAATTTCTGGCGTTTAGGAAGGTTATCTGATGCAGTTGAAATTGGTCTTATCTAAGTGCGGTTATTGGGTTCATGAATAAGGGGGGGTTTTATGATATCTAGGTATTTATCCATGGCTTAAAATTCTAACCAGTAGATCATAGCTTTTTTTTTAAACAAAAACTGAACTGCTTGTGACACTACATGATTTACCTATTTTGAAATAATAACTTGCATGAATTTGCTTAGTGTCAGTATATGATAGGTTGTACAGATGCCTAGACAAACGTATGTTGGGTGAAAATAAACTTCACAAGTAGAAGGCGTAGGTCTCTTGCCCAGACATGACATTTAATTTTCAGAAGACTGTGATGACAACAAAGTTTTCGGTCTTTCTTGGGCACAATCACCAATACCATGCTAATGAACATGCTAATGAACATGCTAATGAACATGTACAAAACATTCATCTTTGTCATTATCTTCACTAATGCACATTACCAACTTACAAAGTGGTATCCTCAATTATTAGATCAACTTCATAACCATCCTCACTACTACTCATTCTCACATTAACAAATGGTTACCTTGTGGAAGGAATCATGTGACTTAAATAAAGAATTATGGACACCATTTGGCTCTACTCTTGATTCTGGTCTGGTCTGATGTTCACTGGAGTCCCGGATTGTGGGGACAGACATTGCTGCATGCACATTGCAGGTTGTGATTCCAGGTGGTAGCCCTTGATATAGCTGAAGAAAAGCCTGTGAAATGGACGGATATATCCAAAGTGCTGAAAGTACTGATGAGTACTGGAGTGAAGGAGCATCGAGTGTATTGGAATGCTGAAGCACAGAGAGTACAATAAATCCACAAGGAAAAGGTTGTAGCACAAGCAGAACTTAATTTTGGAATGCTGATGTAGTATCACAGGAATCCAGGTGGGAGCCTATATTCTGGCAGTGAGAGATGGCCAGATGTTACAAGTGTGGTACACTGGAGCACAGAGTCTTACTTGGAGCCTGGTTGTCACTGGAGCCCTCAATGTAGGGGAAGCACTAGGCTGCATACTCCTAGCAGACCATGACCCCCAATGACAATGACTCTGTACACACTACACTAGATTTACAGGTGGAACAGCCGCATAACCCATAACACCCTGTGGCACTGCCCCTGTAGGCCCCACTGAGGTCTAGCTTGGTAAAGATGGCTGCCATCTGATGCAATTGAATAGCTCAGGATTGAGGGGTAGAGGATATTTGTTTTTAATAGTGATGGAGTTCAACCCATGATAATCTATTGAGGGACATATATTTTACCTTTCATAAGGTTCATGGGACAGTCCCATGGATGATGTGGAGGAAGCCTCTAAGTTGCTTTTTTACAGAAGATGTCAAAGAATGGCCTGTAGACTTTGGGAAGATTCTTAATATAAAGATGCTGAGTTCTCTTCTAAAGTTTTGATGGTATCACCAAGAAGATGCTTGTGGACATGTCCAATCCAGACCTGGTGAGGGTATCTGTAACTATGGCAAGCCCAGCATGACTGAATGAATAGACTGAATTAAGATTAAAAAGGCAATCTTCTCAGCAGCAGCCATTTTGGAGACTTTAAGGCAGGGGTCCTCAAACTACGGCCCCCGGGCCACATGCGGCCCGCTGAGGACATTTATATGGCCCGCCGGGGCTTCTCTTAGAAGCCTGCACCCCCCCGCACTGCAGAGCTGGTTGTGGCCGGGGATGCCGCTGTGCTCACTGCAGCGCATCTCCGGCCACCTTCCCTGTAGTCCCGTCGCTGCTCTTCTCCTGTGCGGCGGGACGCAGGCTCTATGACGTTCCGTGACCTGGGGTCACACAACGTCATAGAGTCCGCGTCCCGCCGCAGAGGAGAAGAGCAGCGGCGGGGCTACAGGGAAGACGGCTAGGGGCACTTTATATCGATCCCATATAGAAAACATACTGTACATACCTCTTCAGTAATGAAATACTTCGCTTGTTGCAGCTAATTCAGCATTTACAATATTTATAGTTCCTTTAATTTGTAATAGAGCATCATTTACCTTGTGTTGTGTAATTTGTTGAAAAGAATTGTACCATCTAATAAACATATTGGGCCAGATCCTGATTAACGTTAGGTGATTTATTCAAGCCATTATATATAAGTGTTATTATTATTATTATTATTAGAACACAGAACAGCACATAAAGGGAATCTGATGTTGGAAACAAATCATTCATCTACTCTATAAAGAGTGTAAGATTACTTATAAATAAACATCAGGGGCCCTGACACACAAAATCCCTTAACATATACTTTGCAAAACAGTGAGGGATGCTGATAGTGAAATCCTGCTTACCACTAAAGCAAATGTTGACATAATATTATTATATAAAATAATCTATTTTTGAGAGTATACTATAATTGAGAGTAAGTTTGGCTCTCAATTTATAAACATATATATGGGACCCAACATTGGGACTCTCATTCTTAGAGTTCGGACCACCATATACAAAAAGGCCTTGACGGTGGCTGGTGGCTTATTGCATATTTGTACAAATATGTGTAACGAACATTTCTGTGTTTTATTTTACAGATAGAACAGTAGAGTTTGTTACTGGTTTATGGCAGTGTGTTGGGGCTATTTTTCCCTTTGTCTCTGTGGCAAGCAGATTAACCCCTGCCTTTCACGCACCTGTTAAACATTTACCTATAAATTGATTGAGCAACTTCCATTCTGTTTTTAATCTTCTCAATGTATAAGATCTCAGTTTGTAAATTAAGAGGCACAGTCTGTGCATAAAGCTTTCTATGCTGAATCCTTGTGCCATAATATGCCATGAGATAAAGCGAATGGGCAGTAGTTTGGTGGAAAGCCCTAACCTTTTTACAAGAGAGAAAACAAGTTTATCAACGCAGATGATTGATGGATCTATTAGGAAGTGTGAAGAATTACAGGAATACAAAAGATGCTTGAGGTTGAATCCGATGGAGATTAGTTCCTCTTTCCCAATCTTATCTCTCCAGTACAGGTTAGGGGATTGTGTTTCCCAGTCTCTTGATACATGAAGCCACTTGATACCCAGACTCTAACAATACAGGTAATTCCTGCAGTGTCTTTCTTTCCACAAGTGAGAGTGACACAGATGCATTCACTACTCTGTGGCTGGTAAAAAAAAATGCAGGATGAAGGATCAGCACAAATTGTTGGTGTTCTTGACTGACTCTCTCTCTGCATTTTCACCTTCATTCAAAGAGAGATCAGGTCACGAAGGGTTAATTACAAGAGGCAAAGTTATCCTTTATGTGGTCGGATAGCTCCTGCCAAAAGGTTGCTACCAGTTCTTCAATGGTTCATTTGGTTTCAGATGTTACGGTGTGAAACTGTACAACGTCCTGACACACTGCAAATGTTGAATTATTAAGAAATGCATCAATTTGCTTCCATAGTGGGGTTGGAAAAGCAAGCGCTTGTTCAGAAAGGAGAAATATGATATAGGCCATGTTGGATTTTTCATTAGAGAAGTTTCCTGGTTCTAGTGCATTGGTTTTAAAAATGTTTGCATGTCTTAGGATCACCATTGCATTTTTAAGGATTTGGGATTCTGTCAGTCAAGTCTGGGATGCATTAAATCAGCTGCCTCTAGCTGCTCTGTTGTTCATCAACTCTCTACTAAAGTTGCTATAAGAGTACTAAAGACAATGGTTCCTGAAGCTGGTCCATGGCAAAGTATTTATCATGGAAACTGCAAATAATGACCATGGCACCATTGGGGATGGTGTAATTGCTCATCTGGAGGGGGGTAACCATCTGTTTGGTGCTTACTGGAGTACCTGATGGTGGGGACAGACTTTGCTGCAGGGAGTACCTGATGGTGGGGACAGACTTTGCTGCAGGCCCACAGCAAGTCACCATTCATTATGTAAATGAGTATGAGTGTATGATCAAAATGATCAAAATGTAATAAGAAATAATAGGATTGGTCCATATGGCCTGATTCAGACTTAAGAAGGAACATTAAATTAAGAGAGGAAAGTTACACCTGGGCAAAACCATGTTTCATGGGAAGTCAAGTTAATTTTATTCTTTGAATGCAGGGATATAACTTTGAATTGTTTACTACACAGATACTGGCTTTACTTTTACAATGTTATTTACACTTGGGCTGGAAACGCCACCTCTCAACTCTAATACTTTTTGCAACAGATGAAATATGATTCCCCTGCAATCAACATGGTTTAGTCCAGGAGTAACTTTCCTCTCTTAATTTTCAGCTCCTTCTTAAGTCTGAATCAGGCCCATAGTTCTTATATAATAGTGCATAATTTATTACATGCTATTATTATTATTTTTTTCACTGGTGGATACAAAGACTTCCTTTCTCTCTCACTCTCTCTCTCTCTCTCTCTCTCTCTCTCTCGGTATCATTTTACTATTTATTAACTGATTCTGATTTTTTTTTTATTAATTGTAGCACATATAGTGGATTTCCTGGAACCTAGAGAAGTGATGCTGATTAAACCTCTTCAACTAAAAATTAAATCACATTTGAAAGACTTAATATTGGTATGTATAATGTGAAACATGAAGTTATATGGCATTGGTTGGCTTCTATACTGTTGTGTGAAATTTTGGAGGCCATGGACCTGATTCACACTTAAGAATACACTGAATCTCCATGTGTAACTGTGCATGCCATAAAAAAAGTTACACATGAGATCCAGTTGTTACGCAACGGAATCCATTAAGCACGGACTTCAACTACGTTCTTGTGAGATAAGTAAGAAGGGGCGTGCCAGTCCTCCATAAGAAGGAAGTTATGAGTGGGTGGCATTTACATGGGACATTAAGTACACACATACTTAAGCACAGACATATGCACAGAGAGATAAGGTAGCCCTATGGACGTAGAAGTCAGCTAAAATCTGTAGGAACAATGGGCTGGATCCAGACTTAAGTAATTGCTTGAAATTAGTTACTCCTGGGCCAAACCATGTTGATTGCAGGGGAGTCAATTTAATTGTATTCTTTGCATGCAGGGATATATCTTTGAATTGTTTACTGCAAACAGATAGTGACCAGCTTTACTATCACACTGTTATTTAGACTTGGGAGAGGAAACATCACCTCTCAACTCTAATATTATTTGCAACAGATGAAATATGACTCCCCTGAAATCAACATGGTTTAGTCCAGGAGTAACTCATTTCAAGCACTTAAGTCTGGATCCAACCCAATGGGCCTGATCCAGACTTAAGGTCAATTTATGTACGTAAGCGTACCTGAGTTACACACTACTAAGTTTAATGCACTTTCCTTGCATGCATGTCACTTAGCTGATGTACGTGTTCAGAACCCTACCTTACCTTTTCCTTGCGTATTTCTGGTCGTACATAATGCCTTGTTGAATGTAAGTGCCTAACCCAGCCCATACTGTACAATTTAATTGCCTCTCACAATGGAAATTTTCGGCTTGGGTAGGGATGTCACTCCCTATTGTATGAAGCTACGTAAAAATTACATACGATCAGAGTTACGATATGTAACATCTACCGTGCACAGTGCGTTCTCACAGCTAGAATTATGCATACCGTATGTGTAAATTGACTGTCGTTATATCTGGATCGGACCCGATGGGAGTGTCATAGGAGTTGCCTTGCCACTTAGGTGCGTATTTTTGCGAATCTGCTCGTAGGACATAAATATTATAGAGACTGTGTAAAGGAGGCCTACTAAAATAGTGTCAGAAACTATAGAGAAACTAAATAACTATTTAAGCAGAGAAAGGAGTTAACCAGGTACATGATGGCATGATGTCATGTACCCCTTCCCCACATGTGTGACTTGGGGCAAATAGATGGTCAGGGTCTAGTATAGGTGTCCCCTGTACAGTAATCAAAGATATCCCATTATGATAGAGAATGAATCAGCACAAAATAAAGCAAGAGTCTACAGAAAGAAATAGCAGAGAATCTGGTGGATGTATTTGGAAAATACTTTGGATTCACAGACATTCATTATGTTTATTTTCCTTATTCTCATAGGTTTTAACTTCTTGGAGAGCATTTCTGCTGCAACCAGAACATCCCTTAAGTGTAAGTAATATGGAAAAATATTTGCTGAGCTATTGAGGGCACGGTTAGTCATGTATGCACACACGTACGTAAGTAACATACGCACATAAGTACAGACCAAAAACCCGTCAATGCTAGGAGAGTATTATGGGAGTTGCCTTGCTATGTGTAGCCTTTATATGATTGTCAATACTCAAAATTTCAAAACCGTGTTGCTTTTTATAGTGTGTGAGTGTGTTAGGGGATGGGAGCTGGGAGAGGAATATAAAATGTATAAATATATGGACAGATTTACAATTGGGGGACGGATGGTCCTGGATGATTTCTAAATAAAATAATTTAGACCAGCATTTTGTTTTATTTCTATGTCAGCGCTTAGCACTGGATTAAGATTTTCAATTTTCCCCTGATTTCCATGCATCCGGACATGACGAATTTTGGCCATGCTGTCCAATGAGAATGCAATCTGCTCAGTGGAATAATTATCATAGGTGTTAGACTTGTGGCTGCTAAGGGGGTCAGAGGAGAGAAGGGCCATAGCAGCCGCCCCCTTGCACCCACAGGATTCTATGTGAACTTTCAGAAGCTTTCATAAGTCTCTTGTGCAGATCAGTGGTCCACAAAACTGCTGATCTGTACGGAAGTATTTAAGCCAGCCATTAATGTAAAATTTAGGTAGTCACCCCCGCCACCTTGCGGAGTTTATGTGAGTGGAGGGGATAACCACTCTTTCGTCCGGATCTCCTAGCATACAGGATTGCATTCCATATGCCAGCAGATCTACAGCGTAACATCTGGCACGCACATGTGCAGATGTTACAATTAGACTTACTTAAGCAAGAGGCTTGCACAAGTATGCACAACGTATGAAGGTCTGGATCCGATGCTCCATGTAAAGTGCTGAGTGCTGTTTCAAGATGCAACCTCCAACAGTGTGTCTGCACATGTTTGGGATCAGTCTCCTTGCTATGGGGAAGCCGATCAACTTTCACCTCTGATGCCACGCTTTATCCAGACTTCCGATAAATGACACTAATAAATGACACTTGATTGCATTGACAAGAAGGGGAAGGGGGTCTCATAATTCATTATTTATCTGCATGTTATAAATAAATGATTAAAAATAATGGACCGGATTCAGAGATTCAGAGATCCAGACGCACAGACGTCGCAAGCCAACACCCACCAACACCCCTGACACTCCCCTCTTATGGCCGTGCTGTCGGGGACTTACGAGTCCATAGGCCACTCTGTTTTTCACGTGTGTACTTACGTGTGTATATGTATGCCGTACGTGTGATTATTAATAACCGCGCCTTCATGCTTTCATTTAAATGCCCCCCCACCCACTTTCATGTAAATTTTCATGTCCGTTTTTCAACCCCGCCCATCCATAGGTATTTTACCAAGTGCGATCCACAAGTCCGTCCATTAGGCACTTACGTGCGTATATTTTACGTAACTTCCGTAAATAAAGTTACTACGCATGCGCAGTTAAAATGTACCTAAAAATATGCACGCAACTCTACGTGAAAACGGATCTCTGAATACGGTACAATGTTTGCATAGGTATTTAGTCCTTAGTACACAGAACCACCTTTTGCTGCAATAACAGCTTTCAGTCTGTTCCACCTGTTTGATACACTGGGCCTGATTCAGAAGCTGAAAATAAGAACTTAAAGTTACACCTGGGCAAAACCATGTTGATTTCAGGGGGAGTCAAGTTAATTTTATTCTATGCATGCAGGGAGAATGCTTTGCTTTTACTTATTGCACACAGATACCTGATCAGCTTCACTTTTAAACTGCTAATTAGACTTGAGCTGGGAAACATCACCTTTTAACTATAATACTGTTGCAACAAATGAAATTTGACTCCCCTGAAATCAACATGGTTTAGCCCAGGTGTAACTTTAAGTTCTTATTTTCAATCTCTGAATCAGGTCCACTGTTTTGGAGATATTTTTTCCCATTCTTCCATGCAGAATTGATCCAGGTTGTGCTGTACTTGCACTGCGGCTGTAAATTTTCGCTGCAACTTTTTCCAGTCACAGTATGTTTACCTTTTAAAAAGTGTCAGATTTATTGGGATGTGGTTTTGAAAGCCACCACTGATTATCTCTGTAAACACCCCTGAATAAAATAAACCACCATCTTATTTCCAATGCTTGCAGCCTCTATAATATAAATGATGAATTCTGCTGTCACAGTTACCTTGGCTAGGACTTACAATTGCCGAGCAATTGAGTTAGGGGCTAAAGTTACTAAACTGTGGAAAATAAATACAGAGGGCCACATTTACTAAGCTGCGGGAATGGAAAAGTGGAGATGTTGCCCATAGCAACCAATCAGATTCTAGCTGTCACTTTTCGCATTCATACTAGAGAATGTCAGCTAGAATCTGATTGGTTGCTATGTGCAACATCTACACTTTTCCTTTTCAAAAGTTTAGTAAATCTAGCCCTAGGCCTTGATTTAATGAAGGCAGTAGCGTAACTACCATGGATTCAACTGCTCAAATGGGAGTGCTAAGTACTGTTTTAAGCTGCCAGCCTCTGACAGCTTGTCTGCACAGAGCAAACACCAGACCAGGGTGGTGGGGACAGTAGTGCGGTGGTCCACATCCCACCTCCCCATTTAGACTCAGGTCCCTGCACCTTCCTATAAGGCCCAGGGTGATCAGCTTCTGCCCCTGGGTAAAGGAAAGAAGACAAAGATTCCAACTAAACAGAACTTTTAAGCTCCATGTAAATTACATAAGAATTTGAGCTCCCTAAATAAACATTGCACATATATAACATTTCAAACGAAACAGATGTCAAAAACAAATACCAATATACCAATATTTTATGAATCATCCCTTGAGATACCTTATTTAACATGTGGAATTGGACTGTGGCTGGTTTGTTCTAATTTCAAGGATCTTTTTGGGACTGATATGATTTCTCTTGTTACACTTTAGGTTTTACTTTATATAGACGCACATTTTTTTATTTGTTTATTCTTCTTCCTAAGCATTGTATTTGTTTTTAATACCTTGCATTCTTTTAGAATTTTACTTGATTTCTATTAAGATTGTTTCAGCTTTATAGACCTATGGGTCCAGCTTCTTTATATTCATTTTAGCTTTTCCATTTTGGTTTTATTTAGTACAATCCGTCTTCCCAGCGCCCAGCACTTTCTATACTATTTTATAGCTTATTTCAAGGTTTAGTGGTACTTTTGTGCTTAAGGCAGCTTTTTTATGTAAGCGGGTGCCGTCATATCCAATATCTATTATCTCTAAAACAAATACCCTTTTTTAAAATTAATTGTTTAATTTGTACTTTTGACTCCATTGTGGGCAATAAACTGTGTTCTGTGTTTAATTCTTATGTTTCTGCAGGTGGAATGTACATTCAGCTACCTTGAAATTAGTGACATTAATATTCACAACAATCAAATGGTATGTACCGCTCCTAGGGCCTCATTCATTAAACTCGATTTTGCCTAAATCGCCTCAAATCACGTGATTTGGGGCAAAAAAAATCACAAAACCATATTCATTAAACTCCAAATCACGCGATTTGAGTGTGATTTGGAATCGCCTGTGTTTAAATCGCAGTCCCGATTTTTTGTAATGGTGGAGATACAAATTTTGCTATTCATTAAGGACGATGGGCCTGATCCAGACCTATAAAATGCAGATCTTGGATCGGGCGTCCGTAGCAGCGCCGTAGGGATGCTGGAGGGGACGTCCCCCAGCGTCCCTACGTTCAGGTTAGTGTAGGTGGGCGGGGGAGGTAGTTTAATGAGGATGGGAGGGCGGGCTAGGCGGCCATACGCTCCTTACGCCGGCTGAAGTTAGGGTAGGCTTCAGCCGGCGTAAGGAA
>WWET01001042.1:162784-196305 GCA_011038615.1 Limnodynastes dumerilii
ATATATATATATATATATATATATATATATATATATATATATATATATATATATATATATATATATATATATATATATATATATATATATATATATATATATATATATATGGTAAGTAGTAGAATTTAGGAGATATATATATATATATATATATATATATATGTGTTTGAAGTCAAATAAACAATCTGCATATTACAAATATGAACAGCTAAATAGCCAGTATACTCAACATATACTGAATATACAAAGTGGATGTTGCTCAAATCAGTTTGTTTCTGTTAAAGTAAAATAAAACACAGAAATGTCTATTACACATATTTTTAAATATAATATAATCCACCAGCTACCGTCAAGGCCTTTCTGCTCATGTTGGTCCTAACAATAAGAGTCCAATGTTGGCTCATACAGTGCTCGATGTGGAAATTTAGAAGTGGGGCTATGGAAATTTCAGCACCAGGTGCGTCTTGAGTTTGGCAAAGTAAACAGGTCAACAATGAGAAATCACATTGGGCCTGATCCAGAGCTACGCTTTCCGCCGTAGTTTCTGCCGTTCTGCGCATGGTTTACGCTGGCCGTAAATACGAACCATGGCACAGCATAGCTTTGGATCAGGCCAATTGTGTATATGTCATGTGGGTCAGGATTTCTACACTGAACGCTTCATATTTAATTAAATGATCTGGTTACCACTAGTAAAAAACAATGATAGCTCCCCCACAGGGCAGTTTCTAGGGGCAGACTAGTCCAACCAACCTTATTGCCCCTCCTTCTGTTTGTCCATCCAACCTTATTACCCCTCCTTTTGTGTGCCCAGTCAGCCTTATTGCACCTTCCTTCTGTGTGTCCAACCAGCCTTATTGTCCCTTCTTTGTTTGTGGTCAACCAGTCTTATTTCCCCCTCTTTATGAGTGTTTTTGTTGCCCCTCCTGTGTCCAGCCAGCTTTGTTGCCCCCTCTTTACTTGTGTCCAGTCAGCCTTATTGTCCTCTCCTTCTGTTTGTCCATTATTGCCTCTCTTTTTGTGTGCCCAGCCAGCCTTATTGCCCCTCCTTCTTTGTCCAGCCAGCCTTATTGCTCCCTCTTTATTTGTGTCCAGTCTTTTTGTGTGCCCAGCCAGCCTTATTGCCCCTCCTTCTTTGTCCAGCCACCCTTATTGCTCCCTCTTTATTTGTGTCCAGTCACCCTTATTGTCCCCTCATTTTGTTTGTTTGTCCAACCAGCATTATTGCCCCTCCTTTTGTTTGCCCAGCCAGTCTTATTGCCCCCTCCTTCTGTGTCCAGCCAGCCTTATTGCCCCCTCTTTATTTGTGTCCAGTAAACCTTGTTGTCCTGATCTTCTGTTTGTCCAAACAGTCTTATTGCCCCCTCATTGTGTCCAGCCAGTCTTATAGCCCCTTTTTTATTTGTGTCCACCCAGCCTAATTGCCCCTACTCCTGTGTCCAGTCAGCCATATTGCCCCCCTCTTTATTTGTGTCCAGTTAGCCTTATTGTCCCCTCCTTCTGTTTGTCCATTCAACCTTATTACCCCTCCTTTTGTGTGCCCAGTCAGCCTTATTGCACCTTCCTTCTGTGTTTCCAACCAGCCTTATTGCCCCTTGCTCCTGTGTCCAAACAGCCTTATTGCCCCTCCCTTTGTGTACCCAGCCAGCCTTATTTCCCCTCTCTTTATTTTTGTCCAGTCAGCGTTATTGTCCCCTCCAGTTATTGCCCCCTCTCTATATTCAGCCAGTCTTATAGTCCCTCTTTATGAGTGACCTAATTGTCCCTCCTGTTACCACCCAGCCTTATTTCCCCAGCCTTATTTGTGTGCAGTCAGCCTTATTGTCCCCTCCTTCAGTTTGTCCAGCCTTATTGCCCCTCCTGTGTCCAGACAGCCTTATTACCCCCCTCTTTTTTGTGTGCAGTAATCCTTATTGCCCCCTCCTTCAGTTTACCCAGTCCTATTGCCCCCTCTTTGTACCCAGCTAGTCTTATAGCCCCCTCTGTTATGAGTGTCCAGCCAGCCTTATTGCCCCTCTTGTGTCCAACCAGCCTTATTGCCCCAACTTTGTGTGCAACCAGCCTTATTGTCCTCTCCTTCAGTTTGCCCAGCTTTAATGCCCTCCTGTGTCCAGCTAGCCTTATTGCTCTCCACCTTAGTTGTGTCCACCCAGCCTTATTGCCCCTCCTTCTGTCTCCAGACAGTTATTGCCCCTCTATATGTGTCTATTTAGCCCTTTTGCCCTTTTCATATTCAGCTTCCCACTCCCCCAGTCCAAATTCCCTTTCCCAATCTACTTTCTAAAAGTCTATAATAAACTTACCTTTCCTGCGTCTTCCGGCTCACTACTCCACGGTGCGCATTTTGCAGGCTAATGACACTCGCGTGACCTTAGGTCACGCTTGTGTCCTCTGTTCTGATCAGAGCTCCGGCTGTACATAGCACACTCTGTGTGTGTGTGTGTGTTTTTTAACTTAGAGCTAACTTACCTCTGAAGGCACTCCTTAAAGCCTCCAAAATAGCTGCTGCTCCCAGACAAGCTCCCAAACTGAATAAACAAAATGGAAGTTGCTCAGATTAGTTTATAAAGTAATGCAAACAGGTGGCGTAATCTGCTAGCAACAAAAACAAAGGAAAGAAATTGCCTAGAAACACTGCCAATAATCTAACCAATAATAGACTATATTATCTGTAAAATAAAATGCAGAAATGTCCGTTACACATATTTGCAAATATATGATAACCCACCAGCCACCGTCAAAGTCTTTCTGCTCATGGTGGTCCTAACAATGTGTTATGTTATGCATATGTTTTAAATTGAGAGCTAACTTACCTTAAGGGATGCCTCCTGAGGTACGTTAGCTCTCAATTAAAAAACATATATATATATGACCCAACACTGGGTCTATCAGTCTTTTTGTGAGCCTGTTTCTGTGGTGCATGCAGCCAGCAGAACACATCTGTTTACAGAGGTAAATAAAAGTTTAAGTAAAAAGAACTGGGGAGTTATTATGGAGCATATAGAGCCATATTATGACGAATAATTTAAGCGCAGTAAAGGAGGAAAAAAGGGCTTTATTAAGCTGGATAAAGTGTTTTAACAGGTTATGAAACTAGTGAATGTCTTTAAATAACATTGTATATGTAAGAGTTTCTGCATGCAAGGAACTAATAATGGGCCGTATCCAGAACTACGGCCGTCTTCCATAGACGGCCGTAATTCACTGAACAGTAGCTACTGGTCTTTAGACCACATATACGCAATCTACGTATCGAAACGATACGCATATTACGTACAATAGCTACTGCGCATGCGCAGTAGCTACTGTTCAGTGAATTACGGCCGTCTATGGAAGACGGCCGTAGTTCTGGATACGGCCCAATATGTGAACTTAAAAACGTAATCGAATATCAAGTATCTGTTTATGCTGTACAATTAAACTATTTTGTTCATCTGATCCTGGGCCCAGAAACCAAAATGGGGATATTAAACATCTTCTCTTAGTTTAATAACTACTTAAACACAACTGATATGTTAATAAAGATTTTTTTTTCTTTTTGTAAAATTATATTATCCATGGAAAGGAACCAAATGTTCTTCCTAACGGTCTTGTATGCTCTGTATGCATTATCCAGTGAACTTATACTAAAAGGACTGACATCTCTGCAAAGAATATTTCCATAACATTATTTGGAGGTCCCACCGAAACTTGTACTCAGCTTTCAGGAATATTTTACTTAATTGTAGTCTTTATTTCAATTTAATTGTTATAGTATGGCTCTATATGATAGGTGATGAAGGGAATTTAGAGCTCTTTTATGGAAGATAGTTTGAACACAATTATGGAGAAATAAAGAGCTTTATTATAGAGCATATAGAGCATATAACTCTTCATAAAGCATTTTATTCCTTTTTGTATTTGTTTTCACATTATCCCCATAGTAAATTTTAATATTTCCCTTATAATTGGGCACTATATGAAATAAAACCCTATTATGTTTGAAAGATAAATACATATTATGGTGATAACTAAGGAGGAATATCATGAAACATATAGACTATGGACCATATTCACACTTAAGACTGAGTTAGGTGTGAACAGAATAGCACCTAACTCACCTTACCTCACCTTACCTCGCCATGAGGTTCCCCCATTTTTAGGAACCTTATGGCACTTAAAGCCTCCTCCTGCCCTCCCCAGCTAATCTAAATACCCCCTCCCACTTCTAACTAAAACCTCCCCGAGGCGACATTAGCACGCCTCCTTCTACCTAAACTACTCTGTGCGGTCTTTAAAGGGTTTAATTGGTACATAGATTGCATAAATACTACGCATGAATAGTAGGTCATTTCTGAAAAGACTGTACTTAAGAAGCAACTGCTTCTTAAGTGTGAATACGATCCTATATACCAAAACATTTAAGTAACACAAATGTTACACAAAAGTAAGCAGAGCCTATGCCATAGTGTATTAGGCTTACTGGATTATTCTATCCACTGTAAAGAATGCTGCAACATGAATTAGTTCATATGAATATATGTATATCGTAAGAACCATAGAGGATTGGACCAGGACCACCAAATAATAGTGTAGTGCTCTCTACATTAAATGACACTTGTGGTTAACTATGAACTTACACTTACAATTCTCTCTTTAAGGAGGTCAATATTAATAGACTTGTAGACACCATTCATGAGATGCTGTATGCATGATACATTTTACATACAGTAAAGCTGGATACACACTATGGGCTGCATCTTGACTTACATACGCTCAGTGCTTAAGTCACCTGTTAACTTGTACTGTAATCTTGCTTTGGAACGCAGCCACCTGATGCTGCGTTCTGTGCGGAAGTTGGTGTCCCCCCTAGGGGGCTGTCCCACTCACCAGGTGTATGATTTACAATTTAAATTGTACAGTAAGGGCTTGGCTAAGCTTTTGAATACAACCCATCCATGCAGAATGCTTAAGGTAGGTTGCAGTCCTTGTAACTGCCTTTCACATGGGGGAGATTGGGAGAAGTGTACTGATCTTCTCTATGCAGAATATAGGATAGCAAAGTCTGTATGTTTGTATGTACAGCTTTGCGCTTAGGTCTGGATCTAGCCCTTAATGATCATTTAAATTGTTTAGTAAATGGACAGGTTTTTTGGACAAAAATGTACCAACAATGCACTTACCCCTCAATCAGATGGTTTGGTGCTTCAGGAATTGTGTGGTTCATTATAAATAAAGGATAATAATTATCTTTATTTTTTTTTATTTCTGAGATGAGAAGAAACCATATTGAAAATATACACATGGATACACAAGAATAAACACTTGCACAAAAGATACAATACTTATAATTACATGCTTACCCACTAATACAACACACCTCCAAAAAGATAGATAAAAATGACACTTATGGTCATTTTACTTATTCTACTTTCCATTTAAGTTGTTCACTATTATTGAAAACCTGTACCACTATTCATTGTGTATTTGTGTTTGGTTTATTATTAGAATCTGGAGATTTCTGAACAAATTCTATATGTGATTGGCAGATCAGTGAAACTAGAGGAGCTGGTTCTCGAGAACTGTGGATTAAAATGGTAAGGACACAATCTGACATTTCCTTAAATAGTTACTTACGGTCATATAATTGTTTAGCATAAATAACTTTAACTTAACACATGTAAGAAAAAACTGCATTTCCTTTTGGTGTTACAGAAAACTGTACGAGAAGGGGGTCACAACTACAAGGGAGTAGAGTCTACATGGCCATTTTGAGATGATAATAATTAAAGGATTCCAGCAATGCTACCGTATATATAACTAATTGCTATTCGCTACTGCATTGTATAGCTCCCAATGGTATATGCCTAATCCTGATTTATTCCAGTATAGCTCCTGCACCTTGGGCATACCTTTTAGAGCCAATAACTGGCTGTTACTGGCTCCTCCCACTGCTCTGTAGGAGATGCTTGTTGCTACCACCAAGATTCTACACCTTCCTGCGCTTACTTCTGATTCCCTGATATGACTGCTTCATGCCCCTTGTGAGTGTCTGTTTAATGTTCCTCTGAACCACTCGCTACAGATCAGGGTTGCAGGTAGCTGTCAGAGCCATAGGACACTGGGTTTCACTCAAGACAGCTGAGGAACGAATTAGAGTATAAGCTTTTATCTGTTGGACACACTCTTCAAGCATTGATGTCTTGTGGCACAAGGGTCCATTACACACAAGTTTGTGGAACTAGTGATCATCCATAGGTTCTGATGAAATACAACTTGAAATATAAAATACAGCTCTTTATATACTGTTTCAGAAACACATTAGCTGGGGGTAAGCCTGTCCTTGCCCCTAGTTGTATCACAAAGTCTAAGATCTTGCATCCAATGTTTAGCATCAGGATGCAATATTTTTTCTAAACCTGAATATAAGGCAAGTTAAACTTAACAACATATACACCAATCTGTGATTTCCCAATTAATTTATTTCCAATATCTATAGATACAGACTGAAAGGATAAGGACCTGTGCATGAAGGCTAAAAAGTGTTAGTCAATCCAACATGAAAAGGCATGGGATTCCTTTAGGAAAGTTAGGACATACTGCCATAGAAAGCAAGACATTTCCAATACAACTATGCCACTAACTGAAACAAACTTATATAATAAATGCAATAATTATTTTTAAGTGATCAAGCCACAAATACTTATTAACAAACTTTTATTGCCTTTAACAGTGATTTTGCTGTCAAGATGGCTCAAGCGTTAGACAACAATCCTGGCACGGTGCTCCATACCATAAATCTTTCTGGGAATCAGATAGAAGACAGAGGTATAATAATATAAATATTATTGTGTTTACTTGCTTGTGTTCATTGGATAGTTAAGTTTATGTTGGGTTAGCATAAATACAGTAACAAGTTAGGGTGGGGTTTATAGTAGTTTTCATGCAGGAGAGGCATTTGGGTAGGTGTCTTGCTATGAAGGCATGTAGACAGTTACCCAATGAAGTAGGTATGCAACAAGGGAGGTTATGGGACAAATGTGTACTATTTTCTGGAAGTGTGTGAATGGTAATAAGGTAATATACACAGGGGCGGAACGACCATTGGTGCAACAGGTTCAACAGCACTGGGGCCCATGCTTATACAAGGGCCCACAGCCATCATCACTGCACCACCGAAGCTCCCCACTGGGTTACCTGGACCTACAACTTGTTAGTTCCGCCTCTGACTGTGCATGTGAGTAAGACATTGGGTTGGGATACAATAATAGGCAGATGTTCTAGGCAAAAAGCACGTGGACTGTTAACCACAGCTTTAGCTCAGTGATGTTAAGTTGATATTAGTCTGGCATGTCATGGAACCAGATATCTATAACAGAGGCATGGTGGTTGGGTGTCCAGCAACAGATATAGAAGGTCTGTATGTCTTGTAAAGAAGAACTGAAGATGATTTTCCAATGATGGCATTTCAGAACTAATTCTGTAAAGGGGCTTTTGAGTGATATGCTGATAGGCTTGAAGCTTTGAGTAGGTGGGATAATATGGTGATGAAAAATGCAAGTTTGTTGCCTGATGTATATCAATGTTATATTTTAATCTTTTCTTTCAGGTATAGCTGCAATTAGCCGGTATTTTGAGAAACATCAAGTTTTACACCATCTGAACTTTGCAAGAACGTCAGTAACACCAAAAGGTAATGCCTTTGTTTACACATATCCAGGTCAGGCAACAGAAATCTTGGGGTCTAGTACACTCATGTTTTGGGGGCCCCTCGTGGTTTTTGGGGCCCCTCATCCCTCATCAACAAGGAAAAAAAAAAAGATAAAAACAATAATAATTACAAAACTTATAAAACAATAATACAAAAAAACAATACAGACATAATAGACAAATAAGATTCTATCAGAGCTTCAGTAAACAATAAAATCATTACAGATCCATAATATATCAATTTTTATTCCACATTAAAAAGATTAAAAACTGTATATAGCTCACCCTAACTTCTATGCCTATCTCTATGTATAAGAAGTCCCTCTTGCGACATTTAAGCAAAGCAGCAGTTGCTGTTATCCCTGTACATTGGAAGTCAACCCCCCCCCTTCTATTAAGGAATGGATAGACAGGATAGACTTCTATCTATCTATGGATAACCTCACATACTCAGCCCATGACTCGTTTACTCGTTACACCACGATATGGTACGAGTGGTTCGTGTTTAAGGATTCTCCTGACTATCGCGCGCTTTGCGTATAAGTAAAATTTCAAATAAATAAATAAACAAACAAGCTAGTCCTAAAGGACAAACTACACTTTCCACCTGGTGATTAGAACAACCCTGGACATTGTTTACCTTAACCTGCAAAGTAAACTAAATTAAATGACTAAGATACTTCCCCCCCCCCTGCTTTCCCCTTCCCTGTTTCCTATCCCTCCATCTCTACTCTTACATTTCTATATTCCTCTTTGTATTTAAATAATAATAATTAGCTGCTTCTTTACATGGATAACACAACATCTTTAGGATGTTCACGATGAAACTCCTGGAATGACCATGCAAACACGAAAATCTCTTTAGTTTGACTTTCTTGTACTGATCGTGGATTCTTACCTTCAACATGGTATGTTCATCCAAACTTTTTGTACTTTTGTTGTGTAACATTGTATATATGTATTTGAAAATGTATGAAATAAAGAATAAAAAAAAACTGTATATAGAGCATACCAGAGCTTATAGAACCACACAGCGTCGGTTCAAACAGAGTTTGTGAATTACCGCTCCAGCAGATCAATCAACAAGCTGCTTCCCAGCTTCCTGGAATCAAAGCCAGCAAGTCTTCTCCACTGTTGGATAGTCTCAGAGACCTAGAGTGACGGAGGCTTGTGAGAAGATGTTGGCTCCCCACCCCTACACATTTCGTCGAATAGACTACGTCAGGGGGTGCATCTTTAATAAAATCTTTAATAAAATTACCAGTGCACAGGCGTAGACATAGTGACTATGCAGTCTACATAGCTTTTACGTACATAGATCACTGCATAGGGTCTTTAAAGACCGCACATAGTTTATTAAGTAAAAGGAGGTGTGCGACTGCAGCCTCCATGGGAAGTTAGGAGAAGTGGGTGGGGAGACTTATGTAGATTAGGTAGGGAGGGAGGGCTAGTCAAAGTCTGTGTGTATTTTCCCTACTTAAGAGGGAAATTACGCACGGGAAGATAAGGTAGCCTATGGTACTCGTAAGTGCCATTAGCACCTAAAAACGGGGGCGGGACATGGGAAGGCACAGGTCACTTAGGTTCAGTTACATGGTAAACCGCCTCTATGGATTGCACACTGAAGTGTGAATTCAGTCGCTAGTGAGTAAAGTAAGCAAGTAAAGTAATTTTTCTGCACATGTCCTCTGAATCTAGTTTATATTCATGCCCTTGTGTTCAATTACACCTTTGCCTTTGAAAAAAGCCACCCTCATCTAGCCGGTCACAACCCTTGATATATATTAAAGTTGCTATCATATCCTCCCTCTCCCTTCTCTGCTCTTAGCTATACATGTTTAGTTCCTCTAACCTTTCTTGGTATGTTTTGTGAACCAGGCCATGGATCATTTTAGTTGCACAGTCTCTAATGTATTTGTCTTTCTGGAGATATGGCCTCCAGAACTGAACACAGTTGATGTTGTACCAACGATCTATACAGGGGCATCACTACTTCTCTATTTCTGCTACTCTCACTATGCAGCCAAGCATCTGACTTGCCTTTCTCATTGCTGTGTTACATTAGTTGGCTACCTTTAACTCACATGAAATAATGACTCCTAGATCCCTTTCCTCCTCCTCTAGTAGTTTCTAATGTAGTGCCATTAATTATATATTTAGATTCTGGGGTTTTACGCACCAAGTGCATGATTTTGCATTTTTTGACATTAAACTGCAGTTGCCACACTCTTGACCAATCCTCTAGTAACATTTTTTAATTAATTAAAACATGTTTTCAATCCTCTAGTAAGGTGCTCCTCAACCGGTGTGCAAGGAGATGTTGCTAAGTGTGCTGTGGCGCAATGTCTCCAACTTCCTCCCTACACTTACTCCCTCCTTGCACTCCCTGTCTTCCTCCCTCCCTCCTTCAGTCTCTCCCTTCACACTTACCTTCTGCGCTCCATCTCCCTCTTGAGCAGGCCCACACTCCGCCCACAACCTTCTTAAATATACACACCTAAAAAGCCACATTTTCTTAACTGTGAATCAGGTCCCAAGTCCTTTACATATGTGAAGATATAAAAAAAATGTGCTTACAATTATGCTGGCTTCTTTCTTCATTGGATGTCTCTTAGGTGTCTGGGATGCTCCTTATCATCGTCTTAATGCTGGACCTATCTTCTTCTTTTTTGATCCCGCGAGGTGGTCCTTTCTGTTCCCGGTCCCTCTGCAAATGACTCTGTCACATATGGTCCCCTACTTATAACCTTTTAGGGAACATCTAGTAAATCCGGCCCCTAGTGTTTGACAACAGAACCTTTTGCATTACCTATCCTAGTAATTTGTACATTTAAGGTATGGTAGATGCACCCAGCATTCAGTGGCAAATGCAGGCTTTTGAAAGGGGGGTTTCCAATATGTGTAATACATGTGGGGTGTATTAGCATATCTGCCAACATTTTGCAGCCTAAAAACGGGACAAATAAGCTCTGCCTCATTTTTAAGTAATTTATAATTTACTTCTTTTACACATTACAATAGTAATTTACATTGCAAGAACAGATCTAATAGCAATAGCAGTATACAATGCATTAGTAGAGCACATTACACAATGTACAGATGTAATAGCAATAGCAGTATATAATGCATTAGTGGAGCACATAACACAATGGACCAGAGCTTGTGTCAGTGCATAAGCACTGTTGAATATGTTGTGACACATTTACCATCCTCACCTGCTTTACTATTGCATCACAGACCATGACCATCATCCTCCATGGCAGCCTACCCCACATGGCCGCTAGGCCACGCCCCTTTCGCGACACCCACGAAGCCACGCCCCTTTTCGAATTTTTACAATTTTTTTGCTCATTTTCAATATTTTTTTTTTCATTTTTCAATCTGGGGGGGTTTCTGGGCAACCAGAAACCCCCCCTGGGTGCGCCACTGATCAGCATAACAGTGCACAGTGCTTGAAGTGCGCCACTGGTATTAGTGATCACTATTGGTGAGAGACATATCTATTACATGCAGTCTGTATCATTCCCCTCTGAACTCCCCTGAGGACGAAACAGCTGTCCTTCATCTGCGCTTTTTATGTAAGAACGTTTTTTTTCTTTATACCCTTGGATTTACAGGAGAGATATGATTGCTCATTAAGACTGCGTTTTTTACCCCTCCTGGTCCATAGCTGCTGTTTATTGTAGGCCTGCCGTGCCTCATTATTAAGACTTTACATAGACTTTCTTTGAAGACTTTTTTCCTTCCCCTATTTTTTTCCTTTTCCACCTTTTTATCTGGGATTGTTTTTCCTGTGTTCACCCCCCTTCGGGCATCTCTCATTGTTTGCTTGTTTTTTTCTATTATTTGGTCATTTATATGTGGAATTTTTTGGGGATATCTGGATCATTACAGATTAAAACTCTTATTTGCTACCTCTGTTTATTGTAATTTTTTTTCACTGCATTATCTCTCAATTATCACCATCGGTGCTGGCTATAGGCCTACTCTGTGGACCTATTCTGGCATATTACATGCAAAATAAACAATCAATAAGTAAACAGCACATATATTTAAACAATGCAATCATGAATAGCAAATTAGGATTGTAAAGTACAATCTAAAACAATCAAATTTAAGTAAAATTTATGTAATTTACAAAACAGTCACTAGATGGCAGTCTAATACAAAAAAAGGTAACAATTTACTCTACTTGTTTTCCAAAAGGTAAATATACAGAAAAGTCTTTAACACTATTGAGATTCTGGTGGAAAGTTTAAAGTTTTATCAGATAAATACCATTGCGGATCATGCATATACTTTCATACTCCTATTTCCTTCTCAAGCCTTTTTTGTTTTTGTATGTTGCAAATTAACTTGTTAAAGCTCTTCTACAAATACAATTTTGTCATAACTGGCAGATTCAATTCCTCTATTGGAAGGTGAAATCCACATATGTCTAGTAGAGCATTTTAAGTACACCAAATGGTTACAATAATATTAGATGCCATATACACAGTACTTTATGTAAACCAAGAGCACTTGGAGTCATAGAGTTATTAGTAACCCTTGTAAGGGATAATGTCAAAGATTGAAGCTGGAAAAATTAATGGTGTGGTTTGTTTGGCAGGTTACAAATTTCAATGCACATTGTATTACAACAGAATATTGGTTGATGTACTAGTAATGGTTTTAAGGGTGATCATCATGACTCCAAGTCAGCCGCAAGGCTCATTTCACTAGGATTGGGCCTGCAAAACAGGATGTGACCCATTTCAGCCTCCTAGGTACATCTACCTCTAATGCCGAGAACATCAATGTTCTTTCTGCAACTTGTGACCAATGGGTTAGAGTGTATTGGCAAAAAAATAGTATGTATCTATTTAGAGATAGATAGATAGATAGATAGATAGATAGATGATAGATAGTTGAAATAGATAGAAAATCAGGTTTATTACATAGCAGTCAACCTCACAGGTGCACTAGTAATCATTCTAACCTAGGCTGTAGGCCCGAAGACCCAAATGGGCCTTATGGATGGAGCCCATCCTCTCTCTCCATCCATAACCTCAGGAACCCTTAGTCTGCCTTTTAAAAGCAAATAATTGTTTTTTTTGAAAACTTTTTCCAAAACAAACACACTTTCCCTGGAGTTTTAAAACACATAAATAGAATCCTGGAACATACATATTTTCCAATAATAACTTTCACAGTGCTTCTTTTAAGATAGATAGAAAGATAGTTAAATGGCTAGAGAGATGAACAGATTGATAGAAACTTATATTTTGTAAAACATCTTTTTAAAATAAGTGATTAATCTAATTATATTTCTTGAGGAAGAATCTTCTTATTAAATTGACAGACAAGCCATGCTTCAGGTCCTGATTTTTAGCCACGGCTTTCCCTTTTTAACCCCATTAGTTCTTTGTCCCAAACCAACGACACCTACAAATTAAAATAGACAAAAAAGGAGGTGCTTCATGGTGCATTAAATGTTTAATCAATAAAAGATAAAAACAGCATTCAACAATAATTCACCGTCCACAAAAGGCTTAAGCATGCCAGATTTGTTTCTGGCTTTTGACTATTGTATTCAGCTTGCAGAGCTCCAGGTGAAAGTAAGTAGTAGAACACCTCCAACTCTCTGCGTTTCGTCTGCAAACCTTCCTCAGGGTGTGGTGGAAGACAAGCTTTAGGAGGTTAATAGAGCGATCATACAAAAGGCCTGCAGGCCTTATATGCCTTTTTATAAATGACGCTAGGATGAGAATATGCCCCCTATTGGTAAGCAGCGCATGTACAAACACTGCATTATAAGGATCCAGCCTACTGTCTTTTACTGCTACTCTCTTTTTCATCTACAGCTTAGCAACCTACCACATGATTAGTCTGCCTCATATTGAATTTAAATTTCCATATCATTTATACAGCCACCTTTTATTAAGATCATTTGTGTATAATTTTCTTGTGTTTCTCTTAGGTATGAACAGCTTATTTCAAGCTATAGCTTTTAAAGAAACCTTCTGCAATTTTCTTTGCCATCTTGATCTCTCCGGTAATCTTGGTATACTGGCGAATGAAGATTCCATTGTGAGTAAAATTGTTTATTTCATTACACTGTGTCTCTGCCCTGTATCTAACATTAATAGTACAATGAATGTTAGATACAATTAATAGTGTAATCTCAGGGAGATTTATTAACATACAAACCATTTCCATACCCTCCAGCTATACCTATTTAGCAGGCACAGTACTGATTTTTAATGGTCTGTGCCTGCTAAAAGGGGTCTTGTACCGGATTCTGACCCTACAGTTCCCTCCTCCTCAGTCCTGAAACGTCTGATCACTATAACAGAGCTGCGGGGACAGACTCTCACAGCTCTGCTAAAGTGACAAGACACTCACCTTTGAATTCTTTACTCATATGATAAGGTATAAAATTAGATTTTACACCTTATCATACATGCAAATGAGAGTAGATAAAAGCCACACTCTCTTCACGAGACAAGTCATGCCCCCTTCAGGGACCGAGTGTACCAATTTTCCATAAAAGTGCCATTACTTGTGACTTCCATTTTAGCTGTTCCTATTCTCATTCTTGAAGGCAGAGCAGTGCATTTAATTTCAGTATCATGTGACCTCTGCACAGTATAACTGCAGTGTAATGGAATAGAGTTTGTAATGTTCTCAACTTCCTTTTGTGCTGTTCTTTAAAAGGTTGTGTGTAAATTGTGAACAATCTTTATTACTTGCATTGAAACACGCAATTACATTAAATTGCACCTTCGGCACATAGTTCCAGTTTTCCTAATAATTGTGCAATTGAGCACTTGTGATGGTGCCTTGGATATAAAATGAATTCAGATATTTTCAATTTGTATTTATTAAACCAAGAACTGAAATAATTGAATATTTTATTGGTAACTTTTACACACCTGTCCCGATATTTTTTATTAATTTATGTATTTTAATTCATTTAGCAATGTTCACCACTGATCACATTTACAAATTTTATTCAAATTACACGTAATGTTTGCCCTAGGTTACATATTTATTTTGTTATTATACTGTTTTAATCTAACAATTATTGGGTCAATCAGACATTAATGTTATTATTATTGTGCAGTGTATGATAAGGACTAAAGTGGTCTGATCCAATAATTGGATCATTTACATGACCACTGGAATGCCATTTTTATTAGAATTGACACAGGGAAAAATTAACTTTATTGTTGGATAGTATACACTATTACAGAACTGCACACCAGGATACAGGGTATAATTGTGACCTGATTTTCAGTGGAGCTTCTAATGGTGAGGACAGACTTTGCTGCAGGCACCCAGCAAATTGCGACCCCTGGTGGCAGCTCCACAATACTGATGTAGTATAGTATACTGTATGCAGTAAATATAATACACTAATAGTCACTCCAAAATTTAAGTGAAACCAAAGAGTATTTATTATGGTACAAATATAGTCATACAGGTTTTAGGAAACTTGAGAGCTGCAATACACCAGAAACACAATACTAAAATTACCCGTGAATAAACAATATGACACAGAAGTATATAAACACAAACAGGAATCAATAATAGTACAGGTCACAACACATCGTTAACAGAATATATTCAATGCAGAAATCAACAAGGATCAAGATAGCACAGTACAGAAAACAGAAGCAGCGGGAAACATGAGATGGGAGGCAAACTTGTGCTGAATACAGAAAATACTGAAGTATGCGGAGATCCATAAATGCCCACAGTAATAATACAAACAATACAAGTGTGTACAGTGATAATAGTAAAAGTAACAAGTAATGTTCCAGTTACTGGTAGGCAGACTAAATATACACAGCAAAGACAAAAAGAATACAGATAATTAGTAACATACAAAAAAGATTATATGAGATACATGAGACAAATATAAGCTTGCAGACAAAAAGTGCATGGAAGAACAGGACCACAAATTTGTGTGGAAAGGCTGAAGCTGGGTACACACTACACTTTGTTTCTCACTATCCAATCTCCAATCCAATTCTTGTAACGACAGGCTCCCACGATTTTTCTGCCGATGCATCGTTCATCTGGCAAATTAAGCTGTCTATAAAATCTGTTTAACCGATCATACAAGCGATTACACAATACACAAATATGTTTGATCGTACATGCCTAAACACTTCAATGATATCGTGTAAATCGCTCGTGTAATCGTTTGATTGGAGCGAATATCGTTGTAAAAAAGTGTAGTGTGTACCCACCTTAACAGCTGACCAGTGACCTGAAAAGTTAGAGGCATTTCTATATACTCACTGTTCATGTGCTAAGAATAAGCAGGAAGATAATCAGTCACCATAGCAGCCCCAAGGTGCAGATGTACCAAAGGGAAACACATCTTTTTCAATGGAATCAAGGTTTGGTTGGATTACCAACGTGGGACTGGACACAGATCTATAATATGAAGGGTGTAGTCCAATTTCTGGGGTCGGAAAACAGACACTTTTTGGTAACTGCAATAAATTCCTAGGACAGGTCTAGATCCTCTGAAGTCAGGACAGGGCAAGATAATTCTATTATGTGGGAGGGGGGGCCATATGGTAATGGTACAGTAAGGGCGTGCTAAGCACCCTCTGTACTATGCAACCTTTTTTGCCATCCCCATTTTAAATGAAAATGGTACAGTATTTTTAAGGCAGGGTGCATGGATCATATGTTCGTGTGAGCAAGGAGAGTGACCTCTCCTCACCTGCATAAAAGGCTGGATCGAGCGAGGAACCACTGTGCAGAGCAGCTGAGTGTAGCTGCATCAGAGGTCTGGATAATGGCGAGGGCAGGGACCATGCTGTTGCCTTTTCTTCTATAGGAAAAGCTATTGCTAGTATCTTAAAAATACAGGGGAAATACACCATTGCTTGTCTAACTATATTTTTTAACTGCGAGACTCGGCTTAACTGCGAGACTTGGCTTTCAAGCTCTAATGCTGGTTGGCATATTGTCCCATGTTGTTTGTTTTTACATTGATTTGATTTTTTTTTACATTTATGTACTTTGCGCATAAAACATCACTATTGGATACATGCATGGGTCCAGATCTGGGCTGGAACACCCACCCCTGAGACTGCTTTACAGAGCTTAGCTCATTGTGGTGACCACTTGCATTCAGAGGGGCGCTTTGTGGGAGGAGAAGCGTGGGCGAATGTAAATGTATAGTATAGTTAGGTGTGCTCCTGCAAGTGAGCCCAATCTAGATCTGGATGCTAAAGTAAGTATGCACAGTTTACAGCTAAACATTAGCACAAGCTACAGAGTAGCAAGTTGTATGTTGCTGGTGGCTGACAGCCTATATTAGACTATTGCAGCAGCATTTACCTTTGTAACACTTCACTAAAGGTATAACAAAGCTGCTTCTGCATTGTGCAGTGTGTTGATAAACAACATTAGGGAACTTACAGCTGCTTGCGTAAGTCCCCTAAAATGATACATCAGCGCATGCGCCTGGTAGATGTTACACTATGGATCTCCTTACCAACGTGAGACTGGATCCAGATCTATAATAAGGGGGGTGTTTTCCAATTGCTGGGATTGGAAAACGGTTGCTTTTTGGTAATAGCAATACATTCCAAGGAAAGGTCTAGATCCTCTGGCATTCAGTCCTAGGACCATTTATGAAGCCAGGACAGGAGATCTCTTAAGAGATCTGTGGGGGGGAAGTACTTCATTTCCACATGCCTAGTACCCACAAGAGAGGCAAGTATAGGCATGCTAATGAATTGCCGTGGGTGGGGGTAAGCAGTTCTGCACAGATCTGCCATTGGATGGACGTCGATCTGTGTTCAGAAGTTAAGGTAGATATACGGACACGTAAGTGTTCGGAACTCCGTATGAGAGAGGGGAGTGACAAGGCAGTGCGGACTACCAGACATCCGAGTGCATGGAAAACGCACAGAGCTGTGGGTCAGACACTATACTATTAGTACATGTACTTTGTAATTAAACACTCACACAAATCATAACCACCTTTACCATTATACATAACAGTGGACTTTCCTGCACTTTGTATTACTGAGTAAGGGAATATATCTGGGAATGTATGTGTCTGGCTGTAATGTGTCTGTATATACCAAGCACAATTGTGTACTGATCCATAGCTGCATTTGCATTTGTAATGTAATAATTTCTTATTCATTGACATTTTGACACTAAGCCTTGTGTATCTGTTTAACTTGACTGCTAATATTGATATTCAGTGGAAATCAATGTTTTTTTCCCCTACAGAAACTCTATCATTTCCTTAACCGTTGCACCTCACTTTGCCACCTCAACCTTTCTGGTACAGATTGCGCTGTAGACTCAGTAAGTATGGGTAGAATGATGGCTATGATCAATTCTCCAATTTAAATGGGATAATTCACTAAACTTTTTGGTCTTTAGCTTTTTAGCTCCTTGCTCCATGGCTGCTGCTCCACGCTCTCCTACCTAAATGCTTCAAGGAATGTTTACTCACACAGGTAGGTTTTACTGTGACCACACATGCGCCACACTTACAGTATGTAATGTACTGAATGGTGACAAGCGCAGGATTTTAAATTGCGGGGTTTCAATGCTTGTAATGTGGGGTATACTGGGGTCTGAACATGGCACACTACATAAAACACGTGGGGATATATTATGGGTCTAGTTATGGTACATACTATAATATATGCAGTTTATATTTAGTTTTGGGAATGGTACACTATATACAGTATACAGTATGCCATTAGCAGACCACTATTATATCCCATTTATATTATAGTATGTGCCATTCCCAGTCCCATAATATAACTCATTCGTACTTTAAATGTTGTCCCACTACAAAATAAAGTACATTTTTAATCATATACTTTGGCGCAAAACGCCACTAAATTAAATAAGTTCACACAATAAATGATATGTGGTCTGTCCAAAGTTTGTAACAATGGACAGGATTCACACTTGCGAGTGTGATCCGTAGGTGTGGATACACATGTATCCGCACCTACTTCTCCGGTCCACTCCCCCGCCCGCCTCCATTTTTAGGTACCTTATGGCACTTGCAAGTGCTATAAGGCTACCTTATCTAACCATGCGTAGGAAACTATGCATGGACCTTTCCTCTCCCTGCCTCCCCCCCTGCCCTCCCCGGCTAATCTAAATCCCTCCACTTTCTTTTGCCTAATCACTCCCAGAGACAGCATTACACCGCCTCTTTTTACATATACTACTCCGTGCGGTCTTTAAAGACCACACAGAGGCAATCTACGTACATAACTGGTATGTAGATTGCGTGAATGACCTACTATGCATGCGTAGTAGGTCATTTCCTAAAAGTTTGTAAAGGTTTCCTAAAGGTTCGTAAATTTACGCACCTAAGACGCTTTTACAGACACCTGCAAAGCCACACCCCTTTTTTGTTGTTTTGTTTTATTTCCTTATTTTTAAGCCCAGAAACCCCCCTAGGTGCACCCCTGCTGAAAGTGTTTCCGACGATCTTAGTGAGAGGGGAACATATGTAAATGGTGCCCTCCGTACTATCCAGACTTCTGATGCGTCCTCATTTTATGTGAGGATGCAGCATACCTATTAAGGCAGGGGTTTGCTGGTGGAATTCAGAGGGATGTGACCTCCCTTCACCCACACAGAAGTCTGGTATCAGCAGGAATGCCCCCCTGCAATCAACATGGTTTTGCCCAGGAGTGACTTTAAGTTCTTATTTTAAGAAGATTCTTAAGTGGAAATCAGGTCCTAAGTGCCTGATTCACACTTAAGAATCTGCGTAGTTTTAGGTGCATATATTTAAGAACGGATGCGTAGTAACTTTTATACGCTGTTTACGTTGGGCTTACGCACGCAAATGACGTCCTTATACATTACGCACCTAAAGTCTCTAGGTTCGTAATAACATACGCAAAAAGGGGCATTCTGTGAATAAGTAACTAGGCAGATACGCAGATTTGGGTGGAGAGAGGCAGTTAAATGATCAAATGAAGGTGCGGTTATGCAGTTAAGTTCCTAAGTACTATCCCTATGCATTCAAATGCGAACCTACAGTTAAGGGAGCCCTATGGCACTCGTAAGTCACATAAGAACCTAAAAACCGGGGGCGTGCTGAGGGAGTTTTATTGCTATTAGGTGCGTATATTTAGGTACCTATCGCATACTTAAGTCTGAATCAGGCCCTATAATTGCAGCATTGACATGACACTACCCCTTTGTGCTCATTTGTGCCCATTGTGCTTTTAAAGTTCATACAAGTGCATTTATGGATATGTATGACAGAGTATGTGTATGTTATGCTACTACTTTATTACGGAGTTAAAGGACAGCTGAATTCCTTGCCACTGCAACTGGATTAGGGGATGATAGACAAAAAATGAATTACACCTTGAATAATGCAGAAAAAACCTGTTACCCTAAATTCGTTGCTGGGATATCATTGACCTACTAAGCGTTGAATTTCAGTGGCTGGACTTGAATAGGTTCAAGACCATCCCCACAACTGTTGTGGCATGCTCATGTTTTATGTGACGGGGAGCAAAATTGGCACAAATTGCTACTCGTATAGAATTAACCACAGGCTCTGAAAAGATTCAGAACAAATATATACTCCACAGTATGGAAATTTCTTGATACTAAGACCTCTAATAAAAATCTTTGTTGTCTTCAAATCTCCCTTGGTATGTTGCTATGCTATGTTTTCTTAAGGTGTTATATAGGTAAATATACATTATTTGCTTAATTTTATTTAATATTAATCTGTAAATATTACAGTTGTATTATTTGCATATTTCAGAAAAGGGAAAGATGTATCGCCTGCAGTTTCACAGTTCTTCAGTAAGACATCGGCCCTGAAATATCTTGGACTGTCTGGAACAAAGCTTCCATCAAATGCATTAAGGTACAAGACAGGTACAAATAGCAAAAGAAGAAAAAAAAATTACGACACCCAGAGATAAAAATAAATTATTAAAAAGTGTTTTTCACAAGTATTAGTTTGCTGCAGGATTGGGGTTTATGAAATCCCTAATACATGCAATAGATCAAAAAAGAAAAAAAGAACCAAAACTGATCTCAACACCTATGTAGCAGCCTTCAAACACATCATACCACTTTCACATCACCACCCCGGCAATCTCCCGGGTCTTACAACCCTTATACAGACCCTGGAATGACCCCTTTCATACTGCAGGACTGACCCAGGAAATTCCGGAATACAGGTCTGTCCTGACAGTGTATCAGGCGGCATGTGGCTCCCGCCTACATATTAGCAATAGTAAACGAATCCTTCCAATCAGGTTTTTTGTGTGCTTTTCAACCCAGGCCACACATTTCACACTGCACCTTTCTTTTCTCCCTGAACTAGTCTTACTTCAATAGTCTAATTGAGCACGTGTCTTTAAAGCAGTGCATAGATGTTAGAGCAGATCATAAAACTAATGAAAGTTTGAACAATCTCACCACTCCAGATGCTTTGTGGAACACTTTTAGATACACATCTATTATGATTATGGGCCATATGCAGAGCTCCGGCCACATTGCAATTGCGGCCGGAGTTTTCAGAAAAGTGCTACTGCGCATGCGCAGTAATTTTGTAACGTAATCTACATTACTTCTTGCAATGTAGATAGCGTATACGCGGTCTTTAAGATCATGCATAAAAATCTACAAGCAATATTAAAAAGAAGTCACTGACGAATAATTAACTATTCATCAACCAAACTAGTGTACGAAAGCCCAAGCTGGTAATACAAGAGCCTTATACAATTACCAGATCGCTCGCATGGGACTAAACAGTAAAATAAGTGCTGTACACTATCTTGTAAAAACTAAGACTTACCGTATTTTCCCATGTATAAGACGCACCTTTTTAAGACAAAAAATGGGTCTAAAAAGCTTCTTATACAGCGGATGCAACACTGAACTTACCTTTGCTGTCTCTCCGGTGGTCCCTCCAGGGTTGTTAGACTCTCTCCCATGCAGCTCTGACTCTTACTGTCTTGACCTTAGGTCACGCAACGTCATTGTACAGTGCGCACCGCGAGGGAGACAGTCTGAGTCACAGCTGCATGGGAGAGAGTCTAACAATGCCGGAGGGGCCACCGGAGGGACAGCAAAGGTAAGTTTAGTGTTGCATCCCCTGATCCCTTGTATAAGATGCACGCATCCAGCCGGAGTCTGACTCCAGACCAGTGGCGCTGGTCTGGAGTCAGACTGCGACTGGATGCTAACATGGTAACCCCCCCTGTATAAGACGCACCCTGTTTTTGGACACCGTATTTTTCCAAAAAAGGTGCATGTTATACATGGGGAAATATGGTAATAATACAGAGAGTAACTTTGTTTAAAAAATAATAAATATTAAATAAGATACAGTATTAGACTATACTCTAAATTTTTTCAATAAATACTAGTTGGCAAACAGACCCATGATGGGACATAAAATAACAATAAGAATATATAATTAAAAAAAAGGGTGGTCAGAGTGCCAGGAACATTACAATAAAGGTGTTAATTCAAAACTTCCATTCATGCCCATCGGGCTGAACGTATTTATAGTTGACATCCAAAAGCATTCCCTCTGAGACAATTTTTTCAATCTGTCTCCCCATCTTACATTGAGTGTTACATGTTCAATTGCACGGATTGTTAAACCTTCCACACTGCTGTTATGTGCATGTTTAAAGTGACGCAAGACACTGTGAGGGGTTGTAATTCACTATATTCCTATGGTGCTCCAAAGCTCTAATCTTTAGGGCACGTTTGGTTTTGACAATGTAGGACTTACCACATTTACATTGTAAAAGGTATATGACAAACGTGGTAATGCAATTAGTGAACGATTTCATCATATATTTCTTATTGCCTGAGGAGTCAGTAAAGAATTTCTCTCTAGGGATATGTTTACATATCTTGCAACTCCCGCAATGAAAACAGCCATTGGGTTTCCAAATAGTTCCATTACTCTTAGAGTCCAACGGAAGCAAACTGTGGGACAGAAGGAATTTCCAATTTTGGGCCTTTCTATATCTAACGCTAGGCTTAGTGGGTAAATGGGGAGCCAGGATAGGGTCTAATTGGAGAAATGACCAGTGTTTGGTAAGTATACTACGAATTTGGCTTCCAGAGTCATTATAATCAGTGACAAGTGGGCAGTCAAGAGCACCATCAGGCAGCTTTGCGTTCTTAGTCTTATCCTTATACACCAGTAAACCCGATCTATCCAGATCTCTAGCTCTATGAAAGCTGGATTCAATCAAGGATTTTGGATAATTCCTCTCTTGGAATCTGTTTTTGTGTACCACAGCTTGTTCCTCAAACTTCTCAAGAGTGGAACAATTCTGACAAAGTCTGAGGAACTCAGAGTACGGGATGTTGTCCCTCCACCGCAGCTTCTTAAGTGTGAATCAGGTCCTCTATTTGGGAACCCCCAAATTTAGAGGTAAACTTCAAACTGTAAGGGTTGCTATTGAGATGATCTACAAAAGAAGCAAATTGGTCTGAGAACCCACTCCAACTGATTAGCACATCATATATGTAGCATTTGTATAACTTGATCATAGACATTGCTTCATGTTGATGGACACAATCCTACTCCCAGCTTCCGAGGTACAAATTTCCGAAGCTGGGAGTGAAAATTGTGCCCATCGCAGTGCCCTTCACTTGTAGGTACACCGTATCAAGAAAAGCAAAATAGTTCTTCTGTAACACAAAATTTGCAAATGAAACGAGAAAGTCCACCAGGTAACTATTTAGTGAAGGGTCCTGTTCCAATACAGATCTCAACACCTCCAATCCCAACTCGAGGGGTATTGAGGTGTAAGGGCTTCGACGTCTATCGAGCACCAACTGTATTGATCATCCCATTCAAAGCCCTCAAGTATTTGAGGTGACAGACCGAATCCCCAAGACAAAAGGTCTGCCTGGGGGATTGAGTCTGTCCTTGTGGAGTTTGGGCAACTGATAGAATGTCACAACCCTTGGACACTTATTTATCAGATAATCAAATTCATCTTTGCAGATGCATTTTTTTGATAGCCCTTCAAGAAGTAAACTCTCCAGCCCTATAACAAATAGTTCTGTTGGATTAGAATTAAGTTTGCAATAAAATTCTGTGTCACTTAACAGCCTATTACACTCTGCCACATAGTCAGTTCTATTGATGATGGCGATCCCACCCCCCTTGTCCATCTGTTTAATCACAATATCGAAATTAGCAGTCAAATCTTTAAGGGCTTTACGCTCCCATTTATTAAAATTACCATTGGTTTTAGACCATTGGAAGTCTAATCAGTCAAGATCCTTTTGAACCAATTCCGTATAAAATTCTATATAGGGCCGATTGACTACAAGGGATAAAGCCTTGATTTGGGCTTTAATCCAGTACCGGTAGCATTAACAATATTTAAATTGGTATTAAGCAAAGAGCCCTGGGGGGTGGAACTAACAGAGGGTTTGGAATCTAATTTAAAAAATGACGCTTTAGGGTCAAAATACATGTATACTTTAAAAGATCAATTGTCTTTTTTTGCCACCCAATGGAGGCTGAGGCTCTATTATGCTCATTTCCTTCTGTGGTACTTGGGCTACTGAGTAGTCCTGGACTAAAAAAGAAGGCAGGAAAGCTTGGGCATCGCAGAGCCGGAAACACTGGTTGACACTAGGTTGAGCCGAATATGTTAGAAAGCGGTTCACAATCAGAACCATAGTAGTGGTGCTCTCATTTGTTCTCTGTCCTTTTTTGGAATAAGGTATTTTCACCCATTCTTTCCCTTTATCCTTTACATTAGGGGAGTCAAGAACAGGGGGACCTGAGGTGGAGGACAATCGATTGTCCACAGGTGCAGAGGCAAATTGATTATTCTGTTTAGTAGTATTAGGTTTCGTAAGTTGTTTAGACCTATCAGGCACAGCCCTTTGTTTAGTATTCAATTTATTTTTAGTTTTAGTTTTATCCTTATCCCAGTCTCTCACTCTGTTTAACTGGTAATCCCTAACAGCTCTCTGAATCTTTTCTGATTTTGTTTTAATCATATTAGATTCAATTTGAGTTAATTTGGACTTTAAATCAAGTTTATATTTCATAAAATCACTATCTTCGTTTAAACCTTTAAATTTGGGGCCAATCTTAACAAGATCCTTCTCAATACAAGAGAGCTCTATACGCAGTATACGCAGTCTTTAAAACCGCGTATACGCAATCTACGTTGCAAAAAGAAACGTAGACAGCATTACAAAATTACTGCACATGTGCAGTAACACATATTGGTAATATGCACCCAGAGTTCTGCATATGGCCCCAAATGTGCAGATAAGCTGATTGAGTAATTTACTGGTGATGATTACATTACTGCTACATGGGAGTGTTTATTTCTTACACCATTATATAACAGCAGTGATGATCCTATTTGTAAAACTTTATAGAAATAATTTATCTCAATATTAGAAACAGGATTAAGCTAAAATTTTTCTGTGATTATGAACACATGGGAGTCATATTTTACATAAATATAAATACCTTGGTATTCAGCTTCTTAACCGGCTTACGAATGCCATAGGCCTACCTTATCTTTATGTCCGTAGTTATATGCGTAGGGTGGCTAATTAAGAATGTTTTTACCTAACCACTCCCAGATTTTCTCATTTAAATGACTCCCTCCACCCAATCTTCTTATCTCCTTCTTAAGTTTTCCTAGCACACCCCTTCATTCTGAAGTCATTATGAACCTTGAGTAAATAGGTTCATAATGGTGATTCAGAGCCGTCCCGTTCTTAAGTCCTACGTAAATTGTGTATATGAAATTACTACATATTTGCAGTATATACCTTCTTAAATATATGCACCTGAAAAGCAGCATTTTCTTAACTGTGAATCAGGTTTCTTGTCACAAGATGGATTTTTATTCTCATGTATTTGAGCCAGACTGATTTAAACAGTAAGCAATAATACAATGCACATATATATGATGGCCATTGGATCAGAGGCTTGTGGTCTCTGATCCAATGAACAATCCCAGATCTGGGTGTAAAAGTGTGTCTTTGATCTTTGGCTGGTTAAAATGTCACAAGGAATCCACATCTACTAAACTGAAAGAATGACATTAACCTCCTTATCCCTGGTCCCACTGCTGGGACTAGATGGGTTAATGGAAAGACATTGTGCCCTTAACAAACACATCCTAATGCATCTTATCAACACTATAAGGGTTCAAGGACCTGCAATGACTGTGGCACACATGTAAATATATATACACATTCTAACTCACGTACAACACACACATTCTTGCAACCCACACTCTTACTCACTTTTTAAGTGCCATTTCTGCAACCAGTTAGTGTTTGAATAAGGCCCCCAGAGGCCGCTCAAGTGGTACCTGGTTTATTTTATTCATAGTTGAAATGACAATTCTGCCTGCAGACTACCGGGAAAGTTCTCAGTGAGGACTATGATCAATCCACACATGGTCAATATTTCCACATAAACCGTAGCAGATACCAGACTCATTTACTTTGCTATTTAATCAGCAAGTGTGTATTACCACTGGCTTTAATGCCCACATATTAGACATGGACTTAGGCTTCATATATGGAAAGAAGGCAACTACATAGAAATCTACAATTTATATTTTAACAATTACAATGCCATATTATAATTTAATTATCATAATAAAACTAATTTAAATGTGAGAGGTTGAAACCAGAGAACTTATAAACAAACTGCTAATGATACATATAACAAAAAAATCAAACATTTGTTTAATCGCTGATCTGCAACAATGTGGGAGCCCCCTCCCACACTGTACAATTACCATGCATCCCCCCGCCCACTTTAGCAGGCGGAGGGGAAGCACGGCCCATTTTCTCGCAACTGAGTTCCATACTATCGTAACCCTAGCGTAACATCTGGGGGGGAAGCCAGTCAAATCAGGCCACTTACGCACCTTATGCCTGATCTAGACCTACGATGTTGCGCTGTGCGCACAGAGTAACATCAATGCACTCCCCCTGTCCTGCCGTAGTTACACTCTGTTACGCCGGCTGAAAGCTACTCTAACTTCAGCCTGCGTAACAGAGTGTAACTACGGCAGGACCGGTGTGTAATCTAATAACCCTGCCCACCCTGTCTCATTTCCCTGCCTCCCCCCACCTACCTTCACTAACTCTAGCGTAATTACCACTGTAATTACGCTAGAGTTAGGGATGCCTGATCCACAAATAGAAAAATCCTTAATTACGCCGGGAAACATTTGCGTAACAATGCCGGTGGGCGTTGTTCTGGATCAGCCCCCTTGTGTGTGTAAGTGACCTGATGTTATCTGGTCTGTATCTGGCCTTCTATTACTTTTTAGCCCTAGGCCAAACATTCAAGTCCATTATTAAAACATTTGTATGATCACAAACATATGATTATTGCATATAGCTGTTTTTAAATGCAAAATAGGCCTAAAAATACTAATACGACACAAGACCTTCATTGTTTTAATTACAATGGTCATTATACATTCAATGATGGCTGTTTTCTGTCTGATGATTGTTAAAAGTGGATAATATAAAGGTTACAGATTTACTCATTACTTGGATGCAAAACTGTTACCCACCTTGTAGAACATTACTGTGAATAAGTGCCATATAAATCTTCCACAGTCACAAGACTAATACAATATATCTCTAGGAAAGAGATAACAGCCAACAATACAGGTCATGCATAGAGGATGTAGTTGCGGCTGTGAAGGTCTGTTTAGGGCAATTATATAGCCGATAGCTTAATTGTGGCTGTATCATTGCCGACACCTTTTAAATGCTGAAAATGTAATTCCTGGAACAGGTACCATATCACATGGTCTTATTATAACAAGGTACCCAGGTCTCAGAACAGGAAAGGTTAGAGTTAGGCTCCAGAGAGGGAAGGTTAAGGTTAGGCTGTGGAACAGGGATGGTTAGGGTTAAGCTATGCAAAGGAAAAGCTTATGGTTATGTTGTTGGAATAGAATGGTTAGGGATAGGATGAATTTAACTTATCTATCGCAGATGGAATTTTTGTAGACACAGCAGGGGCCACAGCAATGCTGTCTCAGGGGAAAAAATTATTGCAGTCGCTGCTGTCGAAAGACAAATAATTCAATCAGCAAGCTATGCCCATATACGAGGTATGTCTATAAAATAACAAGACTGTGATTCCACCTTGTAAACAAAGTAGTCAGAACCGGTTACAACTACATACATAGTGACCTTGAACATGTGGCAGAATGGGTTCCAGAAGGCACAACAGTTACCAGCATTATTATAAGGAACTTTTGAAAAAGCTGAGAGAGAGAGTCAGAAAGAAACGTCCGCAACTGTGGAAAAATGGTTTAATTCTTCACCAGGACAATGCGCCTGCTCACACAGCACTTTTTGAGACCAACAATCACATAACTACACTTGAACATCCTCCATATTCACCCGATTTAGCACCTTGTTACTTTTATCTTTTCCCAAAAGTAAAATCAGTGTTTAAATGGACACATTTTGAGTCATTTGAAGAAAACGGCAGATATGTTGAAACAACTGACAGAAATTGATTTGCTCCATGCCTTCGACCAGTGGAAAATAAGACTACAGCGATGTATTAGTGCAAATGGGGAGTATATTGAAGGGGACAAGCATTACATTTGTAATATCAATAAATAAAAGTGAGTTATTTTATCAGTCTTATTATTAAATAGACAAACTTTGTATAGTGTGGTGTGTTTTGGTACACTTGCATCGTTCTCTTACACGCCACACTTGAATTAGCTTGTATTGTTGGTTGGATCTCAAACCCATCTGGACTGGGAGCCTTGGGCAGGATCCAGAAATAAATACTGACAGACAACTTATGTACGGTGCATGTAAATTTCCTGTTCGTTTGTACTGTGCATGTGCAGTACAAGAACTTCTGCATCAAACCGCATGCCAACCAATGTTTCATTTCAATGCGGAATTCTTTATGCGAGGCAGGCCCACTGGATGGGATCCAGACAGCAGATTGTATAGTAAGGGCTTGGTTAAGACCCATATGTGTGCAGGATCTGTGTATTCCCCTAGCATGTATGGAACATAGGATAGAAAATTCTGCTATTAATTCTAGATCAGACTCCTTGGGCCTGATCCAGACCTAGTTAAGTGGTTCAACTTAGTTACTCCTGGGCTAAACCATGTTGATTGCAGTGGAGTCATATTTCATCTGTTGCAAACAGTATTAGAGTTGAGAGGTGGTTTTTTTTCTATCCCAAGTCTAAATAACAGTTATCTGTGTGCAGTAAGCAATTCAAAGATATATCCCTGCATGCAAATAATACAATTAACTTGACTCCCCCTGAAATCAACATGGTTTAGCCCAGGAATAACTAAGTTCACGCACTTAACTAGGTCTGGATCAGGCCCAATGTTGGTAAATTGCAACTATGGATGTGTGCAAATCGCACATGTGATTCCCATGACACATAAAGAATATGCTGACTTGAAATAGTAACTGCATCTAATGTAGAGAGCTAGCAAATGGAGGCTGGGGACTAACCTAAAAGTATAGAGCTGGGAGTAGTAGGAAATACATTGACAATCTAACAATATTTGAAACATGTAAAGAGCTTGATTGAAGCTTTAGTTTAGTATCAACATTGTATTCTGAAAACAAGCATTTATTCAGTATATTTCACTGTTTCATTTCAGATCCATATTTCAAGGGTTAGCAAGTAATGATAAGATCTGTGATCTCAATATGGACATTAGTGATTGTGAGGTATGTATCGCAACATATGCACATGCTTATTACGGATATCTAACCATACATGTACAAAATGCAGGTGAAATGGATATAGGAGCATGCATGAGACTAAAAGATTAGAGAGTTCATTTGCAATGTAGTTACGGGGTCATAAGGGACTGAGTAACTCAGTTCTTAAACTCTGGAGAAGTGGTGTAACTAGGCTGGGTTTTGTAGGGCACTTGCCCTGGGCGCCAATGGCTTTGGAGGCGCCATTGGTGCCATCAGAGCACATACCCGACAGAGCCCAACAGAGCAGCTGTCATTTTAACTAAAAAGAAGAGGTGGCGGAACTTCCTCTCTTCTGCACAGTCTGCCTCGGAGTCTTTAAAGTAACTGACATTGGGCTGGATCCAGACTTAAGAAGGAGCTTGAAATTAAAAAGGAAAGTTACTCCTGGGCTAAACCATGTTGATTGCAGGGGAGTCATATTTCATCTGTTGCAGACAGTATTAGAGTTGAGAGGTGATGTTTCCTATCCCAAGTCTAAATAACAGTGTGATAGTAAAGCTAGTAAGTGTCTGTGTGCAGTAAGCATTTCAAAGATATATTCCTGCATGCAAAAAATACAATTAACTTGACTCCCCCTGATATCAACATGTGCAAGTTCTCCAGCAGCTATCTGGTCAAATAGACGCCATTGCTGCTGCTGTTACCCATCCTCCGGCTTCCCAGCCTGCCCCTGTTGTTATTCCATCGGTCGCAGTACCGACTCCCAGATTGCAATTATCGACCCCAGCCAAATTCTCTGGTGATCATAAAACCTGTTGGGGTTTTATAAATCAGTGCGCCATACAGTTTGAGCTCTCTCTGAGTGACTAACTGCTCCAAGGTCAGCTATATAATATCATTCTCGCCAGACAAAGCCCTGTCCTGGCTTTTACCACTCTGGGAATGCCAAGATCAGCTCATAAACAACTATTCATCTTTCCTAAAGTCATTTCAGAAAACCTTTGAAGAGCCCAGGAGGGTTTCTACAACTTCTTCCAGTCTCCTCCAGTTGCGCCAAGGTGCCTCCACATGGGTCAGTATGCTATATCATTCCACATACTGGCTTCTGAGCTCATTTGGAATGAAGAAGCTCTCATTGAGACATTCTGGCAAGGCCTGGCAGACCAGCTAAAAGATGAGCTGGCTGCTCGGGATTTTCACTGTTTAACCACATTGACATACGTTATCAAGAGCACTCACAAGAAAGAGCCCATGACCACAAGGTATTTCCTTATCGCTTCCAGCATCCACTTGCCCAGCCATCTCCCATGTCTGCAATTAACGGTAGCTAGATCAGTTCTACTTCAAAGCAATCTAGCAAAGCTTCTGCTCAGCTTTAAGTGGGGGCACTTCATTCAGAGACAATTTTCTTTTTAGTGCTGCCTTCAGCAATCCATCCAGTAATCTTGGAGTTACCCTGGCTAAAATTGTATTCTCCCACCATCGACTGGGATACTTCACAAATTCTGTCCTGGAGTGTCGATTGTCATAAGTCCTGTCTATGTCCAGTCACTTCTATGTCTGTGGTTCCAGTGGCTGCTGCCAATTCTGAAATCTTCATCCAGGACAGCTCCACCAGTCCTGTAACCTCCGCTCAAGACCTCCATCCCTCCAGTCTAGAAAACTCGCTTCCATTTTTGCCTCCTCAGTATGCAAAGTTTTCAGATGTGATCTGTAAATGCAAGGCTGAGACCTTGCCATGTCATCAAGTGAGACTACACCATTGATCTTTTGCCCAGCAAAGCACTCCGATGGAGTTACACCTACCACTTATCAGTACCTGAAACCAAGTCTATGTCTGAGTACATTAAAGAAAACTTGGTTTCATTCTGAAGACTTCGTCCCCTGCTGGTGCAGGACTTTTTTTTTGTTAAAAAGAAGCCTGGAAAGCTGTGCTCCTGTATCAACTATAGGGGACTTAATAATATTGGACCGTATTCAGACCTCCGGCCGCATATGCATATGTTTCTAGGGGGCTAACATGTACACTAAGATGCTTACAATCTCATCAGTATCGTAGAGGGTGACAAGTGGAAGACCGTATTTAACATCAGGGACGGCCACTACGAGTACTTTGGAGTATGTAATGCTCCCATAATGTTTCAAGGCTACATAAATGAGATCTTTCGTGACATCCTTTACAAGTACATGGTAGTTTATTAAGATGACATCCTCATCTTCTCCCCTAACTTGAACACCACCGGACTTATGTCTCTAAAGTTCCCACCTGTCTCAGGCAAAATAGTCTCTATGCCAAGCTAGAAAAAGTACCAAACAGCCTCAGATGCCATTCTTTGGTTACATCAATGGCATGGAAACCCTGCTGACAAAATATTTTTACATTTTAAAAACTATAGACCAATAATACATGTAATTTTATGGCGTCAAGTGTATTGTCAATAGAGGGAGTGTTGGGGGGCTGTGCTGTCCAAAATAGAATGGCTGCCACTGGTGTATAAGGGAATTCCCAAGGTAACCCTTAAGTGAATGTAAAGAAACAAATAGAGATCCCCGCCCTCCTGCTCTCTACAGATGCGGAGAAGGCTTTTGATAGAGTGAGCTGGAGTTTTCTGCAAGGTGTCCTTTCCCATCTGAATCTAGGTCCCATTTGTACCCATCGCATTCTCGCCCTATATACCAACCCCTCGGCCAGAGTGCGGGTTAACGGTTCTCTGTCAGATTCCTTTCCTATCACTAATGGCAGGCGCCAGGGGTGCCCATTGTCGCAGCTCATCTTTATTTTGTGCATGGAGGCCTTGGCCCGTACAATTCGTGCCAATGGAGACATACAGGGGGTCTACGTTAAAAACAAAGAATATAAATTGGCACATTTTGCAGATGACCTCCTTGCTTATATTTCCAACCCGCAGACCTCCATACCCGTCCTTATGCAAGAATTTTCACGTTTTGATAGTCTATCAGACTTTAAAATAAATTGGGGCAAATCACATGCCCTCTCATTAAACCTTCCCCCAACTGTAAAACGCTCTTTGGCGCCCTCCTTCCCTATTCAATGGGGAGAATCTCACCTGCGCTACCTGGGGGTTAATATGACGGCAGATCCTACCCTACTTTTTGAAAAAAATTTACCCCCATTACTGCTGAAAATTAAATCAGATTTAAATACCTAGTCCCCTAAGGATTTCTCATGGCTGGGAAGAATTAATATTCTTAAAATGAACGTTCTGCCCAAACTCCTATACCTCCTACAAGCCCTTCCCATTTTTGTTCCTGCCCGTTTCTTTTTAGAGTTCCAGCGTCTGAGTCGTGGTTTCATCTGGGGGAATAAGAGACCTAGATGTAGCTTAAATACGATGTATTCCCTTAAAGATAGTGGGGGGCTGCAGCTTCCAAACTTACTGGCCTACTACGAATCTGTCCATTTAAGTAGGATTATGGATTGGACTAGACGTTCTACAGACAAGCAGTGGGTTGAGCTGGAAGGCCTAACCTGTCATGTCCCTCTGCACTTTGCTCCGTGGCTTCCTAATACACCGACCTTATCCCACCTGACAGTAGGCCCCACTTTAGCTACCTGGAAGAAACTTAATAAAAAGATGCGCTGGACCAACTACCCCTCACCTTTGTCCCCCTTTATCTTTAATCCTCTTTTCCCACCTGGTAATTCCTTTCCTTATCTAAAGTCTTGGTCGGACGCGGGGTTGTACAGAGTTAGCCAGCTGGTCGGTCCTGCGGGTCCCTTGCCCTTTCAAAACCTGACTGAACAATATAATCTTCCTCAAAGCGAGCATTGGGCTTACCTCCAGTTGCGTCACTTCCTCCAGACAGCCCCCTCCAGCGCTGAGTTCTATCGTACAGAATCTGTGTTTGAATCCCTTTGCACCCAACCAGCGCCCCCGACACATGTAATCTCTACTTTGTACCGACTTCTAGTGCCCCAATCCTTTCCCTCCGAGCATACATTTACACAAGCATGGAATAGGGAACTTGCTGCCCCCCTCGAGCCCTCTGATTGGGATACAATCTATAAAAAAATACATTGCTCTTCGTACAGCCTTTCCGTGGTGGAAACCCGTTATAAGCTTCTTACCCGGTGGTATATGGTCCC
>WWET01001042.1:202087-214288 GCA_011038615.1 Limnodynastes dumerilii
GGTGGAGGCACATGATGGGAGTACTGGGAGTAAATGGCGGGGGTGGGGAGGGGGCACCAGTCCCTTACTTTGCCAAGAGCGCTGGACCCATAGATACAGCCCTGGCTGTATCTATCCATCCATCCATGTGAATGACTATACTTTAAATATACTGTAAATTGTAATACTAAGCCCCTCCCACTTAGCAGGACCCCACTGCACTATTACAATGCACCCTATTCCACTATTATAACTGAGCACCCTGTCCTGCCTTGCCATTAGAAAGCCACAGAAACAATTCCAGAGGAGCCAAAGCTGTGCTGAAACTGTGGCACATGTGAATGACCATTTTGTCTGTATCCGGTCCTATTATTATATTCCTCAATAATTATCTTTTTTTCTATTTTCTAGGATTTGACTCTGAAATGGTAACACTGATATTGTCAATTGGAAGAAGTAAATCCATTAAAGATGTATCCTTAGGAAAAAACTTCAATGTAAAGTTCAAGTGAGTTTTGTGGCTTTTTTTAATGATAATACTAATATATATATATATATATATGCAAAAAAGGCACCCCAGCACTCTTGCAATTAAAAGTGCCCTTAGGCCGTGCCATCATCATGTGTTTTATTTCTGCCTCCCTGTCTAGTGAAGCAACATAAACAGCTACATTAGTTTCCAAACAAACCGTCCTATTGATACTATTTCTAAGAATCAGTTACTAAACAAACTGTCTAACTAAAACTATTTCTTTGAAGGACACCTCAGCATTCGTGCAGCCACTTCATCCATAGAAATCATATTAGTTAATAGGACTATTTGTTTGATTGCCTAGCAGCCAAACTCCCCAGCCCACAGACAGGCTCCCACACATCTGTGGGCTTGGAAGTTTGGTTGCTAAGCAGGGACATTGGAAAGGGGGAAGAGGGGGCGATCCAACCCTAACAAAACGGTATCTCCATCAGTACTCCATCTGACTTCATGACAGGCTGCGTTTCTGAAATTCAGGTGTCTGAGCCTCAAGCAGTTAGGTGAAGAAAGCCTACTTACAAAGGAGTAGTAAGTGTTATTACTTTACCTAAATTTAAAATAAATGCTTATTAAGGGTATTATACTGTATTAATTCTTTCATGCTTCCACCTTCTCATTCTCCTCATTGGTGCCACACTGTAGGTAGAATAACAGAAATGTTAAGAATCAATTATGTTCCAAACTGCTAGTATGCTCATACTATTTATTTGTCTTATGAGCCCTTCATGCACAGTATTGTTGGCAATATTTAGTAAAGGATACCAAAAATACATAATAATAGTAATTATAATTACAACATTTTATTTAAAATAAAAAAAAAAATAAAAAATGTAAGAATATGTATGTAATTCCAGATTCAACACCAGAAATGTTGTAGAAAATTGTAGTCCGTTAAATCTACCATAGAGCCACGTCTTTAGGGACTGATTCCACTGGTATACTGTTTTTTTCTATAGATGCTCTCAGCCACAACATAGCGACGTCTGTGCTGGTTGCTGTTGCTTTGATCGATGTTACCTGGCAGAGATGTCAGTAACCACCATGACAGAGAAGATGCAGTTACAGTTTATCATTAACTTGTAGCAGCATGAACATATTATACTCTACTTTACATAGAACACATAATTCATAAAGGAGTAGCTAGTCATTTACATCAATGTGTATTAAAGACTGTGTATTGATAAGCTGAAAAATATCTTTAATAGCTGAAGACTTTACACTTGGTAAAGATAAATTCATGGGGCCAGTTTTACCAAGCTGTGGGTTTGGAAAAGTGGATATGTTGCCCATAGCAACCAATCAGATTCTAGCTGAATTCTCTAGTATATAATAGGAAAGTGAGAGCTAGAATCTGATTGGTTGCTATGGGCAATATCTCTACTTTTCCAAACCCACGGCTTAGTAAATCTAGCCCATGGTGCTATTTTACTCATCTGTATCAGGTTACCATGTTAACAAGGGCAGTGATTGTGTAGCTACAGAGAATCAGGGTCTTAGGCAGGCAAGCTTGTTCTGCATGTTATAACATTATTGATTGAGTGTTTTAAGCACCGAACGGTCCTTTCCCCTAACATAGCTGTAGAGAAGTGACATGAAGTACATGATGGACATATTCAGTTCAAGTATAAACCACTCAGTTCTTATATTTTCTTATTAACATGTATTTTATAAATACATAAATGCATAAATTTAGTATTTTCAAAATTTTCAATTTTAAGTTGAAGTAAATATATAAAGTAAGATAAACATATGACTACTTACCAGTATGCCGGCCATATTCCCCATTGGTTGTTAAAGGAAAAAAGTATTTATCTTGAGGTTTAATTTTCTTTCTCTCTGTGAGATAGCGGCACCTCCCTCTTTAGAAATACCCTGGTAAAGGATGTTTGGGCTGACTGGTTTCATTTTTATTGAGTTTTTGCAAGTTGGTACAATGATCACAAATCACTATAATAGACAAAGATATAGATAAATTTGAAGACAAATAATCAGAGATAACATTAATACAAGCACAATGCAATACAAAGTTTTTAAGTTGTATATAAGAAAAGATCTCAATCATACAGAGCAATTTTTTGTCTGTTGTGACTCTGCAAGTTGTTAATATAAGGGCTTGCTTTTAACAATTAGCAATAAACCCTGTTAGGCCGTACAAGTGTAATAGTCTGAGAGTATTACGATGGTATTCTTAAACAAAAGCTAAACAATAAATTAACTTTAATTCGGATAGTATGGTCCGATGAAAACTATTTGCAATTGTGGCTCTCTAAAAACACTGGGTGGAGATTTTTTCGTCAAATTCTGTAAAATAGCTCTTTACTTTCAATTGGGAAGAGCCTAGAGCTTTCATAACCCTTTCATAATATTGAAATGGCTGCTTAGGGAATTCCACCTCTGGCACATCTTTTCTCCAGGCTTTTAATGGGCCTAGCCACAATTTGTTTGGATTGGAGGGTAATAGCAGCTCATAAATATAACGGGTGTGCTATACATGTGATTCTAGATAGAACAATCATTTTTCTACAGAGGCTGCGTTCTGCAATATCTTTGATTAAGTCTGCTGGGCAAAGTGACGAACTTGTAAATGCATATAAAAGCATTTATTTGTGACTTCCGGTTCCGGCTGCTATGTAAGCGGCTGCAGACGCGCTCAGCTCCGCTCCCCTAATTCTATTTTACCCACAAGAAAACAGAACCCTGAGGGGTTGGTGCGAGAGCCCCAGACTGCAGGAACTGCTTACCCGTCAATGGACAAATTCTTCAGCCCGAAATGACTTCCAGGCAGCAGAGACAGAAGGCTGACTCACACAGACAGTCCTCCAAAATGGCGACCGCATCAAGGCCCGCGACGGATCTCACCTTGCCTCCCGCTGAAGATGATCCTCAGTCGAGGGCAAGCCCTTCTTTAGACGGGGTGTCACCCTTTACTTTCAACATGGAGCCAGTAAAATATGAGGATGTGGTGTGGGCGATAAAAGACACCATGGGCCCGCTGCTGCAGGCCCAAGCAGAGAAATTCACCACCGCTATACAAAAATTGGGGGAGAAGCTTCATCATGTCACCCAAAGGATAACTGAGCTGGAACAGAGAACGGGGGACACGTTTGAGGATGTATCCTGCCTCAAGTCTCAAGTGCAAAGGTCAGAGAAAGATTATAAATTATTATGGCCCAAACTGGATGACCTAGAAAATAGGTCATGCAGGAATAATCTGCGCATCGTTGGCCTCCCTGAAGCCTTAAAGGGCCAGCCTCTCACGGACTTCCTGACGCATACCTTACCTGCGATTTTGGAGATTCAAGAGAGTTGTGGGGGCATTGTCATTGAACGTGCTCACCGTCTGGGGCCTCCAAGAGATGATCTTCCAAAGCGACCCAGACCAGTCATTTTTAAATGTATGAACTTTGTCCATAAATCCGCAATCTGGGCGGCAAGCAGAAAACACCCTGGTTTATCCTGGGAAGGAAATAAATTGAGAGTCTTTCAGGACTTCTTTGCGGAGGATCAAGATCCCAAAGAGAATTTTCCGAAGTGTGTACCTCCCTCATAAAGTTAGACCGTCGTTTCGCTCTCTTATAACCGGCGCGTCTTCGGATCTTTTGCGGAAACTCCTACAAAGACTTTGTGACAGCAGCGGAAGCCAGGGAGTTCCTTGAGAGCGCCAACATGGACATTTCCAAATCAGAGTCTGTGAGCCAGTCTACGAGATCCAGGTGGTCTGAAAGTGTTATTTACACATGCTGTCAGTTGGAGAATTAGCCAATTTAGACAAAAGCATGCTAAAAGTGTGATATTGAATATGAGCGGGAACTTTGGACACTTATTGGACAGTGCTATAGATTCTAGGTTTTGGAGTTAGACGGGGGGAGCGTTTGCTGCAGGGGGTCTTTTGTAATTGGGATTGTTTGAAAAAAAATTACTAGATAAGGGGAGAGAGAGACGAGGAGCACTTACCGGATAGCTTATTCGTAAATTTGTCATCCCAGAAGTTGCATGTTAGAGCGTAAGCTTAGATGGAGAGTACTTTTGTTCTCTTTGTCTTGTTATATTTGTTTTATGTTTGGTTTACTGTTGCACACCCATGGTTATGGGTGTCATTTGTTTTTGCTTTATGTTATGTCACACATTCTGGACTGTGTGGTGGGCCCCCCGGGTGGTGAACTATGCTGCTGGGTTACAACATTGGTGGTGAGTAAATTACATATTACCCTCATATTAGCATTTAACATTTTGACGGATCATGACATCCATTAGGGTAGGCACTTGAAACATAGGAGGACTGCATTCCCCTGTAAAATGTGGGTACTGGTGTATATGAAAAAGCTCCGTATTGATGTTTTTCTTTTGCAGGGGACTCACTTTGTTAGATAAGGAGATCCCCAAATTAAATACCCAAGGTTATCAGGTACTGGCATCGGCCCCATACACCTCTAGAGCGAGAGGAGTGGCCATACTTATCCGTAGAGGCCTTTCATTTGAAATTAATTCCCAGACCTTAGACAAGGAAGGGAGATACATGATACTGGAAGTCACATTAAACAGAAAGAAGTTTGTTTTAGTTAATATATATGCCCCCAATACTTACAATAAAACCTTTCTACTAAAATTAATGAGACTACTTTATAAATATGCAGATGACGCTATGCTTATAGGAGGAGATTTTAACTTTTCAGCCTCACGTCTAATAGATAGACAACACCTGTCTAAAGGGTCTGCCAGGCAGCCCAAATTGGGAATTAACCAGTTTGCTAAGGAACTGAATGTTGTAGATCTCTGGAGGGTGAGACATCCCACGGAGAAACAATATTCTTGCTTGTCCACTGCATATAAAACACTATCCAGAATTGACTATTTACTGGCTTCCAATGTAATGTTACCGATGGTTGTCAGAATTGAAATTGAACCAATAGTGATTTCTGATCACGCAGTCATTTGGACACAACTGGAAGTGGAGCCTTCCAATAATTTGCAGAGGATTTGGAAGGTCCCATCCTACCTAGCAAACTCAATCAAATTTAGAGACATGCTTAAGGCCAACTGGTACGAATTGCTAGAAAATAATAAATTACATGCCAAAAAGCCACAGCTACTTTGGCAAACTTTTAAGTCAGCAATTAGAGGCGCCATAATATGATTTGCCACAAAACGCAGGAGGGAGTTGGAGGTTGAATATCTGGCTGCTAGATAGGAGCCAATCAATATTTGGCAAGCCCAACCCTAGTCCACTCCCAGGTGTTTCAAACTAGACAGATGCAATTTGAAGCTGTATTAAATAGATTGGCAGATAGATCTATAGCACATAAAAATTTTAAATTTTTAAATGGGTTAACCGGCCTGGTCATTTGTTGTCAAATCTGATTAAGGGTAATAACAAATCTACTTCTATTGCGGCGTTGAGAGATCATCCAGGATGACTAGTACACCAGTCCTCTGAGATTATGGTAATACTCCAAAAATATTATGAGGAACTGTATAAGCAGGAGTCAATTAATGAACAAACCAAATCTTCCTTTTGGAGCAATTTGACTCCACCCGCTATTTCAGGGGAACAGGCAGCTGGTATCGTTTCCCCTATCACCCTTAAAGAAGTCAAGGAAGCGATCAAGCATCTCAAGCCGTTGAAGGCCCAAGGCCCAGACGGCTTTAGTGAAGATTTTTACAAGATTTTAATTGACGAGATTGCGCCTCACCTGCAGAATTTTTTTAACAGCATTCTGACCACAAAACAGATCCCGAGCTATTTCAACGCCGCAATTATTAGAATAATTCCCAAGCCGGGCAGAGACCCCACTCTTCCTGGGTCCTACCGCCCAATTTCACTTTTGAACACAGATTACAAAATGTTCACAAAAATTTTAACAGAACGGCTAAAGTTGATCTTATCAACCATTATCCATACAGACCAAACGGGCTTCATGATGGGAAGACATTCGGTCGTTAATATAAGGAAGGTGCTTACGATAATTCAGCATACTGAACGGGAGGGCAGCTCCGACCCATGACTCATTTTATCCCTTGATGCCGAAAAGGCTTTCGATATGATCACTTGGGATCATCTGTGGGAGTCACTGTCCCATTTCGGTTTCCCTGACACTTTTACTGAAATACTTAAGTCACTTTATACTTCCCCCTACACACAAGTAGCAGGAAATGGCTCCTTGTCAGCGGTTTTCCAAATTCAGAGGGAAACGCGTCAAGGATGTCCCCTGTCGCTGTTACTATTCGCGCTTGCCACAGAGTCCCTGGCGATAACCCTGCGCAAGTCCCTTGAATATAAAGGCATCATGGTGGGCAATGTTGAGGCCAAAACGGCTCTCTTTGCGGATGATATGTTGCTTATGGTCTCGCAGACAGATAGATCAATACCGACAATTATTCAAACCATTCAGGATTTTGGCACTTTTACAGGGTACAAAATGAATTTTAGCAAATCTGAAGCCCTATTGTTATCAGGTTCAAGGGCCCTACAAATCTCAGATATTATATCGCAAACTTTCAAAGTAAATTTAAATACCTTGGCATGCAGATTTCTTCGAATATACATAATCTTTACAAAGCTAACTTTTTACCTGTTATTCGCTCTTTAGAGAACACCATTGAGAAATGGAATTCGTTGCCGCTATCTACCCTGGGGAGGGTGGCTCTTGTTAAAAGTGTTTTGTTCCCCAGGTTACAAATACCAGAACACGTAACAAAAGATGTGGTGGTTCTTTTCAAGCATCTCATTTTAATACGTTTTGGGGCAACCCATCTTTTGTGCCGGGCCTACAAATGGGTGTGGAAACAAAAGGGAATTAGCGTAATCAGAGATATCTTCGACCCAGAGGGGGTAATTCAACCTTTTCACTAACTGAAAGAAAAATTTGACATACCTAATCTAAATTTTTTCATGTGTCTGCAAGTCAGACATTTCGCACAACAAACGATGGGCCTGATCCAGAATTACGTCCGTCTTTTAGACCGCATATGCGCAATCTACGTATCGAAACGATACGCAGATTACGTACAATAGCTACTACGCATGCGCAGTAGCTATTGTTCATTGAATTACGTCCGTCTATGGAAGACGGACGTAGTTCTGGATCTACCCAAATGAATATATTAAGGGATCGCCCGAACATGCTAAAGCCATTGCTGATATTTTTAGAAACCCATCCATTCCATGTCAGGTATGTGTCTAAGCACCTTCAGTCAGTAGATTCCCCGGGCTGGTGGAGACAATTGACACTAGCATGGTCCAGAGACTTAGGCGAGACGATATCCTCAGAAGACTTGGTGCAGTATTATGACTCAACCATGAGAGCATTAGGAACAGTGATACTTCAAGAGGTTCACTTCAAGTTGGTACGCAGAGTATATATAGCCCATGCTTAAAGACGTCACATGATAGCCGATGAATCCGGGCAGTATCCTAAGTGTCGATTTTGGAAGGCTACGCTGATACACAATCTCTGGGAATGTGGCAAAATTAAAAAATTTTGGGGCAAGGTAATTAATTTGATAAACTTCTTAAATCTAGTTTACCTTTGGACCCCTTTGCGCTGTTATGGGCCAACTTGGACCACTGGCTGGGTACTCCTGGAGTCAAAGAGTCTATCCCTTTGCTGACGGTCATAGTGACCACGGCGAGAAAAGTAATCTTACAGAATTGGACGGTTAAAACACCACCTTTTCTGAACTCTGTGAAAACCATATTATTGCATACATTATACATGGAACGAAGGGCCACATTGCCGGAGATTTAGAAAGGTGTCGAACGTTTCTATAAGAAGTGGGGGTGTTATATAGAGAGTCTCCCTATTCAGGACCAAACTCACATTTTGAAATTATTCGAATCCACCACATGGTTTATATATAAGAACTGGACTTCTCCATCCTGTACAGTAGGAGGTACATAGCTAACAGTATATAAGGGTATGGATGAAACCGGTTGTAACTTGGGTGATAAGCAGTCAGTGAGATGTTTTGTTAAACATCATAATTTGCAGACGGTTGTTTGTTGCAGCCACATGTGTCCTGAGAGGGGATTTTTCCTTTTTTATATGTATCTGTGCCAGAAGGATGAATAGGCAATGCGCAATGGATTGGTGTAAAGTCAACCGGACTTATGGTGGAATGTTATAAGAGTTTCCTATCTCATGTTGAAGTATATTGCAATCGTTGGGAGTGTATGTGGCCAATCGGGCCTATTATTCTCTGTAACACACCATTGCCTGTCATGTTATCTTTGAACTACAGTACGATCAATGATGGCCACATGTGTGGCTGTGTTTGTCGGTTTGTTCATTGTGAAAAACTAATAAAAAGTAAAAAAAAAAAAATATTTATTTGCTTATTCACTTATTGCAGTTAAGACCTGGAAACCCTTGTTTTTTTATTTCTCCAAATAAATTTTGTGAATAATTTAATACAGTTTTTAACATCTATGGGAGTCATTGAAACTGGGAGCATCAGAATGATCTAAGATAACCTGGGGAAGACTACGCCTCTTAGGACTGCTATTCTGCCCAACAGGGACAAGGGTAAATTTGTCCATCCCCGAAGAGTATTTGCAATCGACTTAAAAGCAGAGCAAAAATTAGCCTTGTATGATGTCTGAACAGTGGGGGTTATTTGAATTCCTAAATACCTAAACTGTGTACTTGCCTATTTAAAGTGTTGGGAAACAAGATTTATATTGTCTTGTGTTTGTGCACCTGGTAACAACATGGCTTCAGATTTGGTAATGTTAACCTTGAACCCTGCAAATGAGACAAATGCTTCTATAAGAGATAAAACTGCTGGAATCGAATGCTGTAGTTTAGACATGAAGAGCAGCATGTCGTCGGCAAATATAGCCAACTTGAGCTCAATGCTGTTTATAGCTATACCCCTGAATCCTGATAAAGTATGCAGTGTCACAGCCAATGGATCAATTGAGATTGCGAACAGCAGGGGTGACAGGGGACACCCTTGATGCATCCCTTTTTGTATAAAAAAGGTATCATAGATTAAACCATTTCCCGCTACCCGGGTATATGGGTCAACATTAAGTGTGCTCAGCAATTGTCGAAAAAGAACTCCAAGAAGCCGAACCTGAGCAGTGTCTCCCCCAAGTGATCCCGGGTTACCATATAGAATGCTTTTTCAGCATCTAAGGATAATACCATCCCAGGCTCAGATCCCCCAGACAACTCTGCTTGCTGAATCACTGTTAGGACCTTTCGTATATTAACTACCGAATATCTACTAATAAATCCAGTTTGATCTTGATGAATTATCCCAGGCAAGATTATTTAAAGTCTAGCTGCCAAAATTTTCGTGAAAACCTTATAGTCAACATTCAGCTGGGAAATTGGTCTGTATGATGACAGTAATTCTAAATCCCTGCCTGGTTTAGGTTAGGAGTTTTATCATTGCAGCATTGAAAAAATGGGGAATAGTTTTATCCGAAATGATGAAATTAAAAAAATCTTGTAATGTTTCTCCAATTTCTAGGGCCAAGATTTTAAAGAACTCACCCCCAAATCCATCGGGACCTGGCGTTTTTTGTGCCTTGAGTGATTTTAGTGCTGTTTGAATTTCTAATAAGACAATTGGAACTATGAGTGATTAAAGTTGACTCTCTGTAATTTGAGGCAGTGGCAGGTGTTCCCAAAACTCCTCTTTCCTATTTTAAATTGATTGGATTTTGGCTATACAACTGTTCATAAAAAATTTTTAAAATATTTCACTGCAGCTATAAAGGTGGGCCTACGATCTCCCTGCTGGAGATTATAAAGTAACCGGCCTGATTTGTTCCCCCACTTATAAAATTTTAATTTACTCTGGGCCGTACTTTTATCACTCATGCTACCAAGGACTCCCTCAAATTGTACTTTTGCCACATTACTGATAAAGAGATAACTCCGATAGGTTAGCTACATAATTATCATGCGCTTGGGTAAGAGTCTATTTTACCTGTTCAAATTCTACTGTTAAATCTTTTTTATGTGCCGAAAGAAAAGAGATTATTGCACCTCTGGCCACTGCTTTAAATGTCTGCCAATACAATTGTGGATTATCTAAATGAGCTTGGTTAAACTCCTGAAAAGATGCCCAACATAGGTTCAGGCCCTGCTCCCTCTTTCTTCAAGTAGATCATAGCTTCCTTTGGGGACAGAAAGTCTTTAAATTCCTTTCCATGGAAAATGCGGAGATATGCTGAATATAATAAGACAAATTTTTTGCCTGCCTTCTCCAGGCTGGTACAAATTGCGGAAAACTCTTTCCGTGCTCTTGTTACCTCCACAAAGTAATCTTGGAACAACCCAATTCTGTGGCCTTCACACTGAATTTCAGATTTCCAAAGTGCTGTTTTATGCAGATAATTGAGACCAGACGAGGTCTAATACTGATGGATTCTCTGGGTGGGCCCAAACGATGTGCCCGCTCAATAATCATGCCAGAACAGTCCTGATCAACATTTAGTATGGTAGGAAGCATAACTTGCAGAAATTTTGTAAGCTCAGGCCCCTTCAGCATCTCCGGTATGCCTATTACCAATAAATTGTTGCAGTCCAGTTTATTTAAAATATGAGCTTGTTCTTTATATAAGGTCTCGGTGCGCTTCTTTAGCTGTGAAACATCTTGAAACATCTCTCCTATGTGCTGTTCCACTGTGAGTACTTTTTGAGACAGTTGTAGGAGTTGCTCTTTAATATCATTCACTGCTATGGTAAAAGTGTGAGCCTGTGCCTGAAGAAGTGGGCCCATGGTGTCAGTGATAGCTTTAACGAAGTCTGCATATGACACAGGAGATTGAGAGTTCAGGCTACTTGTATCCCCAGCAGGAGATGGCTGTGAGGAGAGGTCAGTATTAGGGGAATTAGACTCCCCCGTTCTGAGTGCGCCTGCCGCTCCCCCCACCTTTTCTGCCACCATCTTAGATGTACCACACTGACTCTCTTGTCGGTGCTTTTGTGCTTTAGGTGGCATGGTGCTTGAGAGGAACTTATCCATTTAATCAGGAGGACCCATAAGACTTATAACGCTGATATTTCAGCGTTCCGAAGCCCAGGCATGCAGATGAGCAGTTCCAATGAGTCGGAGCAGGCAGAGCGCTTAGTTTCAGCTGCTTCTCACATGTCTGTCGGAACCGGAAGTGGGCTTACCGGTTTCATTGTCATGCCCACAGCACTTTTAGTTTCCTCGTTCTCTTTCTTAAATTGAGCTGTTACAGTTTGATGCAAAAAACTTTGCACTCCCCCGACACTCCCCTTACTTTTAATTACTTATGCCAGCTAAACCCTACCCTATGCCCTCCCCTCTATTATTAGTACTACACTGCCACAGTTTTTATCATAATAATGGTACTTCTATTCAGAATTCTTTAGCATTACATAACAGACTCAAAGTAAATTAGGGGTTTTACAGTGTGGCATAATCCTGTGAACAGATGTATTACTTTGTGGCATCATTTTGTGAACATGGAATGCTACTAAATGGTTTAATCCTATGAGCTAGGGGTATTAGTCTGTGGCATATTACTGCAAACTAGAGGTATTACTGTGAGGTATACTACTGTCAACTTGGGGTACTGCTGTGTGGCATAATCCTGTTGTTACATCCTGGACTGCTGTATCCTGTTTTGCCTCTAGGGACAGACCTGGATCAGTTATTCTATTGTGGACATTTCTAGTACCTGCCCTAGAGGCTGCTATAAAACACTC
>WWET01001042.1:224725-241112 GCA_011038615.1 Limnodynastes dumerilii
TTCGAGGGACCTCGGCGGAGGGGTGAGTATTTGTAAATTTTAAAGGGGAAGCTGCCAGGCTCGCCGTGAACACAGGCGAGCCTGGTGCAGCTTCCCTTCGGGGGAAATTTTTTTATTTGTAAATATAGCCCATGATTTAATGAGAAAAAAGCCTTTTCATTATAGGCATAGGCTTCCTGAATGTCACGATATGCAGCAGCAAGCGCCGCACTTACCCGCTCTGGCCGGCTACAGCTCTCTCCCAACGGTCCCGCGGTAGAGGCTCACGGAGACTGTCACCAGCATAGTGAGTCACCCATACTCACCCAGCCTGTACTGCTGAAGTCTTGCCGACATCCCGCGTGTATTCTGGATCCAAGCGCCACTGAAGCTCCGTTCTGTGGGTGCCGCCATCTTGCCTATACTAACGTGACCCTGAATCACCAATGAGAGTCCTCTGGTCTAGTACTCCAGCAAATCAGTGCACAGGGCGCACTATTTAAACCCTGTGCACAGTACCTTCATTACCAGAACAACTTGTCCATTCAAGGTGCCTGGTTCCCCTAATCCTGATCCTGATCCTGGTATTCTGCAATCCTGATCCTGGTATTCTGCTATCCTGATCCTGGTATTCTGCTATCCTGATCCTCGTATTCTGCAATCCTGATCCTGGTATTCTGCTATCCTAATCCTGGTATTCTGCAATCCTAATCCTGATCCTGGTATTCTGCAATCCTGATCCTTGTATTCTGCAAACCTGCACTACAGTCTGGTCCAGTGGCCTGCATACCAGTCCGGTCCAGCTGACTGCACTATAGTCCGGTCCACTGGTCTGCATTGCAGTCCAGTCCAGCTACCTGCACTACAGTCCGGTCCAGGGGTCTGCATTCCAGTCTGGTCCAGCTACCTGCACTACAGTCCGGTCCAGTGGCCTGCATTCTAGTCCGGTCCAGCTACCCGCACTACAGTCCGGTCCAGTGGCCTGCATTCTAGTCCGGTCTAGCTACCTGCAATACAGTCCGGTTCAGTCTCCTGCACTTCAGTCTGGTACAGTTGCTTATCTACCCCAGTCCGGCATTTCCCGGTACCGCTCTACTGCTTTCTGGACATTTGTTTATCTATTCCAGTCCGGCATAGCCCGGTCCCGCTCTACTGCTCTCTGGACATTGTTCATCTACTCCAGTCTGGCATAGCCTTACCTGCTCCTATCCGGCATAATCCGGTTCTGCTCTGCTGAACATTTACTTATCCGTTTCTGAGTATTCTGTATCTCATGCACCAACCTTTTATGGAAGGTTTTATGGAAACCTGCAAGTTTCCATTTTACACCTGCTCGTCAAATCACTTCCTTGGCTCCCGAGATAGATTCACAAATCCCCGTAGCCATGACAGTTTGTTCTGGCCGATTAACCCAACCGGGGAAAACCCCCAAGGGACACTGCCTACCTTAGCAGAAAGACTTGAGCGTCAGGAAGCTACCATTGGACAGGTAGTATCCAGTATACATGAATTGGCCAATCAAATAGATGCCTTTCAGCACGCTGTGCTACACCAAAGCCAATCCTCACCTGGGGATTTTTCTTCTACTTCTAGTAATCTGAAAATTTCACTGTCCTCCCAGGCTAAATATGACAGTGACCCAAAGTTATGTCAGGGTTTCCTGAATTTGTGTCTCCTACACTTTGAACTTCAGCCTGAAAAATTTCGTTCTGATAAGCTCAAAGTGGCATACATCATTTCGTTACTCTCTGGTCAGGCCCTGAACTGGGTATCCCCTCTTCTCGAGAAGAGCAATCCACTCCTTTCCAATCTGAAAGATTTTCTGGAAACTTTTCAAATTATTTTTGATACACCAGGCTATTCTACAGCAGCTGCCACGGATATTCTTTGTCTCAGCCAACAGGAGTTAACAGTCGGACAATATGTTGTTTAAGACACTTGCTTTAACATGGAGTGAAGATGCCCCCATGTCTGTATTCTGGCATGGTCTTGCTGACCGCATCAAGGACAATTACATTTTTTCAATTTAATTTTTCAATTTAATTTCCTCTCAGTTGCCTGCTTCCCTCAATGAGTTAATCTCTACATGTATTCGAGTGGATGTCCATCATCGAGAAAGGGCTTCTGAAAGAAGGGAGACCTCTCGTCCAAAGATCCCTGTGCCTCCTCACCCCAGGAGTCCGACCACACCATCGGAGGAATCAATGCAGCTTGGGAGGTCTAGAATGACTGTTCAGGAGCGTCAAAGGAGGTCTAAGGAAACCTTATGCTTCTATTGCGGTGAACCCGGCCATCTTTGCTTCCAATGCTCCAAGCGTCCGGGAAATGGGCGCTCCTAACCGCCACGGAGGAGGTAAAGTTAGGAGTACCCTTACGCTCCTCCACATCTAGAAACTGTACGTTACCCATGACTCTAATATTTAACTCGGTAAAGACACCACTGACCGCCCTTCTTGATTCTGGGGCCACTGAAAATTTTATTTCAAAACACACCATTAAAAACCTGGGAATTGTCGTTGAAAAAATTGCCACTCCGACATACCTCACGGCTGTGGATGGCAGTCGAATACCAGGCGGAACCATTACCCACCGAACTGTTCCTGTCAAATTCCAGACAGGAGTTCTTCACAGAGAGACCATCCAGTTCCTTGTCCTGTCAGTTGCCAGTTTTCCCATCATTCTAAGGTTACCCTGGCTACAAACACATAACCCCCACATAGACTGGTCTTCTTCCCAAATTGTTTGTTGGGGTAAAAATTGTTTCCAGAACTGTCTGACCCAGGTACTCCCACAGTGTCTCGTCAAATCTGTCTCCATTCCGGCTCAATACGAAGACTTTCAGGACGTCTGTAGCAAGCAATCTGCAGAGACTCTACCACCTCATTGTCCCTGGGACTGTCCCATCGAACTACTTTCTGGTTCTATGCCTCCCAGAGGGAGAACATAACCGTTATCTCTTCCTGAGACTAAAGCCATGACGGAATATATTCAGGACAATCTTGCCAGGGGTTTCATCCGTCCCTCTTCATCTCTCGCTGGTGCAGGGTTCTGGGGTTCAGGGTTTTGTCAAGAAGAAGGACGGTGGTCTTCATCCTTGCATCGATTACCACGGTCTGAACGCCATAACAGTCAAAAACCGGTATCCTCTGCCATTGATCTCGGAGATGTTCGACCGTATCAAGGGTTCCACGGTATTCACTAAACTTGACCTGAGAGGGGCGTATAATCTGATCAGAATCAGAAGTGGCTACGAGTGGAAGACGGCCTTCAACACACGGGATGGCCACTATGAATATTTGGTGATGCCCTTTGGCCTAAGTAATGCTCCCGCTGTCTTCCAGGGATTCGTCAATGAAATCTTTCAAGACTTTTTGAACACCTCGGTGGTAGTCTATTTGGACGATATTCTGACCACCCACCGCACCACGGTAAAGGAGGTACTGTCCCGTCTACGAAAAAATAATCTGTTCTGCAAACTAGAGAAGTGTACATTTGAGACCAACAGCATCCCTTTCCTGGGCTTCATTCTCTCTGGCACTCAGATCCAGATGGACCCTGCTAAAATGCAAGCCATCCTGGATTGGCCTCAATCTACAACCCTGAGGAGCATTCAAAGATTTATAGGCTTCGCAAACTTTTATAGACGTTTCATACGGGACTATTCCACCATCCTCACTCCTATTACATCCTTGACCCGCAAAGGCTCCAACACTGCAAAATGGCCTGTAGAAAGCCAGCAGGCATTCCAGCGGCTGAAGGAGGCCTTTGTCACAGCTCCAGTACTCCCGACAACCTGACATCACTCTGCCTTTCTTCCTTGAGGTAGATGCTTCCTCTGAAGGAACTGGAGCTATCCTGTCACAAAAATTCTCTGACGGCCAAATCCATCCCTGCAGCTATTTTTCCAGAAAGTTCTTTCCAGCTGAGAAAAATTACGCCATTGGAGAGAAAGAGCTTCTTGCACTGGAGGAATGGCGGTATCTACTTGAGGGGGCAGCTCATCCTGTTACAGTCTTCAACGACCATAAAAACCTTCTTTACTTCAAGACTGCTCAGTGCATTAACCCATGCCAAGCTCGGTGGTCTCTTTTCTTTGCACGCTTCAACTTTCAGCTCCGCTTCCGTCCAGGTTGGAGGAATTATAAGGCAGATGCCTTATCTAGACTATTCTCCCTGGAGGATTCTGGAGGAAAAGAGGACCACTTCATTTTGGACCCTGTCTTGGTCGCTAGTACTCACTGTGTTCCGGTCAGTAAGACCTTTGCGTCTGTCTCCATCAGGAAAAGACTCCTGCACTGGTCCCATGCTTCCAAATTTCTCAGGACACATAGGCATCACCAAGACCCTGGCATTAATTTCCCAGGACTATTGGTGGCCATCCCTCAGTGAGTACATCAAAGCGAATGTGGCTGCCTGTTCGCAGTGTGCACAGCACAAAACCTCACGTAAAGCACCCTCAGGTACTCTTCAGCCTCTTACGTCCCCAAAGTTCCATGGACCCACATATCTATGTACTTTGTTACCGATCTACCTCCCTGCAAGCAGTACAACATTATTTGGGTGGTTGTAGACCGGTTCTCTAAAATGGCCCATTTCATACCCCTCAAGGGACTGCCGTTTTCTCTAGTCCTAGCCCAGCTGTTCATCACTCACATCTTCCATCTTCACGGATGTCCAGAAGAGATTGTGTCTGACAGAGGGGTCCAGTTCACGGCTCTTTTCTGGCGAGCACTCTGCAAAAGCCTTCAGATTAATTTGAAGTTTTCAGCCGCTTATCATCCACAGAGGAACGGACAAACGGAGCGAGTCAATGAGGATCTTGAGACCTTCATCCGTCTGTACGTCTCCTCGTCTCAAGATGATTGGGTGAACCTCTTACCATGGGCAGAGTTCTCACACAATCACCATTATCATGAGTCCCTGGACAACACTCCATTTAAGGTAATGTACGGATACCACCCCAGAGTACCACCCTTCTCACTGCTTCCAGCCGCTTCAGTGCCTGCTTCTGTGACAACATTGGAAAGATTTGCGGAAATCTGGAAGAAAGTAAGAACTGCGCTCCTGAAAGCCTCCAAAAGGTATAAGGCTCATGCCAAAGGAGTGCTATCCCTCCTCTTCATCCAGGGGATAGAGTATGGCTGGCATCCAAGAATCTTTGTCTCAAAGTGCCCTCCATGAAATTTGCTCCAAAATTCTTCGGTCCTTTTAAGATCAGTAAGGTTATTAATCCAGTGGCCTACAAGTTGGACCTTCCCTCTCATCTTCGAATTCCCAATTCTTTCCATGTTTCCCTGCTCAAACCTCTTGTGATCAACAGGTTTTCATTCCCAGTGAAAAGACCACCAAAGATCTCTGGTGCACAGGAAGAAGAATTCGAGGTAAAAGAGATTGTAAACTCACAAATACTTGGTAGATTGGAAGAGATTCGGCGCCTGGATCCGCGCTTCGGACATTAGCGCACCCAGGTTAATCAAAAAATTCCTTGCCAAGCATCATGTCAAGACTCTGGTTGGGCATCACAAATCCCCGCAGCCATGACACTAAAGACCTTATAGAGTTATGTTATTATTAATCATTGTGTGTATGTTACTTAACATGAACCAAAATGAGTGTCTCTGATACCTATTCCTATCTAAAAAACACAACCCCATGCAAATAATTAAAGTTTATATGCGATCTAGACATCTACAACTGTAGATCTGGATCTTTACGCAGGTATGGTAGGTTGCATACAGACCTGAAACAGCTGCAAATTAAGGACCTGATTCAGAGATTGAAAATAAGGGCCGTATTCAAAGATCCGTTTTCATGTGAAGTTTCGTGCATATTTTTAGGTACGTTTTAACGACGCATGTGTAGTAAATTTATTTATTTAAGTAATGTAGAAAATACACACGTAAGTGCTTTAGGCACGGACATGTGAATCGCACTTGGAGACATACGTACCTGAAACGTAACATGAAAGAGGGTGGGAGAGGCAATTAAATGCGTGAGGGCGCGGTTACATAGAATCACATGTACGGCTTACATATACGCGCGTAAGTACACACGTAAAGTTAGAGGTGCTCTATGTAGGCGTAAGTCTACGAGTGCACGGGCGTAAAAGATTAAAAGATAACAAGTATCACATGTATGACAACATTTTACAACATTTGACATATAATAAAATGATTGTCCCTCATATTATAAGGAAAAAGCCCAAATGCTGTGTACGTAATTGAGAGTTCCTAGAAGGCTTAATATATGGATCCAGATTAATTGAACCTTGCTAAGCGGTTAGAAGGTAGAGAGTAAGATGATAAATCAACGATGGTATGAGTACAGTTACTCTATATATGGTGGTAAGTCAGATATCAAGTATGCAGGTTAAACCCTTTTGATTAGGGAGCGATTAGGTGCCTACAGATGGAAGAAAAATCTTTAATTCTCACTTCACACATATCATCCACTAATATAGTGATGGATAAGTATTATAGGCTTATTTCAGATACAGAGCTGTGTCCGACACACGACTTCCACAAGATGCTTGTGTAAATAGGGTGTTTTTCTGGCACTACGCTAGGAGATCTGCCCAACTGCGTCACTTGAGATCCGCATTTCTGGTCAAGGGGAGCAGGAATAGGCATGTAGATGATGGACTATTGTATGTACTTCCAGATGGATCTATGTAGGGTTCTTGACACATAAGATAGGGTCCAGTACTCGGTATGTGAGAGTAGGGCTGCCGCCAGATAATTTGGGGCCAGAGGCACATCCTCATCGCCCCGCCCCTACATCCGCAACATCACATAGGAGGCAGGGTGCCGTGGAACCACGTTATCAGCAGGTCGATGTGCAGGGAAGGATTTCCCTGCACCTTGGCCCGTTAGTGTGCAGCTCTAAGCAGCAAGTATCGGCGGTAGTATCCGCTGATTCTTGCTGCTGCATAGCCAAGGTAAGTTTTTGCAGGCCCCATCAGCGTCGGGGGCCTGGGACAGTAGTCCTGGCTGTCCCCCCTGATGGCGGCCCTGTGTGAGAAGGTAGTGACATGGGACTACACTTCCCTCTTATGTGTGGACTTACAGACCTCAGTACATACAAAACACGCACGGAGGTCTGGGTAAGGCCCTATAATATTATTCCTTATCTAGTCTATAATACTGGTTGAATTGTGCTGCATTAAAATTTCTCCTCCATTTTCAAATCTTATGTTGCCACAGATGTAGTAGAGATAATTTTTGTTCTGATTATAGGTCTGAATTGCATTGTGTGTAAGTCACAATTCCTACACAGGCAGCTGTGCAGGTGTTCAGATTATGATTACCTGAAATACAAAAAAATCTGATATTTCTATTCCAACAGGACACTAATTTGGGACAGAAATAACACAACAGCTGTTGGATTTCTTGCTGTAGCTCAGGCAATGGAGAGGTAACATTTTTTCACATCTTTTTTTGCTTATGAATATATTTTTATGATTTTTTTTTATTTTTTTAATTGAGATGATGGCAATTGCTTTAAGTCTCCCTTTAGTATGTATGGAGTTCATGAGATAACAAGGCTTCCAGGATGCAGTGCAATAAAAGCTAACATCCTCTAAAACAGTGGCGTATCTACCATGGGTGCAGAGTGTGCAGTGCACATGGGCCCCCGCAGATAAGGGGGCCGCCCGTGACACTCACCCTATACCCAATGGAGGATCCCAGTACCACCTATATCTGTACACACAGTGATGGTCCCCACCAGCCTTCCGTTCCCAACAGTGCACTCGCAGCCTCACGCTCCTCTTCTGTTTGCAGAGCGTGAGGCTGCGTAGTGCACGCACGCCTGACATCCCCGCGTGATGCCCGCGCGCAGTGCACTGTTGGGAATGGTAGGCTGGTGGAGACTGTCACCGTTTGTATAGATATAGATGGGGTTGGGAAGAAGGGGAGGGGGGCCCGTCTGCACAAGGGCCCCTTCATTTCTAAAAATGCCCCTGCTCCAGCCCCCCTCAGTTTTCCCCATCATGTGCTTCCAGCCTCTCCCCTCCCGCAAAGCGGGTCACGCTGGCCCTGTGAAAGTGAAGCTGGTCAGTATCTGTGTGCAATAAACAAAAGCAAATTATTCTCCCTGCATGCACAGAATAAAATGAATATGACTCCCCTGAAATCAACATGGTTTAGCCCAGGAGTAACTTTCCTCTCTTAATTTCAAACTCTGATTCAGGGCCAATGTTGGGGTGAAGAAAAGAAAAAAACTAGACATTGTACCAATAGATCAAATCAGATGTGCAGCACATACATATATAGGTAATAAACATTATTGTTTGCAATATTCCCTGTACACACAGTCCAATCATTGTACCTGCCGGTTGTATCAAGTACCTTCATACGATTTATTGGACTGCATGTATGGGGCTTAAGTCTCGAAATGCTGTTACACCAGTACAGATATAGGTCATATAAGAACTCTTCTCAACATATTTCACACCCCTTTCAAATCACCGCCAAAAACCCAGGTCTCAGCTAAAACCCGTGTTTTTGGTGGTGATCTGAAAGGTCCCCTCTGCCTGGACCCAGGTCTAATGACCCGGGAAAAAAGAAGGGTTTTTCCCAGGTGTGACCCGGGAAGGGGTGTAATGTGTAAGGTGCCACCCGGGTTTTTCATCCCGGGTCTCACCTACAATAAAAAGTGATTTAAGGGATTTGAGTACTATTTCTATGGCATTAACCACCCCTACTGCTTTTATTACATTTTTCCCAAAGCCAACGCATCCTAAGTGGGTACTTTCATGTAGCCCACAAGTATAGATTTCTATGTCCTACTGTGGCAAAAAAAAAAAAAAACATTAACAACACTAAAACTGGAAACTACTGAGGAGAAAAGGGATTTATGAGTCTATTTTATGTGAATTAATGGTAGTCAAGCAATGTATCAAAGCAATGAGAAAGGCAAGTCAGATTATTGGTTGCACAGGGAGATAAATTAATAGCAGAAAGAGAGCCACTTTATAGGTCATTGTTACGGCCTCACCCGGAATACTGTGTTCAGCTCTGGAGGCCATATTTTCAGAAGCACTTAAATACATTATAGACTGTGAAAAGTCAACAAAAATTTTGCATGGCACGTGTCACATTCCTTGAAAGACTAGAAGAACTAAACATTGATAATAACAGAGAAGGGAAAGGGATGATATAATAGCAGTTTTCATATATAGCATTTAAAGGGCTACTTTTGACAGGAAGAAATGTATTAGAATAAGAGGGTTTGCATTTAAACAGGAGGGTAGTAGGTTTGTAGGAAATGTGTGAAAAATTACTTGATTGAAAGGGTATAAGTAAAATAGCCTCCATCTGAGGTGGTATAGGATAACACAATAGAACAATTGAAAAATGCTTGACATAAACATAACCAACTCTACTTCCATAACACACTCTCCAACAGTTCAAAATCCAGAACCCCATTTGTTTCCTATTTTAAAGATACAATACCATCCTGGTTGGATTTAGGAGTCCACTGTGACTTGGGGCTGGATCCAGACTTAAGTAAGTGCTTGAAATTAGTTACTCCTGGGCTAAACCATGTTGATTGCAGGGAAGTTATATTTTCTCTGTTGCAAACAGTATTAGAGTTGAGAGGTGATGTTTCTTATCCCAAGTCTAAATAACAGTGTAATAGTAAAGCTGGTCACTATCTGTGAGCAATAAGCAATTCAAAGATATATCCCTGCATGCAAAGAATACAATTAATTTAACTCCCTATGAAATCAACATGGTTTTGCCCAGGAGTAACTAATTTCAAATACTTACTTAAGTCTGGATCCAGCCCTTGGTCCCCAACACTTCCACCTGTATGTGATGGACCCATCTATTTTAGTACTGGGCCTCACAATTTCTGAAGAAAACACTAATCCTGGTGCTTTATTGAATCTCCAACACTTGTTGGAAACTGTGTATGGGGTGTAAGTGTCTCCTTTTACCATCTCTCCTCCTCTCTATCCCCAATAATTGAAATTATTAATGTCTCCCAGAATAATAGACTCTTAATTAGTGTAATGAAAGAGAGTGACCTTCTTAACTAAGGTAGTCTTTCAAGAGTTATCGGTTTACACATTTTTCACATGTAAGTAAAGCAAAAGTCCTGCTTTTATATTTGCCAATGGAAACCTTTAAAATGCTAGCACAAAAACACCCAGTCCTGGGAACCATAAAAAGGGCTATATATGTACCAGTTCCTTACCCTATACTTTGTATAGACATGAGATACCTACTGCTGTACTTGCCAGCCAACATACCCTGCAGGAATTAGTGGGTGCTGTCAGCAGTACATCCCTGAGCAGATCTCTACTGAAGAGTATGATGCTGTATATGTGAGATGTCTGTATGTTGCATTATGTGTGCTGGGACCCAAAGCAAGGGCACCAGCTGAATTGCGGGAGCCACAACTTAGCACTCAGATCATTTATCTATAAAGACCATGGAAGCAGTAAACAGTTTATTGCTGCTGCTTGTGGCTGGCATGTCCTCAATGGGTTTAAAGTGGGCAAATTACATGGCTCCCTTCTCCACTGGGCTCAATAGCTGCCTTGCCCTCTAAATATATCAATACAAATCATATTCAGTTTTATATACTGTAGAATAGACTGTCCCATTGTGTATTTTGCAGGAATTACTCATTGATGTCAATGCCATTTCCTGTAAGTGACATAACACAAGCATTTCGAATGAACCCAGGAAAAACAGAAGATGCCTTACATCAGGTGGGTTTACCAAAATCTTGTCTAAGTATATAAGCTTTAAATCTACTTTTGATGCTTGTTTTAATCAAATATAGTCTTGATAGAGTTAAAATATTAGGGCATAAATAGTCTGTGCCGGGCTGGTTTATTTGGTGCCCCCTCTGCAAACTATAAATTTGCACCCTCCAGTTTAACAATTTAATGTTTAACACCAGTGAATGTCCTACATTGCAGTATCTATGTGAGTGGCATAAAATATTAAGCACAATCCTGTCACCACAATAAAAAAAGCACATCCTAGTCACTACTATACAATGCAGACAGTGTCCAAGTTTCCAATATAAAATTCTTATTTCACACATACATACATACAGACATAGCTAACGGAACTATTCTGCCATTGCGAACGGAGTTGTGTCTGCAGTGGCAGAGAATTTCTAGATCCTGTCCTATATCTTTGTGACAGCCATACAATACAGACTTTATCCTAGTGACCTCTATACTATACAGATTGCATCTGTACAATACAAAACTCAACATACAATGAATTCAATATTCTTGTAACCACAATGCATTAAAAAAGCCTCCATGTGAGTGTCATAAAATACATGACAGCCATACAGACTTTATCCTAGTGACCTCTATACTATACAGATTGCATCTGTACAATACAAAACTCAACATACAATGAATTCAATACAATATTAACCACAATGCATTAAAAAAGCCTCCATGTGAGTGTCATAAAATACAGAAAACAAATTTTTAACCACAAGGCAAAAGAAGAGCAGCTTTGTGAGTGCTTACTGTTATCCAGTGTTGGCACAGTGCACTAGGTCCAATCTCCCCCTCCTTGTGTGTTTTCAGCCATCTAATCTCTCTCCTTCGTGTCTCCAGCCATCCAGTTTTTCCCTCCTTGTGTATCTCTAGACATTCAGTCCCCCCTCTTGTGTGTCTCCAGACATCCAATCTCCTCCCCTTGTGTGCCTTCAGCCATCCAAACCCCCCTTCAATCATCCAATCTTTTCACCTGGTGTCTCCAGCAATCAAAATCTCCCCCATGTGTCTCCAATCATCCCCTCCCTTGTGTCAACCTTCCCCCATTGTATGTCTTCAGCCATCCAGCATCCCCCCCATTACGTCTCCAGTCTTATAATATTTTCCCCTTGTGTGTCTACAGTTAACAAATCTCCCCCTCTTATGTCTCCAGCCATAATGTATCCTCCCCCTTGTGTCTTCATTTATCAAATTTTCCCCTGCCTTGTGTGTCTCCAAACATCCAATCCCCAACTTATCTCTTTAAAACCTGTTATATAATTGCTTTACACCTCTGTGTGTGAATGACGCTGACGTGACCTTAGGTCATAGCAGCGTCACACTGAAGGAAGCCGCAGGTACTGTATGAGTCCCAGGTGACAGTGGTTTCCCTCCAATGGACTGTATAGACTTTCTGCTGCTTCTGCTAGGCAACAGTGCAGCAGTGCCAGAAAACCTTTACAGCTTATCAGTGGAAATCCGGGACTGAAAACTAGAGATCACAAGCAACGTTTTGGTTGAATCTGGCCAGGTGGTAAGTTAAAATAGCCCGGTGATAAAGTAGTAATTAATATTTTATGTTAAAAAAAAAATATATATAAATTTGTTTATTATATATAAATATATATAATTTTTTTCTTGAATTGGCAAGCTGTGTGGTATTGCTGCTTTAATTGTATACTTGCAGTTTTTTTTATATTTTTTACGAATATTAGCTTTATTCTAATTAGAGACATAGCATGAGCAACATTCTTTTCATATATTAGCACACCGGTGCTCATATATTGGTGTCTTCAGATTCTGTATAAAGCTATTGATTTATGCGTGCTAGGTAATTAATGTTTTGCCTTGGATCCTTAGCATTGTATGCTGGTCAGTACTGGTTTTATTGTGACATATTGTAGGAAGTAATCATTTCACAAGGTCTAAAGAACAGCTTTATAGATCATAGTGCACAGAGCTGCTGGAGCAGGCTTTTCAGTCATTTGTACATTACACTGGGTGATATTAACAGATGAAACCACTGCTTTTTGTTTTATTATTATTTTTTTGCTCATCAATAGCTGCATACAATGTAGTTTTTCTCAATCACTTCTTGCACACTGTTCATTTCTGTCTTTTAACAAATAAATCAGTAATTGATGTATACAGATTCTGTGATTCACATATTATTCTGGACAGCCCTGTTATTGGATGTTATATGCTCACAGTGCTAATTGGACCATTGAGATATTGATACTAAATGGTCCGTTTACATCCCACAGATGTTTTCTCTGCTGCTCAGCAGTTTTCAATTATATTCCTCAGGGTTGGTATATAAGATTGCACATTAAATGGAAGGCGAGAAAAGATCTGTGCTGTCAGTTGGGATAGCTGCTGTGCAAGCTCCTGCTATATATGTATATGTATATGCTGTAATATGTTTTTCTTCATGATTCACTTTTGATTATGTCACATACAAAATGTTCTTGTTTTATATATGTACATTGCACTTAGGGCTCTATTAACCTACAGTAACGTTTTTAAGTGAATGAAGCTATTCCAGGCTCGCTTTGGCGCGCAGTAAGCCTGGCAGCCTCATTCATTTAAATTTACTAATACTCATCCCTCCGGTGAAGTCCCACGATGATCTCTGTGGTAATCGCAGGAGGTCCTGCGCATACGCAAAGACTCCTACGCGGGACTTTGAAAATTTCAAGTCCCGGTATAAAAAAACACTGCGCGTGCATAGTGTCTTCATATCGGGTTTGAAATCTTCAGAGTCAGACACGTTTCCCGGAGAAGTGAGTTTTTTTCTTTTTTTTTTTTTACTGTAATTAGTATTTTAAATGTATTTTTTTTTTAATGTAATTTAAAGAAAAAACTTTTTTATTTATTTCATTTTTTAAGGTTAGACACTTAGGATTATGCCTGCGGTCTCCTGATACATGGAGGAAAAGGGGGGAATATGGGGAGATCGCAGGGATAAATGCAGTAACGTCATCTTGAGATGGCGTTATTTTGTCCTTCAGGGTGGAATGATAATCTCTGCTCCGGGGGATAGTAAATTTAATTTAGCGCCGACCCACATTAAGAAGAACGGGTCGACGAAGAGAATTGATGTCTCAGGCCATCGTCATGGAAACAGCAGATTTCCATGGCGATGGCATTTTTATAAATGGTAAGTGCTTCATTTTTAAGTTAGAATGTTCGTTTTACAGTGAAAACAGACATTATCACCTAAAAATTAAGTTTGGAAATAGACCCCTTAATATGTATTCCAATAAAAAATAAATAAAATAAAAAAATAATAAGAAATCTTTTGAAAAGATTGGTGATCTTTTCATTTGATGTTTTGGAGCTTCTAACCAGATCAACGATGGAAAGATATCTTTTGCTTTTTGCAAGTGTGCACTGTTTCTGTTAGGAGATCTTTGGACAGTACTTACTGGTAAGATATCTGTTGAAACGTACTTTTGATTGACAGCAGCGAAACCAAACCTAGACGGACCATGCTAAACAGTCAGCCTCCGCATTTTCATGGCTGAACTGGAACTCAAAGATTTAACAGTCACTATAGGGTCGTTTTTGCTTTTGAAGTTGATTACAATTTGCAAAGATGGAACATTTATATGATCATTTTTGGAAAGATTGTGTGATTGGAAAGATTATCTACTGAAAAACCCAGTGCCAGTGTGTGCCCTGCTTTAATAACAAGGGGCCAGATCCAGACCTGCGCCCGACAGGTCACTTACGTACACAAGGAGTGAACTCCCCTTGTCATGCTTCCCTCTCGAGCAGTGGCCTGATTTGACTACGTGCACCCTCCAGATGTTACACTAGGTTTACGATTCCGTACGATCCCATTTGCGTACAAATGGGCTGAGCTTCCCCTCCACCCGCTAAAGTGGGCGGGGGGAAGCATGCAAAGTCTACAGTGTGGGAGGGGGATCGTACGGACCACTGAGCCACATGATTGCTTTAAGGCAGGCTTATGGCAGCATAAGCTGCGATAAAACCCATATAAGAGAGAAGAATGACAGGGGGCGTGCACTCCCCTATCTCTCTCTTGATCGGAGAGGCCCTCTCTCATACGGAAAGCGTGCGAGAGTATGGATCCGGTCCAAGGTAATACATTTTTTTTTTAAAGTTTAGCTACTTTTTATTTTATGCAGTTTACCAACATGACACGTTGATAGTTTTTCAATAGAACTTAATAGTTGAAAGTAAATGAATCTGTTTACATTCATAGTTTCTCAGCAGCTGCTTTCAGAAGTTTTTAAAAATTGGAATGGTAAAAAAAGTAAAAGTAAAAAATAACAAATGTAGAAAAGGACAACTGGAAATGTCCTGAAGATGAAGTGATCTGTGTTAATAATGCATCCTTTTAATTTCACAGATACAAAATTATCTGCTAAGAAACAATTATCTGGCATGCAATGGGAGTGAAAAAGCAACAAATTTACTACATGATACCCCGTCTGCAACATCCCATGAGGTAATGCTCTACAATAAATTCACTTTATTTACTCTTAATGGTCTGGATTCACAGTTACGTAGTTTTCGTCTTACATACATTGTTTTAAGAATTGAGCTACTATACATGGATAGTACCTTATTTACGTTATCTACGTACCATTTCTGTATCGTGGTCTAGAGACTCTCAGTAGCAAGTATCGGCAGTTTAGCATAAAGTTATCCATTGCTACTTTTATATCTTGTAGTTTTCTCTTTTATGTAAAAAGCATATAAATAGAGGAACGTAATCCCTATGTAATGCTCATTCCATCAGATTGTGAACGAGGTGTGCACAAATATACAAGAATGCATAGAGTTTCTAGGCACCTGCTCAGGTAAAGAAGCAGAATCTGAAATTCAATTTGCAGAAGAAGCAGTGAGAGATGCAAATTTCACGATAAGTGTAAGTAAAGGAATTATTTTTTCACTTCTTTATATTAGAGATTATTTCATTAGGGGGTTTTCAACTAAATAAATATTTCTGGTTTAATGTCAGCTCCTTCTAAGGCTTTGTCCAAATGACAGGGAGGTTTGCTCATTCATTACTGTCTATGTGGGTGCCAGGTATACTTGTCAGTGTGTGCACATTTTAAACAAAGGGGATGGGGCAGAGGTGTAACTACTGTGGGTACAGGGAAAGTGTATAACTACCATTGGTGCAGGGGTTGGGGATGCTATGGGGCCCAGATGACAGGGGAACCCATGGCATCCGCCCCCTTTGGGGAAGCTGTCATAGGCTAGTAGCTTAAGACAGTGCTCAGCATTCCATGTATGCTATAGCTGAGCGCTATTTATAAATACATTGCCAGCAGCTCAGAGATGCTAGCGATAAATTTAAAAATGTTCAGCACCCATGCTTATACCTTGGGCTATTACTGATGCCAGACAGGGCCCAGCTCCATTCCTGGTCCCGCCTGGCTCTTTCTCTGTTCTATCGATCCAGACTCAGGCCCCATAGAAATGAGTCTCTCAAGTTCCACCCAAGGCAGTTACCCACTATGTACCCGCAGAGGATACACCAGCCAGGGGGTTTAGTGGCTGGCAGATTCTTTATAGTACTCAGATTTGGCCAGCTGCTGCCACTGTCTTTTGCCGGTAGAAGTGGGGTGGGATTACATGGCTGCTTACGGGGGTGTGGGTCAGTGGCAAAAGGGCCATTTTCTACCATGCGTA
>WWET01001042.1:241184-261636 GCA_011038615.1 Limnodynastes dumerilii
ATATATGGCAACAAGATGCCCTAGGCCAGCAATAATGGTAAATAGTCACAAGAAATGAGTCATAAAGATTTATTGAAGCAATGGAATGAACTTTCAGTATGTCCAAATGACATCCAAACAACACAACAGTGAAATATTAGTTCAAAATAAATCCCAAGTGTGATAAGCCAAAGTTCAATAGAAGCTACAGGACCAGGTATTGAGGACTGCAAAACGCAATGCAAAGTTCCAACAAAGTTCAAAGATAGTGACCAGGAACATACAAGGCATCCAATGTAAATCAAAAGGTTCCTGTAAATCACATAATAGAGCAGAACGCTAATAGTGTCTCACATGTCCTCTAGCGCAAGTCCCGACAGCTGTTTCAGTGTAGTCCACTACACCTTCGTCAGGGGAGTCCAGAGCATCTGATTAATCGGCTTATAACAATTCCAACATATAAGTAATAACAAAAAATTGAATAATGATAAATCTAAGAACATATGACCAAATCCACATCCCTGCACGTTTTCCATGCATGCGGGGGTGTTTAGTTCCACACGAGAGAGGGAAGTGAACTACCCCTATCACTCCCCTTTTTCAAGCAGACTTTATGACAGATACGATGGCATAATAACTCAAAGGTGTATGGACCGTTGATCCACGTGTAACTATATAACCCTGCCCTTACTATATAAATAAGATCTCCCACCCACCTTTTTTGTGGATGGACAGAAAGAATCGCCCCATCAGATGGAACTCCTCTCTTATTGAACTAGGTTCCGTACAATAGTACTTACCATCATACACATTTGCAAAAAATCTGACTGGGCGCATGCATCCTCCCCTCCAAACAGCCTACTTATGCACTTTACGTGGGTAAATAACCTAACATACTTAAGTGTGGATCCTGTTATTAGATATGAAAGCGATATATTAAAACCTGAGTGGACACTTCCAATGTGAGAGGAGCAAATGCATGCATTTTCTTCAGCAAAAGACCAGATCCTAATATCCACTTGTGCTACATTCGGAGTTCGGAACATAGGATAAGTGGGGATCCAATAATAGATTCCTACTGGACCAACGTATCCATGTGAGCATTTGGTAAACTGTTTCCATTGCTTAAATGGACATCTGATGGAAGGAGCCTACCTTAATATGTTTAATCTGTTTGCACTGAAAATGGTGATAGATTGAAAGTCGTTGGCCCTATGAATTCCTACTTTTACTGTATGTTAAAATTATAAATCCCTAATGCTTATAAATACAACCTTCCCCTCACCTTCTTACCTGTTGGAAACTGTCAAAAGTCTGGAGCAAATGGATTTGCACTCCAATGATGACTCTCAGACCTCTGACCTCTCAGAAAACATTCATTTGTCAGAGGTCTGTATCTTGTTTAAAATGATGAATTTAACAGCTTTCTTGTAAAGCAATTTATAGTTGACATGCAAAAATCTTCACCGCCTCTGGTTTGCCTCCACTTGCTATTCAATATGGTTTTGGTGAGGTGTAGTTTTGGTCTCATTATTGCAGTTGATCCTATCTCTGAATCATCAACCTTTGTTTGTCCCAGGGATATGTTTTGTTAACCTGGAACTGGAAAAAACTATTTACTTGCATTTTAACTTGCAAAATAAAAGAGTAGCTGGTGCTCCCCATTAAAACTACACAGAGAAGATGGTGAACTGACAAAGAGAAAATAGAGTCTCTATAATAGTCATTCACAATTTGAGCCTAAAATTGACAGAGTCTGTGTGTATAAGAAACATAATCCCAGCTCTTAGGCTTTTATAGCTGTATATGTTTTAATATTTAAAAATCCATGGTATATTCTTTTCTCTTCTTCCAATGTTAGACTGTTGTATAGTGGCCTGAGGTCAGAGAACGTGTCCTAAATCCCAGTATCATGCTTGTATCATCTTTTTCTGTCAACACTCTGCTTCAGCCTTTCCTCTTCGCCAGTTGCTTCACTTACTTCGCTTCCCTCATAGAATTCCATTCAAAATTCTTATCCTCACTTATAGCCTCCACACATTTCAGACCTGATCACAGTACACACTGCCTCTTGCCCCAATGGGAGTCGCCGCCGCTGCGAATGGGGTCTTTTAGAGACAACTGAAAGTTAATTTTTGCCTGTCTCTATTTTAAAAAGGCTGCCATTTGCAAAACATTTTTTTTTTGAATGGGTAAGTATTCCGATCAACATACTTAACCATTCACTTTTCGGAAACTCCGCAGACTCGACACACACCCCTCTTGCCCACTTCGCTCCTCTTATTATTTGGTCTCCTTGACTCTCTGATCACCTCATCTTACTACCACCACCAAGACTTCCCCTGCACTGCACCTTTATCTAGAACTCTCTGCCATGCTTTATCAGGTTATCCACCAACCTGAAAAGCTTAAACCATACCCTTAAATCACAATTCTTCAATAATACCTACCAGCAATCCTCACCCTTTTAAACCCAGCTTTACCTTGTACTTCTGGTTAATTTTTCTTTGTTTTTGTTATACTGTGCTGCAGATACTGGGCCATATTCAGAACACCGGACGTATTGTATATACGTCCGGTGTTTACCAAAACCGAACACTGCACATGCGTAGTAATTTTTTAACGTAATCTACGTATCTTTTCGGTACGTAGATTGTGTATATGCGGTCTTAAAGACCTCATATATGCAATCTCCTTACCGAAAAGATACGTAGATTACATAAAAAAATGACTACACATGCGCAGTGTTCAAATTTGGTATATGCAATACGTCCGGTGGTCTGAATATGGACCACTATATGGAGTCTTATAAGTAAAAATAATAATGGTACCTTGTTTTATAGGTACTGCCTGTTTTGTATGAAGCTTGGAATTCACCGTATAAAAATAGTAAGCTTCAGCACAAACTAGAGGTAATGATAGACGAAATATCTACAGCATGCAACCAAGAGTTACAGGTAAGAAGGTACATTGCATACAAACCGCATAAGTAATATATTAGTTGATAGTAGTAGGTATCATTTTTAACATAATTATCATTTTGTGGTCTTATGCAGGCTAGAACACAATGACAGGTGTGTGATTTTTCTTTTGGCAGGTGTATTGTTCTTAATTACTTTTTTATTTTTTAAAGATACAGGCTTGCTATTTTAGGGTTTTGGCAGGTCTTCAGATGTGAGAAGGGGGGGGGCACTCCCCATCTACCCTGAAGCATTTAGCCATACCACAATAGGAAATAGCAGGACAGTTTTCCTATCTAAAGAGCAGCCACATACCTTTCCACAAATGTAACACCCCAAAATGCTGTTAGGAGTGGGGTGTAGTGCAAGGATGCAAATTGCGGAAATGAATTCAGATTGAGAAGATACTCAGAGAAAAACGACAACCGACACAATTTAGTTCAGAAGGAATAAGAATAATTTTACTATTCTTCTTTTTATGTGTAGTATTTTTCATTTACCATTAATTTCATAAATAAGATTTACTTGTCACAGTGAATACTAAAAATTGACATTCAAAATTTATTAACAAATGTTCACAATTCCATAGGAAACATTTGGTTATTGGAAAAACATTTCATGAATACCAGGTAAATCCAAGACGTTTCTTTACACAGTATCATCAACAAACATCAATAATAATACGTTTTCCTTTCCTTTTTTAAAGCTTATATACTATTAAATGTATAATCACTCCTTACATGTACACATCAATTTGCCTATATTCAAAATATCTTAGTAGAAAAATATTTAAACTTTACTTTGAAAACATTTAGATTAATCTTTCTAAGTTTTAATTAATACAATAAACTTTATTCCTTCAATTCCCCTTTTTCTCCCTTCACAACTATTATCCTCTTTGTTGCCTCCTCTCACCACTCCCTGATTATCTGCTACTAGATACTTTGTTGCCACTCTAGATCTCCTCCTCTCCCACAGTTTCAATGTCTCAGCTCTGCCCACTTAAATTGTGCTCACAGCTGCTTCAATCCCTGTCGCTCTTCCTCTCCCTCCAGCAACCTGCTCTCAGTCGCTACAGACATCATCCCCCTCTCTCTCTCTACAACAAACCACTCACGGCAGCTCCAATCCCCGACTCCTCCTAGGTCTGGATCAGGCCCTTTCTCTCTGTACACTGCTACCTCCGCTGATGATGTTTGTCTCTGCCACCTCTGTCTCTTTTAAACTCTCTTTCTCCGTTCACCGCTACCTCCGCTGATAATGTTACTCCGTTCACCGCTATCTCCACTGATGAATGTTTCTCTTTCTCACGCCCCGCTGCCTCCGACAGTCTCTTTGACCAGCTCCATCACAGCACTTCCTCAGCAGCACCAACATCACCTCTTCAACTACTGCTTGACGTCTTTAGTTCTCACTGTCACCGCATTTCGCGTTTCCCCAGAGCTCACTCCATCTCTCACTCTTTCAAGCTCTATTTTCCACTCGATCACCTGTCCCCGAGCCTTCTAATAAACACTGATCTCCGACTATCTCTCCCATCAACCATCTACTTCCTCTTCTATTGCTCTCCTCTGTCAACTGACAACAACTACTGGTCACCCCTCTCTAACCGTTCAGATCCCCCACGTGCTAAAACTCCTCCAGCCAATCAGCTGTCTGTTGCCTAGCAACAGAGTTACACAAGCTTGTTTTCCTCCCCACGTGCTGTCTCTCGGCTAGAGCCCTCGCACAGCCTGCAGTCATTTATTGCAGGGGTGCCACACAGATAATACAGCTAACATATTGTGTAAGAAGTTTCTAGATGCTGCTATATAAATTTCCAATATCACAGGCTTTAGGACTGAAAGAAATGCAAATTAATGAGAAATATAGGATTACATGTATTTAATTACACTAAATGGATTAAAAAGAAGAAAAAAAAACACAGCAGCATTTCCATACCTCTACTGAAACATTTGGAACAAGTTCTTGCATTAAACTTCAATTACAAGTTTGACAGGATCAGACAGGAATTGTCATCCTCCTCCTCCATACTGATCAACACTTTTCCTCCACACCATGGACTGTATTCACAGTTAAGAGTTAGGTGCGGACAGAACTTTACCTAACTTACTGGTGCAGCCCCTAATCCGCCCCCCAATTTTTAGGTACTTATAGCACTTAAGAGAGTCATAGGGCTACCTTAACTTACCGTGTAGTTGCCTTCTTAAGAAGGAAACTACGCATGGGCATTGCCTCCCCCCACTCTCCCCGACAAATCTAAATCCCTCCCACTTCTACCTAAACACTCCCCAAGACAGCATTACGCCGCCTCTTTCTAACTGACCGCACAGAAGCAATCTGCATACCTAACTGGTACGTAGATTGCGTAAATGACCTTCTACACATATAGTACGTAATTTCACAAATCTATGCACCTAAGAAGCTGGAGTTTCTTAGGTGTCAATAAGGCCCCTTGTCCTTATTCCAACACACTCTCCTACTTGTCCTCATTCCAACACACTCTCCTACTTGTCCTCATTCCAACACACTCTCCTACTTGTCCTCATTACAACACACTCTCCTTCTTGTCATCTTTTGTATTGTGGTTACAAATGTTTACTGTTTCTATGACTCAAGGAGGCCTTTCCATTATGGTTACAAAAATGTTAAATTTATTGTACAGTGGTCAGAAGGATGCAATCTGTATTGTATTCTATGGTGTCCTGTATAGCGGTCACTAAAATAATGTCTATATGGCATATTGGTCACTAAGATATATAGTCTATATTGTGTGCCAGTTTTTAGAATGAAGAGGGAATTATATATCAGAGACTAGAATGCTGTTTGTATTGTATAGTAGTGACTATGATTTGGTTTCTTTTATTGTGGTTACAAAATTGTGTTTTATGAAGCTTACATAAATACGATGAGCGTATGTAAATGAGGGGGCGGGGAAGCCCCATTACGACTAGGTCTGTGGCCGTATGTTGTAAAAGTTAGCGAAGCGATCTGAAACACGTAAGTGCCCAGATTTACTACCGACAGCGGGGAGAGCAGGGGGTGCACGTAAATCATGCGGGGGTCAGGATCTGGGCACTTGTCTCTTTATCCCTACTTATCAAACTGACTGCCCTGGTGTTACCCTTGACTTTAAACTCTCCTTTTTCCCCACATACAATCTGTTTCTATAGCCTGTTACATGCATTTAAAAACATTTACAGAATATGCAAATATTTTACACTGCACTGCACACTGCAAAATTCTGATTTATACATTACTCAACTTGCTTATTGCAATGCTTTCCCACAATATAATATTACAACCCTACAGTCTATATTGCATGCAGCAGCTAAACTGGTTTTTCTTGCAAAGTGTTCTTTTAGAGCTGGTGCAGTGTGTCAGCCTGTACCTGGTGCTCTTTTTATAAAGAATCATATATAAAATCTTTTTTCTAAGCTGCAAAGCCATCAATAAGACTGCACCCAATTACATATCTCTCAGATCTGAGCACTTAACACTTTACCATACTGCTTGGCTGGTCCATTGCTAATACATAGCACTTTCTACTATGCATCTTGGACCGTATTTAACTGCTCATGCGTTGTAACTTTTTCCACGCAAATTATGTAGTATTTACGCACGTAAGTACTTTTGGCACGGACCTGTGAATCGCACTTAGGGACATACGCATGGAGGGGCGTGTTTTTTTATGGACGGTTGAAGTTACATAAAAGTGGGTGGAGGGAAGCATTTAAATGGGCATTTTAGGGCATACGTATACGTACATAAGGCGCGTAAGTACACACGTAGAGTTAAGGGTCACCGAAAACCCGTCCAGCCAAGGGGACTGTTATGGGTATTTCCTTGCTACATGCGTGCGTAAAACCGCATGTAGTAAATACAGATCTGTGAATCCCTATCCCTAATCCCTATGTCCTAAAGACAAGAAGATATTGAGCATCTTACTCACCCAGTCTGTTGTTACTGTTCAGTCATGTTATAATGATTATTAAGATGGTAAAGCACTACTAATAGGATGGTGCTATATAACAACCTTTTATATAAATGCTACCACAATGGTGTGAAATAGGCTGTGGGTTGTCAGTTGTCAGCAGCTCCTTGAACTTAGACTTTTCCTGTGGCTGGTGCATAGTTGAGCTACACACTTATGTTAATGTTTGAGACTGGACTGTTTGTTTGCAGTATTATGAGTTTATTGCATTTTGTATACGCTAGTCCAGTCCTTTCCTCTCTTGTAATAGCCATTCAAATGCAGTTGCATTCCCTGGAGAGAAAGTCTTATTTCCGAAATAGGGACATCTGAAAATTCCTTTTCGGATGTCCCTATTTCGAATACCCCACGGTTTAGAATTATTTTTTTCATATTTGTTTGGGTGAGTATGCCGATTGCTACTGCAGGACCTGCACCACGGGAAATTTGAGTAACCTCTCCAGGGTTAGGGTCAGGCTGCGGGGAAGAGAGGGTTAGGGTCGGGCTGCAGGGGAAGGAGGGTTAGGGTCAGGCTGCGGGAAAGGGAAGGTTAGGGTTAGGCTGCGGGAGATGGAGGGTTAGGGTCAGGCTGCAGGGAAGGGAAGATTAGGGTGAGGCTGCGGGAGATGGTGGGTTAGAGTCAGGCTGCAGGGAAGGGAGGGTTGAGGTCAGGCTGCGGAGAAGGGAGGGTTAGGGTTAGGCTGCGGGAGATGGTGGGTTAGAGTCAGGCTGCAAGGAAGGGAGGGTTAGGGTCAGGCTGTGGGGAAGGGAAGGTTAGGGTTTGAAACTGTTTGGAAGAAAACGGCCCTATTGAAATAGGGCTGTTCTTTCCGGGGACCCACACCCATTCAAATGTAGGCTGTTGCAACAGCGGTTGCATAGGCTTTGATTTGCCATAAATATGTGCACATTTGATTGTGGGAATTGAATCACTAAAGAATGCACGGTATAAGATATTAGAGCTCTTCACCTGATAAGATTTAATTTAAAACTGGCGCTTTCAATAAGCTAGGTTTTTGTATATTATATAGACCTTTTAATTGTAAATTATTTGTTGCAAAAATCAAATATTTTATTGTATATAATTATTTTATATCACTTTTTTTTACAATGTGATGCACAGTTAGGGAATAGCTTTAATAATTTATCAGTAGCTTTGAGCTATATTTATATGTCTGAATTATCTGCTACCATGTTCATTTTCCCTCCTTTGTTTGTTTTTTAGAATTTCAGCCAGTTAATTCTGGATACAGCAGAAAATCTGTGCCCAAAACTTTTACAAAAGTGTAGTTTCAGAGAAAAATTGGTTGAATCTCTAACTGGCAGAATCATTTATCAGAAAAACATGGAACTCCGAAACACCCTTGACTCTATCATCAAAGACACACTTAACAAACTGAAGTAAGTATCAGTTTTGTCTTACTGTCCGAGCTTTGTAATGCTGGGTACACATTACTATTACTGCCAACTGTGATTGCCAACAAAACATATAGTATGCCCAACCCTCACACAGCTCTTCTGACTCTGCTGTACCCTTCTTAGAAGATTGCCGCAGTGTTGGTAATATATTTTGTGCATTGGGCCTATCCTAGTATTTTCGGACCGGTTTCACAGTTGCGCGTGTGAACCGTAGGTGCGGATACACATGTATTCGCACCTACTTCTCCGGTCCCCTCCCTCGCCCCGCTCCCCGTTTTTAGCTACCTTATGGCACTTACGAGTACCATAGGGCTACCTTATCTACCCATGCGTAGTTTCCTTCTTAAGACCTCCCTCCCGCTCTCACTTCTGTCTAAATACTACACAATGTGGCATTACGCTGCCTCTTTCCTATTAAACTACTCTGTGCGGACTTTAAAGACCGCACTAAGGCAATCTACGTACCTAACTGGTACATAGATTGCATAAATGACCTACCACGCTTGCCTAGTAGGTCATTTACAAAATATACACACCTAAGAAGCAGAAGCTCCTGGCCGTCAGTCCAAAGCGTTTCTGGACCACTTTGTTGACATAAAAAAAAAATATCCAGTATATTTATTGGGCCAATGAGTGGATTATTAGCTGATCTAACCTGATAAGTACACCGCTTACGTTTCTTGTGTAGTTCTGTTTTTACTTACAGAGTTTATTTATTTTTTCTAAAATCAGGCGCATTAGCACAATGACAACTTAAACACATCATTCCAATACACTGACACCCCCTGACAGTCAGTAACTCCCTCCTTAGATTTACTAGGAATGAGGGCGGGGCTTGATGCAAATTGGTAGTAACACTAGAAATGTTATTGTTACCTGGAAGGGGGTCCATGATTTGCAGGCTTTCCTGGGATACCATGAGAACTGAATACATTTCGGGAATCTCCTGGATATTCCGGGAGAGTCAGAAACCTTGAGTTAAAGCATGCTGTGAGTCGTAGTTTCACAACATCTGGCTGCCACAGGAAGTTATTGAATTAGTTAAGCCAGTGATGTAAGCTTGGTGCATTACATTGTAAACCTCAGGGTGATTGCTGTGGCAGGTTTTTATAATGCATTGTAATGCTTACTTTATACATAGCATAAATTACAGTGTACATATTTATATTTCTTTAGTTTCAGAAGAGATTATGAAAAGAGACCAACTAATCCTAACTCACAAGAATATATTTTTAACTACTCTGTTTACTCTTATAGTTTTTTTTGGTAACATACTTGGTATAATGTGCAAAGCAGAAAAAAATGATACCACAAATGACTAAAAGCAAATTCTAAAAATTTGTATTCCGCAGTGAAGTGAAATTGTTAATCACCACAACTATAGCAGACAAGATAACGACAGAGGTGCTGAAAGACCTCACTGTGGCTCAAAGCATGCTGGTAAGATTTACAAACACAGGATCTTCTTACAGTGGCAATTTGTTCCACGGAGATTGGGCCGGATCCAAAAGTATGTACGATAGAGGACTTACGCAAGTCAGTTGTGTAGTGTGGGTCCCCAGTGTGAACAGCCCTATTTCGATAAATGTGACATTAAAAACATCAAGTGGGCATCTTGGTTGTATTTAGGTATGTCACACTAGAAGTAATCTAGGAGTTTGCAATAAGGTATTATTCACAGTTATCAGTTAAATGAGGTTTCACTCCCAGAACCTTATTCAGAGGTTGAAAATAAGAGAGGAAAGTTACACTTGTGCAAAAACATATTGATTTCAGGGAGAGTCACATTATTTTTATTCTTTGCATGCAGGGAGAATACTTTGCTTTTGCTTATTGCACACATATACTGACCAGCTTCACTATTACACTGTTATTTTGACTTCGGCTGGGAAACATCACCTTTAAACTATAATACTATTTGCAGCAGATGAAATTTGAATCCCCTGAAATCAACATGGTTTTGCCCAAGAATAACTATCCTCTCGTATTTTCAGTCTCTGAATCAGGGCTACAGTCATTATCAGTGTTCTCCCCAGGGCATTTTAGCCGGGTGCTCCACCCGGCAATTTTAGCTTACCATCCGGCCAAACCTGACCAAAACGTTGATTGTGATCTCCAGCTTTCAGTCTTGGTTGTGCTCCAATGGACCGTAAAGGCTTAGTTCCAAGTAGTGCAGCACCAGCGAGGCGTTTTGCAGTGTGAACGTATGTCTGGATCCCGTCAAGTATTATTATTGCAAAGTATTACACTGCTCCCACCCAGTTGCTATTTAATACCACCTGGCTGGCAAAATTTTCTGGGGTGAACACTGATTATATACACTTGTTTACATGGAACCTCCAAAGGTTTTATTTGTATAAATAGTCCTATCAATACTTGTTCATTCAGTAAAGTCAACAGTTTTCTGTTTTTGTTAGGAAAATAAGTTTTCAAAAAAATCTCAAGATATTTACACAGATTTTGACAACAAATTGATGCCAAAATTGGGAAATTTCCTTGACATTACAATGAAAGATATCTCAGCTGAGGAGGTAAGTTCATACATTCACTAACTGACCATAACAGAGTATCCTGACATTTGATTTAGTTTCTACCAAGATTACATTTCACTTGATGCTACAAATCATGTCCTCTATTAGTATTTTCAAACTGAATACAATGATTTTTGAATTGTATATTGTTTGAGCTTTGTGCATAATTTTGCGTTATTTTGGTATTAAACTGTAGACTCCGTGTTCTTGACTATTTCTTCAGTCTACTAAGGTTATCAATAATTGCTTGCCCCTCCCAGGGTGACTAACCTGTTATATTTATATCATCTGTAAATAAGGCACACTTTTCTCACCACAATAAAAGTATGGCATCTAAATAAATCATGTCTAAATTTCCCTCTTGAATTATTTCTTTGTACTATTCTCCTTTTACTAGTTGAATAATTATTTTAATGGTTTTACCAGTACTTCTTTCAGCTTTTTAGTAGCCTTGGATGTATTTCATCAGACCCACTCATTTGTTAAATTTCAGCTTATATAGTGATGTTAAGATCTCCTCAGTGAATAGACTGATATCTCATTAATTTGTATCAAATATATGTATGTCATTTTTTTTTTATTCTATTAATTCTTTTGATGTTGCTGCTGGATATGTCTGAACCAAAAGACACAGCACATACTAAGAAACAGTGTCCTAACTGAACTGTCTGGAAGGGTCCTGTAGCTGTGATGTGTGGAACTATGTGTTCAGGATATGCCTGTTTTCAATGTTTAAGCATACCTTTGTCTTTGTTAGGTGTAAGTAACCATGCCAAAGCATGATGCAAACTCTAAGGATCAACAGATCTACCAACTTTACTGCACTACAAGTCTTAATGGTTCTGCTCACATCTGGAATGGTTCATACTCCGGAGTGACGGAGTAGTTTCTGGCTAGATGCACTAGAAACTACCATTACCATTACAAACAGTCCGGCAACTGAAATTATGAAGCACCCTATGATTGCTAATTTTAGTTGTTATCTATGCATTACCTTTTGCACAAATAATCCTTCATATTCTCTTCGGGCCTGATCCTGAGCTACGGCCGCCGTCGCTAGTACAGCGGCCGTAACTCAAATGCGCATGCGCCGGGCAGATGTTGCCCGGCGTTACTATGGAAACGCCCGATCTACGATCGGGCGTCCATAGTAGCGGCGTTGGGACGCTGGAGGGGACGTCCTCCAGCGTCCCAACGCTCACGTTACTCCTGGAGGGCGGGGGGAGGTAAGTAAATTAGGCTAGGGGGGCGGGCTAGGCGGCCATACGCTCCTGTGTGAGCGTATGGCCTCTTCCTTACGCCGGGCGAAGCTAGGGTAGCCTTCACCCGGCGTTAGGAAGGGGCCATACGCCCGCACAGGGGGAGTGCCAGGGGGGAGTCAGCGATGTAACGCTGAGCGTTAGCACGCTCAGCGCTACATCGTTGATCTGGATCAGGCCCTTCATCCCTACATGATTTTTGTTTAATAATATCAAATTGTAGTTTAACAGACTATATGTCTGATAATTAATAACATATTAGTTGGGTTCAGGAAGATCTTAAAAATATAATAATTTAAGATCTTAATAGTATTTTAAGATTTAAAATGGACTTATATTTTTATTTTCAGTGCAAAATATCCATGCAAAGAAGGAATAAGGCTCTGAGAATCATACGACCAACACCAACACAAAGAAGTAAGACAAATCACGATTCCATGTGTACTGTAATATTTTTAAATTAAGAATGCTATATTTTCAGAAACAAGGGGAAAAAAACAAAACGTGCAGGCAACATATACACACCAGCGCACACCAATCTAGAGATAGTTACCCACAATTCTTTGTTTAAAGAGGAGACCGGTCATATTAAACCCGATTCACACTTAAGAGTGAATTTGTGAACATACCTAAATATACACATGGACAGGATCCGTAGGAGTGATTTAGAGATAGTAAAGAATCCAGTTAACCAAACTCCCAGGGCCTCATTTACTAAGGTCGATATTTTACAGCGATACATCGATCATCATCACTGTGTTCGAGCAGCGATTTTTTTGCAAAATTCGCACATTTACTATGCCCAAATTTTTGCCATCGATGTTGAATCGCCGTCGATGTTGATCGACTTTAAAATGGAAAAATCGCTATGCTTTTCTATTGAAAAGCACGGCGATTCTCCATCTTAAAATTGGCATGCATTATCCTATCACTTATCCTGCCGACGCATATACTACTATAAGGAAAAGCATGGCTATGTGTGTGTGGCCATGCTAATCCTTATAGTAGTGTAAGCAACAGCCTGATAAGTGATAGAATTCTACCTACAAAAGTGTTCTGTGCCCGTAAAGAATGTTACAGTGTACTCACATAAACTTTGCAATATTAAATGATCTAACCCTACATGTAAAACCCAGAATAAAATGTGTACAAAATGTCCCTTACTGTGTCGCTATATTAAAATGGTGGCCACCGTATTACAATGTCCCCTAAAGTGTATTTTGCATGTGTAATGTATATGACAATAATAAATAAATGGCTCACCGTTTAGAAGTCATCTGTCTTGGGATGACTTGCTTGGATTGTCAGCTTAATTTGCAGATCTTCGTTCTATGTCGCAGGAGGATGCTGGGCAGGCTGGTTTGTGTTGTAAGCAGGGTTGCTGAGAGGTAGTTTGAGGAGGTAGAAAGTACCTGGGCCCTTATTGCCTGGGTGTCCCATGCTGAAAAAGCATCTGTTCTTTCAGTACAAGTACAAGGATTGCAAACAAGAAGACTACAGTATCTGTATGGATTTAGGACACTAAACTAGAACAATCAATATTTTATGTGAGGCTATCTATATTTCAATGAAATATCTTTCTAAACTCAAAAATGTGTTTTGTCTTTTCACTTTTCTCTGTGGAAATACAGATGCACTGAATGTCACAGAGAGATGGCATTTTTCATTCTCAGCTTAACCTGACAGCCATTTTATACACTAGACCATGCTGGTACCCATACCCGGTGACAGGGAAGGACAAGGGGGACAGCTGTGATGGGCCCTGAGGGTCAGACGGACCCCTGCAATCCACTATTGAGGAGGGATGGGGCCCCCAAAAACATAAATGTATTGGCCCCAAGATTTCTGTTGCCAGGCCTGAAAGGGGCATATTAATCTTTTCCACTTTAACCCTGCATTATAATTGACACCTTTTACATGGCAAACCTTAGAAGCTACTTTTAGGCCTGAATCCAATAGTGAATCCTGCCCTGGTGCTAACTGACTTGGGGCTTGTGGAAATCATTGTGGGGTCCCTCCCTATGGTAAGTGTAAAGTGCTGAGTATGCAGAGTAAACATATCCTACCATTACCATACTATTTATCTACTGAATAATAAAAATGTTATTTCTGCAGCAAAGGAACTTTAAGTATATATATAAAAAAAATTGGGAGAGATCCAGGCCACCTCACGCTTTCCATACATGCGGACGTCTGAAATTTAACCAGGAAGGGGGAGTGTGCACCCCTGTCACTCCCCTCTTTCGGAATAACTGTTATAACTGTTATAGCTGGCAGGCAGCAGGTGTACACAGTCCCAACATAGATACATTGATCAGCAATGGAGCTTTGGGCCGCCATGTGCTGTCTTTACGCTGCATAAATGAGTCTTGATCTGACCCTACAACATGAAAATGGATATATCTGCAGCGCCATCATTTCCACTTGTTAGCATTACAATGACATTCAAATGAAACTTGCTGCTGAAGAGACATGATGGGGGATACTGGAGCTGGATACATATGATGGGTATACTGGAGCTGGAGGTCATGATGGGGGATACTGGGTGCTAAAGACATATGATGGGGATACAGGGGCTGGAGAGACATGATGGGAATACTGAGAGCTGGAGAGACATGATGGGAATACTGGGAGCTGGAGAGACATGATGGGGGATAATGGGAGCTGAAGGGACATGATGGGTAAACTGGGAGCCGGAGAGACATGAATTGGGAATACTGAGAGGCTGGAGACATGAGTTATAAGATAAATAGTCTGTGTAAATGACCTACTACGCATGTGAAGCCAAAGCTTCTTAGATGTGAATACGGCCCATTTCTATTAACTCTGGATGGGTCACAATTTGTTATGATTAAGAACGTGTATGCACAGAACACAACTTTGCCCTTCATGTTCCACGCTGTCAGAGTAACTCTGATAGCATTTAACCTTGTGCCTTACTTGATGGTCTTTAGGACCTAGCATCCCGGTCTGCACTGTTGCTGGGGGTGTGTTTCCTTTCAGACTCTGATTGGTGGCAGGAAGTTTAAATAGTGTTTAGAGTTCACTCCAGCAACTCTCAGTTCATCCAGTTCCATTCTGTGTTTGTCATCTGCCAGAGTGTGTGTGCTGTGTGTAGAGCTTACTCCAGCAGTTCTCAGTATTTATAGCCTCATTCTGTGTTGTCATCTGCCAGAGTGTGTGCACAGTGTTTAGAGTTCACTCCAGTAACTCTCCGTCTGTCCAGCCCCATTCTGTGTTTGTCATCTGCCAGAGTGTGCATGCTGTGTTTAGAGTTACATAGTTACATAGTTGATGAGGTTGAAAAATACAACAGTCCATCAATTTCAACCTATTTTGGATCTCCTGCGATCCCTATCTTTATATTTGAAGTTAATCCATATGAATCAAACTCCAAACTGTTGCAATCCTCATAAATACAATCCACTACTGTCCTTTATTTAAATTAGCGGTCCTGGTAACCCTGGATGTCCTTTTCTGCAAAAAATTTATCTAATCCTTTCTTAAACATATCAAGTAAATCTGCCATCACAACCTTTTCTGGCAGTGAATTCCACATCCTGACTGCCCTTACTGTGAAAAACTCTTTCCTTTGCTGGTTATGAAACTTCTTTTCCTCTAACCTTAGTGGGTGCCCCCGTGTCCTGTGTACAGTCCTTGGGGTAAAAAGTTACTTTGAAAGTTCTCTGTATTGACCCATGATGTATTTGTTTATATTGATCATATTTACGCTTAGACGACTCTTTTCTAAAGTAAACATGTCTAGACTGGCTAGCCTTTCCTCATAGTTTAATGACTCCATACCCTTTATCAATTTTGTCGCCCTTCTCTGAACCCTTTCTAGTTCCAAAATGTCTTTTTTATGGATTGGTGCCCAGAACTGAACTGCATATTCGGGATGAGGCCTTACCAGTTAACCCCAGCAACTCTCAGTGGAACGTATGCAGTGCTCCAGAGTTTTCCAATATGTTCTACTGCGCATGTGCAGTAATTTTGTAACGTAATCTACGTTACTTGTTGCAACGTAGATTGCGTATACGCGGTCTTTAGGACCGCGTGTTTGTCAACTGCTAGAGTGTGCATGCTGTGTCTTGAGTGTACCCTAGTAGCTCCCCAGCTACGTTCACTGCTCCCCTGTGGGGCTCTGTCTTGCTCAGGGCTTAACATTCAGATAGGCCAGTCCATCCTGATAGGCTCTTCAGCCTCTCTCCCTGTACCTGTTACTTACCTCTGGTCTATGTCCTGTCAGTACACTTGATGTATGTCTGGCCCTATTCAGAGCCTACCTATAGGGAGGTCTACTCCATCATGTTTGTCAGTAGCCCTTCTCATCATTCTTATCGCTCATCTCTGGTTTCCACTATATCGGCACGTGTGTTGTACGCCTGGGTTCCTGCTCCTGTTAGCGGCCTGCCAAGTAACTCCAAGGACTGTCACTGGGGGACGCAACCTGCTGGGGTCCTTGCATCCCTGACTATCCTCACCATTAGAGGCTCTAGCGAAGACTGGATCCCAGCTAGGTGTGGTACCTGGGTGCGCGTAACACTCTACATAAAGTACTATTTTATCAAATAGACACAATATTAATCTAATATTGAAAAGGTAATTGTATCTCAAAATTGCATTTAGCACATTGCATTAAGCACACATATATTTTAAAGAAATGTTCACTAAATAAACTGTGTGCTGGACAGAGCCTTCTCCAACCCTCCATTCTCTGCAAACTCTCTGTACTCCCCAGCCTACACTCCAGTGGTTTGAAATCCTTATCTTAAATCTCTCTTTTGTTCTCTGCTTGGGACATCGACAATTCTGGGGGTGCATGCTTTTATCATTTTTCTGGCTTTAAGGTACATTAGTCTTGTGCCCTGGTTAGTTACTACGACTACACCTCCCCTTTATTACTGATCAGCCTATTACAGCCATACAAAAGCGTAACTAGCTTGTTATTTACACTAATAAAACTCACTTACAGTTAGGAAGTAAGAAAAAAAAGTAACCCTAAACAAACCATGCTGGAGTGTGAGGAATGCCCTTTGGTCCGCGCTATTTCTTATGGCTGTATCTTGTTGGAGCTGCTTTGGTTATGGATATGCTTCTCAAGAGGCAACTGAGTGAGGGCACATCTCTACACACAGATACTAGAACCGTACTACAACAACACTCACCCCGGTTTGAGATCCCTCCAGATAGACACCGGACGCCGCTACCCACAACCTACGCGTTTCAACAATTAGTCTTTCTCAAGGTCTTGACCGGGGTGAGTGTTGTTGTAGTACGGTTCATTTGGGCCCAATTTTTGAGCCGTGGCTACTTTACACTGGGAACAAGCACCCTTTAGGTTCGTGATACCTATCCAGTAAGGGACTGAAATGATCATTTTAAGGATCTTTGTCTGGAGAACTATGAAATAGCTGAGAGACAGGACTAATTCATTTATGTTTTAAATGGATTATACTATATGTATGGAGGAATAAAGATATTTGAGAATATGGAGAATACCTTTGATTGAAAAAAGAAATTTGTGTATGTGCCTTACCTTCAAGAGGAGGAAAGGGTGAGTGCTTTTCCCCCTTTGATAAATAGATGTGTTGGAATATCGACAGACTGCACTAGGGTCTATGTGCCCCGTTCTTTGTCTTTTTCTGTTTTTCATCGATTGATGGTTGTGGAGTGAGAATATTTACCATCAGAATATTCGAAATAGAAGGGTGTGTGAAGGAAAAATACAGTAGAAACTTTAATTTGGCAAAAGATAATTTATTATAGGCGAAATCTCAAGAGGAGGAAGGGGTGAGTGTGTTTCCTTCTCTACTTATCCTGGATGTAGACGGGCTGCACGAGGATCTCTGTGTCCTTTTTCTGTGTTTTCTCCTGAGCTCTGCTTGTCGGCGAGGAGGGAGAGAGTCGGAGAGAGGAGGGGAGGTGAGGATCGGCAGCTCTATAGGGACTTAGAGCTTCAGATTTTATTTGGAGGTCTGAGACCCATTTTTGGGGTACGGTGAAGATACCCCTTATTGGGTACGGTTGCTGCTTGAGGAAGCGCAAGGGGTGTTATCTGTCTCACTTGGTTATTAATACTCTAAGTACTATTATCCTTCTTGCATTCCAGCCTACAGATTCTCTATTACAATTCAGCTTGTAAACCAGCCATTTCAATCCAGCCTGTAAACAAGTCATTGCAATCCAGCCTGCAGAATCTCTATTACATTATCAACTTGCAGTACAGCCTGTAACTCAACTATTGCAATCTTACCATTTCATTACCCTACCAGCAAAGTAGTTAACCCTCTGGTGTTTGTCTGCTCCAACTTCTCCGTTCAGTAAGATGTCCCGTCACTATAGAGCGGCGTGTGCATCGGCTCGCTCGCTTTTAGCAGAGTATGGCAACTTCGTTAAAAGGTTCTAAGTGTGAATAAAGCATATGCCTCTGAGGAAATCTCTGGGTGTGAAGAAACGCGTCAGTGTGTTTTTCTATGGGACCCGGAACATAGAAAAATACAACTAATGCGTTTCTTCTCATCCAGAAATTTCCTCAGAGGCATATGCTTTATTTACACTTAGAACCGTTTAACGGAGTTGCCATTCTCTGCTAAAAGCAAGGGAGCCAGTGCACATGCCAGGATGGCTTAATCTACGCACTTACAGAAAGTTCCATATAGTTTACTGGTGTTGATTACACATGCTATAAAATCCAGAAAATTGCTGTTCATAACATTTTTTTTTATTAATTTATGAATGTTTATGGGCCCATATTAATTTGTATATTGATTTTAGAAACTGTGTTCTAATTAACGTGTATTTTGTGAAATTGTAAGGTAACTATATCAGGTTATTTAGTCTATTTTTGACTCATCTGTCACCAACCACTGAGCAAACCTTACATCACAAACCCCTAGCCTTCGTTATGGTTTTTCTTGTACCACAAGCATACAGAAACGTGGATAACTAAATTCATAGTTCTATGACAATACCTATTTCTACTGTATACATGAATGAACAGAAACAAAACTTAATGCACAGAATCAATTGCTTAAGACCTGTCCTCCCTTTGAAATGCCCATCACAACTCTAAATCTGCATAACGACAGTAGTTACATTTTGGATGTCTTATGGAGAAAGAGATTGGGGTCAGGAACGAATCGCTTTAATTTTGCCGGCATGTATAGTTCACATTTGTTATTACTTGTAGGAGCAGAGCCTTCTGTAGCATTTGTTTAGGCTTGCATCTCACTCTTGTAAACCCATTCCTTAACCCATTTATGTTCATCATCGTCTTCTATGTAAATAACAGTTTATTGCAGTTGTTACAATCATTATTCAAATGTGATACTGACTGCCAGGACAACAGTAAAAGAGAAGTTCCTAGCTGTTGCTGTAATTGTTATCTTTAAGCATATATCTAATAAGTTTATTGATGGAACTATTCATGATGTAATGTAAATGTTGATGATGTCACATCTTGTATAACCATAAGTATCGACCTCCAAAACCTTTTTAAATAAATAATGATATAAACATAATAGAGAGGTAATCTGTTAATGATCAGATAACTATAACAATTTTACGGATACAACCTTTTTATGGCAATACCACTCCCTCTGACATATCCTGAAGTTTAGTCTCCCAGGGACCCTTCCCCAATGCCACCTATCAGTATTCTCATTGCTGTCATCTGTGTCAAACTATAGCTAATTGTTGTACTTTATTGACCAAGGTAACCTATGAAATAATTAAGAAATAATGCAGATACTGTAAAATACCACAAGGTGTGGCTTGCATATGTCTTCAAAACTATAAATAACTGATATTGAACATCTGAATATTTTAAGTAAAAAACAAAACAACAAAAACAAGAAAATATGTGCAGAACTGTATATTTAACTAATAAATAACAGTAAGAAACAATTAATGTCAATAATATAAGAACTACATTTAACTGAGAGTAATATGACAAAGACCTTCATCTTTTTGTGCAGCACTACACACAATAACAAGGATCTTGACATGAACAAATGTCATGTAAGTAACATGAAACAGAAAGTAAAGATGTAGATGCATACTTACAATGTTAGGGGTTAGAGATTTCATAAATAAATAGTATGGAGCCGATCCAGATTTAGTAAACTACAGCAAAAAGAGAAAAGGTAAATCAACTGGAAAAATTATAGTGTCAGTTAAATATGCAACTCATTCTTTAATTGATATTAAACTTCACTTATGATTTTGTGTACAAAATTATAAACTTATATGATAAACTACATATAATCTAGTACTGGTACATCTTAGAGTAGATGACATGGTTATACTTTCTAGAAAAAAATACACTCT
>WWET01001042.1:261673-294783 GCA_011038615.1 Limnodynastes dumerilii
TCTAGGTTTACATGCAGTATAGAACCATCAAATATCAAACTGTCTCTGTCCTATTGATCTTAGAAACGACCCCTAATTGACATTACTGACAGTGAACTAGTTAACTGGAGCAGGTACAACAAACCTCCCCTGTAAGTCTCCCACAATAATAATCGTATTTTCTCCCCAAGGACCATACAAACTGGGTACGGATGCTCTAGCAGAGGATAAGGACACTGTTGAAAGCCAGATGCTTCTGCCATTCAGCTGCTCACTCATGAAGCCACTCCCTTTTTCCATAAAGGATGCTGAGAATACAGTCTGCCTGCTTCCTTCTACCCAGACTGCATGCACAGAGCACCTTATGGACCTACCAACGGAGGGTGAGAAACTGCATCACTGCACCCACCAGAGACCCAGACCCAACAGAACCAACAGACAGCCACCTAGGAAACCTCATGTAAGCCTATCTGTGCTTTTTCTCTCCTATTTGTTTTCTTTGCAATTCATAGTGGGGGATGTGCTACAGTATTCTATATGCAAAGGACGTAATAATCATCCTACATAGGAATCATACATAAGGATGTACATTTTACTGATAATATTCTCAGTCTTGCTATAATTCACACAATTTACAGCTCATCATCAATTTCTTTGCTATCCTGCTTACCTATATGTAAATGTATTATTCCAAATAGTTACATATGTAAAATATGCTAAATATGTTTTATTTATAATGTTGAATTAAGGCCTACCATTATGTTTATTTTATTTTGAGCTATTATAGTTATTAATGCATGCTATACATGATGTTTAACATGGTCATTTTATTTCCAATAAGGCCTGACTGGCCTGATCTTTGCTGTAAACACTGCATTCACAGTTCTTTTCTATTACAAATAAATGCACATAAAAAGGCATATAAAATTTCTATTTATGTATGTATTTTCTAGGCATTGATATTTATTTAAAAAAATGTATTTAATCTGAGGTTTTGTTTTTTTTAACATGGTAACGTGTCATAACAGGAAGTTGTCACCTTTCTCCATGCAAAAGCATGCAATAACCCACACAGTAACATTGCTTAATTGCATATCATTTACGGAGGACTACCACTGATAAGAATAGAATATTTTAGAGGTATTGCCATGCAGATATACATAAAATACTTTCTATATTACAAATACACCTTAAATATTTTTATTATGTAAACTAGTGTAAAAAGAAAGTAAAATAACATTAGTCTCTGCCTTTTTTTATTTATTTTTTTACTTTTTGTTTAACTGCAGTGCATAATTTCTATGCATTGATGAGTGATCAGGCAAATCAGTGTTTGTTTGTATGTATAGTGTTCTCTGGTTTTGTATATATCATATATTTTCCAGGACAGCTTAGTCATAAAATGCGCAGTATATATATTACTGTGATAGGTAAAGAGCATAAGACATCATATAGTGTGTGGCCAACTTAACTCTCACATTCAGGGGCCCATTTGCTAGCATATACTGTTCAAAACACAGTGGCCATGCCAATGAGATTTGCAAAGTTTGTTTTTCCCAAATGTCATAGACATTTCATATATGCTCAGAATATTATGTGCTCTTGTGTTAGAACCAAATGAACGAATACACAACAATACAATAATATTTCTGTAAATGCACCCGTTAAAGATTTAGGACCAAATCCAGACCTAAGTGTAGTTTGAACACGTAAGATCTAGTGCACTCCCATGACAGTCTCCTCTTGCGTGTGGATTTTAGCTGACATCTAATTCCATAATCCTAGCTTAACTCTTCCACACGCGTTGCTGTGCGTACGGAATGCTTTGACATACGGAAGTGCCCATGCTGTCCAATCTAAATGCCTCTCCCCATCCACACTGCGTACAATATATCATACAGAGGGCTGTCATGTTCTGATGTACGGAACTCTGGACGCAAGGAAACCAGTTCTGTACGCTCAGAGTCCCAATGCATAACATCTGGATCCGGTCCTAAGCGCCAAGACCTATTTTGGGGGGGTTTACACAGTTTTCCCAATTTGGCCTTGAATTATATATTATAGAAGATGTCTGATTTGTATTCTTTAGTAAATACTTTGGCATAAGTGAAATTTGACACAGATACGCACCTAACTCACCACCCTGGTCCTATCCCGCCCCCCCCTCTTTTAGGTACCTTATGGCACTAACGAGTGCCATAGGGCTACCTTATCTCTCTGTGCCATACGTACATTGCCTCCCCCTGCCCTCCCTTGTTAATCTAAATCCTTCCCCCTTCCACTTCTACCTAATCACACCCCAAGGCAGCATTACGCCGCCTCTTTCTACTTAAAATACTCTGTGTGGTCTTTAGAGACCGCACAGAGGCAATCTATCTTCCGAACTGATATGTAGATTGCGCATGCGTAGTAGGTTCTTTACTAAGAATCCGCACTTAAGAAGCGACTGTTTCTTAGTTGTGAATACGGTCTTATGAGAGGTAAAGCTTTCATTAATTGTGGCCTTGATGCTGGTTTATAAAACACTATTTTAAAATAGTTCATTTTATTGTACAAATATATTGTAATGTAAATAAAGGACACTGTAAAATAAGGCATATTTTGAAAATGCACTTGAATTGCATTTTTTCATGACAGTATAAATAGATGGATAGATAGATGGTTTAATGAATATATAGATGGATAGATGGAGATAAAATGAAGGAACCTCACAACCTCTAACTGCCCTTTATTTTATTTTATTGCCTTCTTCCCACATAAAATACCCATCCTTTGTAGCTGACAAATAACACAGAGAATAATTAAAAAAGTTAATAAAATAAAGTCTTGTAAAAAATATGTGAAATAAAAAGTAAGATGAAATCACAACATAGATATAAAAATAAAAATAAATAAATAAAATGCTGAATTATTTACAGCAATGGTGTGCTGTGTTTTGTACATTACAATGATCTACTGTAAATTCTAAATTACTGACACTAAAAGGGAAGAGTAAAGAAAGTAATTTGTCTGGTGACCAACAAATCGCTGTATATTGCATCCCATCACAGATGAAGGTCCTTCCTATGGGGGTTGTGTGCACCGCTGCGAACTCACATTTTAGATTTAGACACTGCTGACAGCTAATTGTTGACCGTGTGTATTTTTGAACATGCCTTCATTCCAAAATTCACATCGCAGAACCGACGCTCGACCTATCGCTTTGTGATGACCGGACAGGTCTTTAAAAACGCGTGTACGCAATCTACGTTGCAAGAAGTAACGTAAATTACGTTCCAAAATTACTGCGCATGCGCAGTAGCACTTTTCGCAGAACTCCGGCCTCAATTGCATTGCGGCCGGAGCTCTGAATCCGGCCCTATGTGAGGAAAATAAAGATGCTGGGTAAGTGTGTAGAAGCAAATGAATAAGTAGAGAGAAAAGGTGGGAAGAGATGATGACAGGGTAGAGGGATGATGATAGAAGGAAGAAGGACCCTGTTCCAATAGAGAGGGGGGGCCACTATGTAGCAGAGTGGATATGTCTGATGGTTATACAGTATGTAGTTGTGTGTAAAAAGATTGTAAAGTGCAAAGTGTGTGATATTACTGTTTATATTTAGGGTATTCTGTTAGTATATCCATGCACCATTGCTTTAATATCCGGAGCTGCTGGAAATGTAGACACTAGTAGACAGAATGCCGGGAGCTGTCTTAAGCTTCCAGCTGCTGACACTTTATAGCTCTGAGGGTATAGGATATGTGGCTGCCACAAACCCTCTTCTCCTCTCCGTAGCAGCTGCACACTCTGCTCCCACAGTAGATACACCTCTGGTTGTGATTATAGTTAATATACTGATACAATGGAGTTCAAGGTGTCACATGGGAAATATCAACTTGAACATTCAAAAAGCAGTATGAAACCAACTATGCCAGTGCCCAAACTGGCAGCCCCAGACAACCCGTTGTGATCAGGGCCGCCTTCAGATCTTCTGGGGCCCAGGACACACCACTTTGGCCCCACCTCCATGTGACTACTGACTAAAACACCCATTTTATATTATATAATACCACCACCAAATATTCTTACTGTACTTTCTGTTGGTTCTGTGGGGCTTAGTAAGCACAAGCTCTCTCCACAATCAATATCATTCATAATTCTGCTCCTGAGTAGCTATAGATTACATTTTTCCCCATACTGATGTAGAGTTGTGCTGCAGATTATCCCCACACACTGACTGTTCACTGGGTTCATTGTCTAGTGTTAATCAACTTCCTTACACCTTCCAATTCATTGTAAATTGCCAGTAGAGTCCCATCAGGGAATGGTGGTGGCATTGCCTGCCTCTCGTTCATAGCAGTTATGCCACTGGTGTGATGTTACACAGATGCCTTATAGCTCAGCCTAATGCACTTACTTGTCCTGCATTTAGTGGTTTATATGTTCAACTCCCCATATGTACTTAGGTAATTGAATAGTCCTAAATTCATAGTTTTCCTCTTCACAGGTTTTGAGATAAATGTCAATTATAAATGATGCTTTAGATGGCCCACAGCATTCTTCCAAACCTATATATAACATTATTGGTTCCATCATGTAGTTGAATCATCTCAGCCCTCATATGCTCTGCATCTTCCGTTCGTTTTTTTTTATGAGTTTCTTTATATAGCCTATTGCGTACTTTCACAAATAATTTTGCTGTTTCCATAGATATTGGGCCGGATCCAGAACTACGTCCGTCTGCCATAGACGGACGTAATTCAATGAACAATAGCTACTGCGCATGTAGACCGCATATATTCAATCTACGTATCGAAATTATACGCAGATTACGTACAATAGCTACTACGCATGCGCAGTAGCTATTGTTCATTGAATTACGTCCGTCTATGGAAGACGGACGTAGTTCTGGATCTACCCCATTGTTTGCACATTTTGACATGTGTCACTGAGTTGTTCATTTGTGCATTCTTTGTCTATTATTTGTGTTTACAGAGCATTCCTAAATAATGTATTAGATGTATTATTGATGTATATTGTATGTATAGTACTCTTTTCTCTTTTTATACACACAGTACAATTTATTGCATAAAATTCCTGATACAACAAATGCATAGTGTGTATGGTGCATATTTCATATCTTACCTGTATATCGCATAGAACAAGCTGTACAATCTAGCTATCTATCTAGTAAATCCTTTGTGTGTACATTGCTCCTGTGTGTGTGCTCTGTTGGTTGATTTTTAAACATGGGTCACACATTTATATGCAGCTTTATAGTACAGCAGGTCAGTGTGTTAGGTGACATGCAGAAATGTTGACCAATATGTTGTTTGGTACCATACATTATTTTCTAATGATGATTCCTATTGATGAGCCATATACTGTATTGTGCAGTACATTATTTTCTTGCATAGACAGACTCGGTGACAATCTCCTCCCCCCCTCCTCCAAAAAAGCTGTCCATGCATCACTTGAAAATGATTGTGAATGAATGATTGTCTTGTGAATGAAAAAAACATTAGCGAAAACAAATATACGGTATTTTCATTTATAATTCCACATGAAAATGGCATGTCCGTTTTTCCACAGTAACTGGCAAAACCTTAGCCGAATGTTGTCATTGCGGACCGGATTCAGACTACTGGACGTATGGCATATATGTCCAGAGTTTAACATTTGTTACTACTGCGCATGCGTAGTAATTTTTTATTCGTAATCTATGTATCTTTTCCTTATGTAGATTGCGTATATGCGGTCTTTAAGACCACATATACGCAATCTACGTAAGGAAAAGATACATAGATTACGTAAAAAATATTACTTTGCATGTGCAGTAGTAACAAACGTTAAACTCCGGACGTATATGCTATATGTCCGATAGTCTGAATACGGTCCTACATCACTTTGTGATCTTGTCACACAAATTTAATATACTATAAATCAACTGCTTTTTATTCATTAGCTTGACCTCAGCTTACAGATATTTTCAGCTGGGCTCATACTAACTCAATGTTTTTTTGAAATACAGCAAAGACTTTTACTTTCTCTGGTCAGGATTCACAGTTACGTAGTTATCGTGTAACGTACGTTGTTTTAAGAATTAAGGGGCTGATCCTGAACTACGCAGATTTACGGCGGGTGGATGCGTAAGATCAGCATTTCTGCAGATCTGCGCATGCGCTGGGCAGATGTTGCCTGCCGTAGTTAGGGAAACCCGTTCTTCAGGATCGGCCATCCCTTAATGTTGTGTAGTTATGGCTGAGGGGGCATTTCCTCAAGGAAGGTGGGGGGAGGTAAGCTAATGAGGGTGGGAGAGTGGGTTTGGACACTTACGCTCTTGTGGCCGGCGTAATTACACACTGTTACGCTGGCTGAAGTTAGGGTAGGCTTCAGCAGGCGTAACAGGGTGTAATTACACCAGCCACAGGGGGAGTGTCGGGGGGAGTGCATAACGATACGCTGTGCGCTAGTACGCACAGTGCATCAGCGTAGTTCAGGATCAGGCCCTAAGCTACTACGCATGTGTAGAAGCTTATTTACGCTATCTACGTAGATAGCGTAGATAGCGTAAATAAGTTACTACGCATGCGTAGTAGCTTAATTCTTAAAACAACGTACGCAAGACGAATACTACATAACTCTGAATACGGACCTCAGTTTGGCTGAATGTGGGCAAATTCTGTGATACAATACCTTTTTTTACTTCCATGTTGTTGATACGTATTTATTCTAGCAATTGCAAAACGCCCTATTTTTTGAAAGTCTGGATCTAGTCCTATATTCTTACTCAGTGAAATTGGAGGATCACAATACAGCGTTATAGTTTTTTTTTAATAAATCTCATTATTTTTATTGAAAGTTTATAGTCCGCACCATGCCATACAATCACATGTAAAAACAATGTTACAGATAATTACAACATTATGGTCATACAGGAACAGTTGCAAAATATACATTGCTACAAACAAAGAATTAAAGTTTTAAGAAGAAACAAAACATATACATTCGACTTGAGAGGTCATAATACTTTTAAATTGTGTCTGTTTAAGCTATACCACCATAGAAATTTGAGTCAAGCCTTCTATTCCATATTTTCTGAGGGCACCCCCTACTTTTACATATAAATTTCTAATGCCCCAGTGATGTATTAACCAAACAAAGTCAATCTCCAATCAAAGGTGGATCAATGGCACACAGTGAGCATTCTATGCAGAACATGGTCCACATATAAAGAAAGGTATTGTAAATCTACATAGAGCTATTTTAAACAACTTACGACCAAACAAACCAAACAAACAAACAAACAAACAAACCAAGTGTCCCTAGGAGGAGAGCAACCTCAGTATTATGAATTTTCCCAGACTCTTTGTCAGTCCTATTCTCTCAACACAGTCAAATGCCTTTGCAGCAACTAGAGAGGCTACCACCACCTCATCAGAAGTCTCTATATGCCACAACTGCAGTAAAGAATATAAATTCTACAAATAAATGACTTTTTGGGCATAAATCCAGTTAGATCTGAGTGCACTAATTCCTCTATAACTTGCCCAAGGCTAGTGCCTAATATTAGAACTAATGTGAATCAGTGGGCAAAAAAATGCATTCAAAAAACAAAAGTAAGGAGCACAGCGTTCATATATAGTCCTGTGATTATCTAAACTAGTTCTGGACTGCAGGTTTGATCAATTCCAGTTAATAAGTAACAATAGCCCTATATAGTGAAAGTGACAGAGAAAGGAGAGAAAAAAGGTGTCCCAATACTTTCCTTTTTCTGCCCATAATTTGACCTTACAGAATCGAGAAGTCAGAATGCCAAAAAATATTAAATAGCATAGTTGCAGCACTAATGTGAATGGCAAATCATTGATTGCCGACCACCCGAGACGATTCACGTTTCCCTTGGTAGTAAGCTTTCTCAAGGACTCATACCTTGTGAAAAATACTACCTATTGAAACAAGGTTATACCTTGTTTGTCAGAGGAATCCATAATGCTGCTGTCTTTTTGTCCAGGCAGTGGATTTTCTGAAAATAAGCTTATTATACTAAAGTGCTGTATTTCGTCTATAATAACCAATGACCTCATGAAATATGTAGTCTCTCAGTTCAAGAGAAATAAAGAATTTTATTATAGGGCATATAAAATATAGGAGTCATTTTAAAGCTTCTTCATTGCTCCCTAAGTTTTCTTATATTAAGTCCCTTATATGCCTTTATAGTTTTCCAATTATAGAGCTCAACATAATGGGCCTGATCCAGAACAACGCTTCAAAGCGAATTTATGCGTGGCGGAGACGTAAAATCGCTGTTTTGAACACACTGCGCATGCGCACCATAGAAAATACGCACATTAACGTAGCGTAATTGTGAACGTATGGGCCATTCACGTATGTGTCACGTAAATACTTACGTGTGGGCGTGCCAATTTTACGTTACAACAAAATACATCTGAAATACGTGAAGTAGGCGGGGGTGGTATTTAAAGTGTACAGTATGGGCGTGCTTAGCTGCGTAAATTCGTTCAGCCCATACGTACGTGTGCGTATGACTGCGGTTACGTTGGAAAAAGTTAAGGTAGGGTTTGGAAAGCGTATCTTGACAAAATACGTCCGTGCAAGGGGTGTGCCGAGGGGAATGTAACGAATTTACGCGCACGAAAATACGCTCCGCGAATAAACGTACGGCACACGTAGTTCTGGATCCACCTCAATGACAGAATAGTGCCTTACCTACCTTTATGTCGTTACTCTGTGTTCTTTTTTCTTATTCCTTGTCTCTTCTGTGTTGGTCTTTGAGGCTTGAGCGTAGATGAGGAAGCCTTCCAAATTTCCTATGTGTGGCAATAGGTTGAGGGGCACCATTACTTTGTCCCAGTTCTGTCCCTAGGGCACTTGCATTCTGCTAAAGAAATTCTGCAGTTCAGAGCGGCTCTGTTCCTAAAGGGAGTACTAGGGCCGTGTGTGGTCAGGTAGCTCTAAAGATTAACAAATGCTAACATTCGAATTTCGACTGGATCCACAGTTTGAAAATAAGAGGAAAAAGCAGAATTTATATGTTTGGTGATCTGAACCCTGGTTGTGGCTAATGCCAGAGCTGCATCTGATTTGTCAGTATCGCTGAATCCCTGCCATCTTCAGATACAGGTCTGTGGCTTGCCTTTTACAGGATGTTGGTGTTAATTAATAAACTAATATTGTTTGTCTCTTTAAAGCAATTACACTAAATAAAATATTTATTAAATACAGATACACATTAAAATATATGTTGATTATACTAATGAGATCTCTTGTAAAAACAATGCAAGTGCTTTTGTGTGTTCACATATATATTATTAGTGTAATTGTCTTAAATAAAACAAAAAAAACTATCTTTGGGACACGTCCCATGGTAGATTTATCAGCGCCAGGAGAGAGTGGCAATCTTATCAATCACTGGTGTGACTTAAAACCTAAAAATTGGGATATATTCAGCAGCAACCTTAGGAGAAACCACCTCCTTAAAGAAAACAACTATAGAAAAAGGAATGCGCTTTGAATATAATCCACAATTTATTTAAACTTGCCGCCAAGAGTGGGGATTCCTCCGTTTGGTTCCACTCTTTGATAGGCAGCACCAAAAACTTGTTATTAGATTGATTTCGGCTCTGTGTGCTAGGGTTCATACACCAGAAGATCACTGTATTCTTTCTATTCTCACCACAAATCACTCTTTTAGCCAGCAGTTGTTTCAGCATACAGAAGATACTTGTACACTTTGCTGGTTTAATAAGTGGACACTTTGACGCGTTTCTCCCAATTGAGTTTCTTCAGAAAGTGCTTTTACTCTTCCCACCATACATTTAAATAGATACTTAATTAGAGATATTCTACACCTGAGTTGGAATCTGGTGCACAGAGGTCCTAAAGAGCTATGTTTATAAAATACACTGTTGTCATCCATTGTAACTAGAAATCCTAGGGACTAATACAAAGTATTCAATACACTTGAAATCAACTCCCCATATAATGACTAAAACTATATACATTTAATTAAACAATAAAGAATGACAAATGAACATTTCAATGTATTTTTAGATTAATTTATTTATTTATAAAATTGCAGTTAACTCGCCGGAAAAAATCACAAAAAAAAATTGCTGGGTGTTAGTGTTGATCGTTATAAAATGGACACCCACTTTGAAACAAACACACAGTAAAAATAATTTTTTTTTTTCAATAATAATAATAATAATATTAAATAAAACGTACTTTTCCTCAAAAAAAGGTATACAGTGGCATGCTATTAACCCTTACCATGCTGCTGCATATAGTACTAGAGGGCACAGCATACCCATGTATTGCAGGGCATACTGTGCCTTTTAGTACAATAAGCGACAGCATGACAAGTGTTAGTGGCATGCCGCAGCATATATAATGTGCAATAAAAATAAAAAAACCATAATAAAAAGAAATTATTATCATAAAAGAAACAAGTTCACCTTAAAATTAATCGATAGACTAACAACTTATAAAAAATACATAGGTAAATATGTTGCCCGATAATTACTTAATATTAATAACTACCTTCCTATATATACTTCCCCTCCCCTGTCCTAACCTGTAGCTTCGGTATCTTCAGAAACCATCGGGTCCGGCGGCGGTTTGCAGGGTTATTTTGGAATGCTGCCGTTTTCTAAAATACACACAACCGACAATAAGCTGTCAGCTGTGGGTAAATCGAAAAATCGAAAATTTGCAGTGGCAAACGGAACCTGTCCTAAGGGATTCTTACCCTAACTGGTACCTATGATCACTATAACACATGAAATACACACTATTGGGTCGTATACAGAGATCTGTCCGGCGATCGGGCCGCAAATATACGCACGGACGGAGCAAGTTACACCCAACAAAACCCCAGTCACTCCCCGTGCCCATGGAGACTTCCGCCTCCATAGACTAGCCCTAACTTTCCGCAGCCACTTCCGAGCGTATGTGTCCTCCGTTTGTGCGTATCTTTGTAATTGCGCCCACTTCCCTTCATTTAAATGCCCCCCCTGCCCATTTTTATGTAAATCCCTCCGTGTGTATTTTTCCGTAATTTCCCACGTCTGATTCACAAAGCCGTCCACTAGGCATTTCAGCACATATAGTCTATGTGAACTGCGTATAAAAAGTTAATGCACATTCGCATTTTAAACGTACTTAAAAATATGCACGGAAATCGGAGAAAATGCGATTCTCTGAATACAGCCATATAGCACTTCATTGCAAACATTGATTGATTGGGTATAACAAACTAGAAAAAGATAAGTAAACACAGTCACATATCAATTGAATGTTTGTTGAAAGATCATCTTTAGTGCAATAAAATTTAGATATCCTTAAAATTAACAAATTTGTCTCTTGCTGTTATAATTTTATAGGTACGGATAGGAAAATTTGTAGATTTACAAACTGTTTTTTCTTCTAATACTTTACCACAGGTACAAACATCTGAAACCCCTGAAATAAATGAAAATAATGTGTACAATAAGGTGGATGAGGGAATAGATGAGTTTTTCTCTAAGAAGCTTTTTCAAAGTGACCAGTAAGTATAATTTTACTATATTTGTGTACTAAAAGTGACAATGTGCTAATGTCAGTAAATACTGATTGCATTACTGTCAGAGCAACTGGTAAATCCAACTGAGTCTTTATTGCTTGTGTCCTTAACCACACTTCTCAAGTACCAATAACAGTGCATGTTTCCAAGGTCTGCTGGAGCAAGAGGTGCGTTACTGACTGACCACAGGTAGTACTCAGTATAACAATTGTGATTATGAGGAGAACTTGAAAACATGTTCTGTTATACCCCTTTCACATAACACTCAAAAACCCAGGTTTTTGCCATTAGATCTGGGTCGAGACTCCAACGACCCGGGTTGAGGTGTGATGTGAAAGGTACTGGGGTCCTCTTCCCAGGTCTAATGACCCAGGGATTAGCCCCGGGAGGAAAAAAGGGTTTATCCCGGGTCCAACCCAGTGTAAAAGGTGTGACCTGGGTTTTTCCACTTGTGTCACACACAAAAAACCTGATTGGAGGAATTTGTTTACTATTGCTATGGCAATAGTAAACAAATCTCTTTCTAAGAGCCATGCGCCACCCATCACATAGTCAAGGCAGACCCAGGGTTGATATCCCTGGGTCAACCCTGTAGTGTGAGAGGGATGATCTGTTTGACACGGCAATATCCCAAGTTGTAAGACCCAGGATATTGCCAGGGCAGAGATGTGAAAGTGGTATTAGTTAACTAAAGCAGGGATACAGAATACCTAATGTCTGATTCTATTTTAATTTCCCCCCATTTGTATCCTGTTGGTTTGTGAACCAACAAACCACAAGATATCACGTTGTCACATAGAAAAACATTTTCTGTTCTTTGTCATTTACACCAGAAAAACACTTAAAGCTCTACCAATAAGAGGCAAAGGGCAAACCAGTCTGTGCCTCCAAGAAATGGATTGGTTCTACCATATGTGAACCCACCCCGTTTATTTCTACACAGCGAGGTTTCTAGCTACACTACATGTGCATATTAGACTTGGCAAAAGCTTGTCTGTTAGACTGTTCAACTTGGGAATATGTGACTATACTCTGATTTCACTTCTTCATTCATTTTTATAGAGGCTGAGTATCCCTAATCCAAAAATCTGAAATTCTAAATGCTCCAAAATATATATTTCTTCTGTGCATAACCAGATTCCTCTGTGAAAGCATACCCACAAAGTGTAATAAAAAGCACGTGTGCAAGCCAGATATGCCAACGGCAGTTCTCAAAAAAGTTCATTATTCCCCCTAAATTGTGCTCAAATTATTCAATTAACCCCCCTCCCCATCACCAACATACTGTTCTATCCTATTCCCACACTTTAACTTACCTTTTTTCTTCTGTCCTCTCCTTCTTGTCACTGCCTGCTGGCTTTATTTATTTACAGCAACTAATAGGGTTGCTAACTTTCTATATCGGAGGGATGAAACAGGTGCCAGTACTGGGCGGGGCTTAATGATGTGATTTATGCAAACTGCATCCTGAAGCCCCACTTCCTTCCAATCAATACTACTATTCATAGTGTTACTGGGTAGTGGGGCAGGGCTTGAAAACTCAAATTACATAATCAAGCCACACCCAATCCCTAGTATATTGATAGACAGGGAGCTGGGACTTGAGGCCACAATTTGCATAAACTCACAGCCCCAAGCCCATTGTGGGAGATTTGCCTGCTCTCCCAGGATACCGGGAGAAATGCCACAATTTTGGGAGTTTCACAAGTATTTTGGAGGAGTCAGCATTATGCAGTGTGTATTGTATGATGGACATAAAGGGATAGTGTGTATTGTATGGTAGTCACTAAGAAGCAGTCTGTATTGTATAGTGGTGACTAGGATGAAGTCTGTATTGAATGGGATTCACTTGGACAATATAGACAACATCCTCACGATAAAATTCCCATAATTTTATCGTGAGGATGTTGTCTAAATTGTATAGAAGGGACTAGAAATGTATTTTATTTACCTTTATACTCCCCCCTTACTATAGAACTCTATATATTAATAAAGATATTTATTATGAGACATATTGAATGAATGAATGTAATAATGCCATTTATTTCTTGTTAATTGTGTCCAAAATATCCACATAATAGAGCTTTATATGATATAGAGCTAGATTATCAGGGATAATTAAGGAGGAATAAAGAGCTATATTATGAGGTGAATATAAAGCACTATTATAGAAGCATATTGAGTAGTTTATGGGAGGAACAATACAAAGCCTTATTATGAGGCAGTATTACTGGTAATATTTCACTTCTATTTTGTGAAACCTTTTTATTTCTTTTTCTCTTGTGCAATATTTTTGCTAATATGTTTTTGATATAGTTGGATAAAAAGGTACAGGGTGCTATCATAACTGGAGCCGACCCTGGGTCTTCCATATTAGAACACATTTTATTTATTTCACCATGTGACCAGCTTTCCTCATCAGGGGGAGGAGTCAGTGTTTCCTGTCTCTGCAGTGCTGCAGGCTGAGACATCACCAAGTACAAATCAGTTTGTGTATGTGTCAGAAAGAATGTATAATGGGGTGCACTGCGTTTGTCTTGTAAGAGACAATGTATTATGTTAGCAATTTTGTGTGTATGCATGTGTCAGAAAGATTGTATTATGGTATGTAGTGTATGTGTCATAGAAATGTATTATGGGGTGCACTGCGTGTGTGTGTGGCAGGGTTTATATTGCCCCTCTTTGGAGATTCTGAATGTTGGGAGCTATGGTGTGTGACAATATATTATGGTATGCATTATGTTTGTGTGTGAGTGTGTGTGTCAGAAATATTGTATCGTGATGCACTGTGTTTCTGTGTTCCAGAAATAATATATTATGGGATGCACTGTGTGTGTGAAGGGGTGTGTATGTCAGAAAGAATTCATTATGATTGCACTCTGTGTGTGTCAGAATGTATTATAGGATGCATTGTGTACCGTATTTCCCCATGTATAAGACGCACCTTTTTTTGGTGTCCAAAAACAGGGTGCGTCTTATTCAGGGGGGGGTTACCATTTTAACATCCAGCCGCAGTCTGACTCCAGACCAGCGCCGCTGGTCTGGAGTTAGACTGCGGATGGATGTTAAAATGAGGTCTAGGCTGCAGCTCCCTCTCCTCCAAAGTTTCCTTACCTTTCAGATCATCCACTGCGCTTGACTGCGGCCAGAATATGACGTCCTGCGGTGACCAAGACAGGGAAATGAAGTCCCGCGGTTACAGGCTGTGACCGCAGGACTTCATTTCCCAGTCTCAGCCACCGCAGGACGTCATACTGTGGCTGCAGTCCCGCTCGCTGGATGATCTGAAATGTAAGAAAACCTGAAAGAGGGGAGGGGGGCTTTTCCCCATGTACAAGATGCACTTTTAATTTTGGGACCCCAAACTTAAGGTGCGTCTGGGGAAATACGGTATTTGTGTTTGTGTGTCAAAAAAATTGTATATGGGATGCACTGTGTGTGAAAGATAGAAGTACAGAGAATGTACTATAGGATGCAGTGTGTGTGTAAGGTAGGGCAAATGTATTATGGGGTGTACTGTGCATGTGTGTGAGATAGAGGTAGGGCAAATGTATTATGGGAAGCACTGTGTGTGATTTAGATGTAGGGAGAATGTATTATGGGAAGGACTGTCTGTGATTTAGATATAGGGAAAATGTATTATGGGGAGCACTGTGTGTGATTTAGATGTAGGAAGAATGTATTATGGGGAGCACTGTGTGTGTATGCATGCTGTGATAGGAAAATTTGTATTATGGGGCGCATAATAAATATAGTATGAAACGCAATATTCCTGCTAATCATTTCTTCCACTTTGAAAACCATTTGGTTTGGTTTAACCATCCAAATGGGATATGATATATTTGTTCATTATAATGACTTTCTGTAAATGTTCTCTTTAAGGATTGGATTCATAACAACAATTGATTCAGTCTTTGAAGACTGCATGTTAACAACCTACGTAACGAAACGCCACGTAGATAGCATAAATTAGTTACTACGCATGTGTAGTACCTCTGGATGAGAAAGTTAAATAAATCATTGTGAATCTGGTCCTAAATTTTCAGGTTTTAAAATATGCTGGTAATACTGACCCAATTCTGACTCCACTTATGTTCCCAGTGGAACCTGAGGGGTCTTTCAATACCAGGAGTGAAAGTAGTCAACACAAGGCAATTCTTAATCAACTATATTTAATAAAGAATTAAACAAAATACATGAATAATACTTAGCTTTGATTGGTAGTTATTGCTTCATGATATTCAACAGGCATCCAGTGCTCCTTATTTTGATGTTGAGCTGGAAGCGGGCACTTCTGCAGTCAGTCCCGTAGGCGAGGCTGGGGAGTTAACTTTGTGCTAAGACCTATATACCCAGACAGCAACAGAGCCAGAACTCTCTACCTTATTAGGTAATAATCATGTTTTAAACAAGTTAATTTGTACTTTTTATTTAACTAATTTCTACATTCCACATATTCACAGAATAGGCTAGCTTTGCATAATGTTAGTATCACGTAACCTCTGTTCTTGCCAAGCACATCCTTATCAGCATGTCTTGGCTTGGTGATGTATGGTTTTACACAGTATTAAAAACATATATTCATAAAAAATGTAGAACAGCAGCCATCTTAGGCATCCTAACACACACCCTGAGCCCCGACTATTATATTGACTTTATCTAGACCATGCAGCATGTTACCATCCTCTCCATCTCCTTAGCAAGGTGCCAACCTGCCCCAGACCTGCATCCTTCTATGTGTGTAGACTTTCTGTACTTTATGATCTCTTAAATGACCCAGTACTGCTCTGACTTGGTTCACCTAATGGTAACATCAGCCCTGAACATACCTCTGTGCTTGGCCTGCTCCTTTTCTCCCTCAACACCTCCTCGCTGGGTAACCTTATAAGCACCTTTGGTTTCAACTACCACCTCTACACTGATGGCACTCAAATATAACTTTCCTGCCCTGACTTCAACCCCTCTCTTCTGACTAAGATTTCTGAGTGCCTTGTGTCCCCATCCACATGGATGGCCAAAATACAATACAAAATACAATATCCTCAAGCTGAATATGGACAAAACGGAAATCATTGTTTTTCATCCTAGGATTTCCTCATCCTCTCCATCACCATTGGTGATACCTCTGTCTCCTCCTCACCTCAAGTTCACTGTCTAGGTTTAATCCCTGACTCCTCACTTTCCTTTATACCACACATCTGTGCCCTCTCTCATTCTTGCCATTTTCACCCACGCAACATTGCACGCATCCGTCCCTTCCTCACCAATGAAGCTACTAAAACCCTCATCCATTCTGCTCCTCCTCGTTGGTCTCCCGCTCACCTGTCTTGCCCCCCCTTCATTCTATACTCAATGCTGCTTCCAGGCTCATCTTTCTCTCACACCGCTCTACTTCGGCCTCTCTTTTATGTCAAACTCTCCACTGGCTTCCTTTCTACTTCAGACTTCTCTTTAAACTCCTTACCCTCACCTTTAAGGCCATCTCCTCATCCACTGCTCCCTACATCTCCCTACATCTCTTCCCTCATCTCCCCTTCCCATCCTTTCTGTTCTGCTAACCACAGCTGTCTGACCTCCCTACTAATCACATCTCACGTCTGTCTCCAGGACTTCTCCCGTGCCGCACCTCTGAACTGGAATGACCTCTCTTCTTCAGTCAGACTCTCCCCCACATTGCAGGTCTTCAAGCGTTCACTCAAAACGCACCTGTTCAGGCTAGCCTACCTCTTTTCCACTTAACATCCTCACAACATCCTACATCTATCCCTTCTTCTCCTTCCTTCCCCCTCTCCTCTGCTCACACCAGCAGTCCACTTCCTTCACCTTCCTTATGTCTTCTGTAAGTACATCCTACTTAGTGTTAGCGCAAGTGAGCAGGGCCTTCAATCCTAATGTTGTTCCCTCCTCCACCACTCACCTCTCACTTCGTACCCTCTTGCCCCCCTGTGCTACCCTTTTACGTGGTCCACACCTGGTGGTTCCCTCTCAACCTCTCACTGCGCTCTATCCCTTGCTCCCTGATTTGTCAAGCTTGACACCTCGCATTTTGCCTTGCTATCTGTGCTTGCTCCACTTTATTGTATTTTTGTAATATTTTTATATTTATATTGTATTTTATTATGTACTATACTTTCCATCCCTGCCCTGTATGTCTGTACTATATTCTGTTTTTTTTTTTATGGCTCTGTGGACACCTTGTTGTGCCTTATAAATAAATGATAAAAAATAATAACATTTATTTTGTAGTTACTTGTAGTGTAGTGTTACTCCTATAGTCTCATGTACTATGAAACTAGGACTGTAATTTTTCTTCATTTTTCTACATTTGCAACTGATTGAATCAAAGGGTTAAACTGTATGGAGACATGTTGCCAAGAGCTACTACACAGGAAAGTGCCTGTTTTGCAATTGAAGTCAGCATTGAACTAACTGCAGTATTACATGGGAGAGAGAGTTTCTTCCTCTCTCTCTTTCCTCTCAAGCTTCTTTTATCATAAATTGCTGAGGTTTTAAATATATCTTACTCTGCGCTGCATCTGAGCTAGAGAAAAAACAGGAGGGAGACTGAGTGTTGTGCCAAGCTGCGGTGTCTCAGTAATTAATTGAATAAACAAGAGGTGTAAATGAAAGGATGGCTCTGTAAAGGAGGTGATGGGTAGAAAGAGTGAATAAAAGGGCCTGATGGGGGAAATCATTCTAACAAAATAAACACCTGGGTATAATGAGTGTACAAATAATAAATAAATATAGAGTGGTATCAGCTGCACTTACAAATATCAAAAGCAGCTGCCAGATATTCCATGGGGATCCTACACTTCCCCAATAGAAAAAAACTGGTAGCAGTGCTAAAGAAAAAAATGTACTTAAAGATTAGTAATCAATAATAAATGTGTGGCTGGTGTGAAAACATTGATAAAATTGAACTGAAAGTCTATTGATAGCTCTTCTTTTCTCCTCAAATTATTTTTCTTTAGTGCTGCTACCGATTTACCTTTGTCCACTATTTATATGGGTATAAGGAGGCCTGGTAAGGAAAGGTAGATCTTTATCATAAGCACGAGGTGCTTAAGTGTGACAAAGGGCTGGATCCAGACCTAGTTAAGTGCATGAACTTAGTTACTCCTGGGCTAAACCATGTTGATTGCAGGGGAGTCATATTTCATCTGTTGCAAACAGTATTAGAGTTGAGAGTTGATGTTTCCTATCCCAAGTCTAAATAACAGTGTGATAGTAACGCTGGTCAGTATCTGTGTGCAGTAAGAAATTCAAAGATATATTCCTGCATGCAAAGAATACAATTAACTTGACTCCCCCTGAAATCAACATGGTTTAGCCCAGGTGTAACTAATTTCAAGCACTTAACTAAGTCTGGATCCAGCCCAAAGACACTACAGAATAGAAGGAAAGAGAAATCCACTATTTACCAGGGTATAAAGTGTAGATACAGTGCAGTCCGAGGAACTGCTAAAAGTATCATCTGCACAGCAGGTTTAAAGGAAACTGCTGTAAAGGGAGCTGTGAAGGTCAAGTTGTGGAACAGCTGACAGGCACTTTCTCATAAGTGATCTTTCACTAAGAGCCCCTTTAGAGTGCACGAATGTTCAATAATGTACCTGCACTTCCACTGGGCAAAAACTTTGAATTAGGTCCAAAGTGCACTTGTTCCCATCTATTACAGTGGCTCCCAAGCCAGTAAAACATTAGGCAAAGCCTTAGCACCCTATTCGTTGTATAATCTGTTAAACTATGCTTCTGGCCAATGGGGGTTCTCTCATAGCCAAAGAGAAATAGAGCTCATTTTACAAAAAAAAAAAAATCTGAAGATGAGCTGTGTAATCTCCAGGCTTGCTGCAACTTTCAGCGAGCCTGGCGAGAATAAAAAAGTATTTGCTAATACTTATCTTAATAGCGAAGTTACAATCAATCCATCCGATGCTTCTGCCACCTCTGTTAATCATCTTCTGTAATCAAAGTTGTATGGCTCTTTCCAAATGCATGTGTCTTTATTTTAGAACTACATTTTGGGGAAATCTGCTGTACATAAGTACGTAGTGTATGTAAGTCAGCTGAATTTCCTTATTCTGGATCCGGCCCACTATCAAAATTATGAAAAATTGTACAGGACAAAATTTACAATGCATATAGAATGCATATAGAAATACCGTAGATGTGGCTTATAAAAAAAATTATGTTTTAACACAATTAATTATTATTATTTAACATATCCACATAATTTATTCATTTTTATTCAGGTATTATATATTAAGTAAGTATATATTATAAGTATATATTTTTTTTATGTAAGCTGTATGACTTTTCTTACCATTTTCATTCTTCATAGTGATACACTTGAGTATCACTCAGCTGCATGTTGTATTTTATGTTTATTTTAGTGTATACAGATATTCTGTCACTGCACTTTTTAGACATGCACTGTATATCATAAGTTCAAAAAGAGACATAATCTTATTTTATTTTATCCCATTAGTAAAATATTTGTGTCTGCTATTTTTGCCTTTACCTTGTCTTTGTTCTACCAAAATACTAATAAGTTAGTTCCCTCTTGAATTTTAATCCTTGTAACCACGGTTTTCCATCTTGTATCTATACAGGGAGACTCCATTAAAAGTTTCTTCTGAACCCATTGTTTTTACTTCTGGCTCAAGAACATTTAAAAAGAAAATAGGGGATTTTTTTGCATTAAGGAAGCCAAAGTCCTCCAAAGGTCCCAAATCTGAAAAAGACCCTGAAAGCCCAGTGATTGCTCGAGGCAGAAAACCAACTTTAACAGACATATTGAGACCTCTGGGAAAAGGAAGTGATGCTCTAAAAGGACAAGATAAAGTTGGAAATGAATTATCAGCTGAGGCAAGATCTGTGGATGATCCAAAGTGGACACCAGAGGCTGCAAGGAGAATTAAACCTAGATACTCACGAGAAGGGAAGTCACAGTCACTGATTCTCCTGTCTGCAGATGAAGAAGAATCACTTGGAATAAAGCAAGATAAGGTAACTCTGATGATGGCAAAATGTAATTTAATATCCAGGGGTGGAAGTAGACACAGCAGGTCCCCTTAGTAAGGGCGCCAATAGACAACTGGATGAGAGAACTTGTTCAGTGCAGTCTCTGGCCAAGGAGGTGCAGCATCGTAACAGACAGGTGGCTTCAGTCTGTCTGTTCTGCTGTCACCGGTTGCAATATCTCCTTTTCGGATGTCCCTTTTTCGAATACTTACTTTTTTCTACTTTTTTAAAATGAATGGGTGAGTATCCCGTTCGGCATACTTCACCCATTCACTTTCGCAAACCGCGATATCCCTCACCCACACCCCGATATCCCTCCGCCGCACCTCCGCCGCTGCTCGCCAGACCAGGGACAGGTGAGTAAATTATCTGTGCGGAGTAGGGAGTGTTAGGGTCAGGCTGCAGGGGAGGGAGGGTTAGGGTCAGGCTGCGGGAGATGGTGGGTTAGGGTCAGGCTGTCAGGAAGGGAGGGTTAGGGTAGTGAGAGGGGAGGGTTAGGGTAAGAACTAGGGAATGGACTGGGGGACTATTTTTTTTGTAACTTTTCGGAGCACTGAAAGCTCGGTGCTCCGTGGATCGATCGCAATGCCTCTTCTTCCGGAATTCAGATTTTCTTTGCGGGGACCCACACCCTGCTGTCGCCACCCAATATGTCCCACCGTCAGGATCTGTCCACAGCTCCCACCCCTTCCTCCGGCCAGCAGATAACCGCACTAAGCTGTCAGCTGCTTCCAAAGTATTTATAGTGCTGTCTGTAAAGAACCTGTCACATGTTGATAGCTTATCACCGTCCTTCCTACTGGCTGGTGTGTCCTCTTTAGGTGCAGGGTGGGCAGCTGCCTCAGGCAGCATGTGTCTGACAACAATACAAAAAGAAACCTAGGATTCCAGTCGGGCTGAGTATGAATTTAAGGGCAAAAGAGGTGCAAGTGTAGACCTGAGCAACACGTGTACTGTGAGGGGTGCAAATGAATTTTAGTTCCTTTGCATTTAGGATAAAACATTTTTTGGGTTTAACCAGAGGCGCACACAAAAAACGCAGCATGTATGTAAATGCGGGCAAAAATTCTGGATGTGCTGCGTGTGGTCCAAAGCCACATGCAACGGTAGCCCTGGATAAAAATGCAAGTACAGCACATCGTGTATGGGCAGAAAGCAGCTGAGCTCAATGCAGCTACGCAAAAGAATACTGCGCAAGTTACATATCTAGTTGCAACAGCAGGGTAGCAGTGAGCACTGGTTTGAGGGAAGGGAGTATACAATGCATGCCGCCCTATCCATACTTCTGATCTGTCCCTATTTTAAGTTAGAACGGATTAGAAATCTTATGGTGGGGTGGTCACCTGACAGAACTCCATGGGGAAGATCCAGACCCACACACGCATTACATGCGTGTGAGGGTCATTAAGTACGATTGCGTTGCAGGGAGTGCACTCCCTGCTCTCGGTAGTACTTACGTGTCCAGATTCCTACCTTTAGTATTACGACTAAGTCTGCGTCCGTAACCCCGCCCTGACCCCTAATTTACATGTCTACCTCTGGCTTTGCAGTGTAAATTAGTGGTCAGCCCCTTTTGCGTACCACCAGGTGTGTCACAAAGTTATGTACGCCTGCCGATACGCACACGTAATAAGGAAGTGCGCATACGCACAAGTTAGATGACGGGAATTACGCACACCTGTCGTAACTAGTTCTGGATCTACCCCAATGAGGTTAATTCAGCCATACCATATTCTAAAAAATGTCCCTCTCAGGACAGAGGGAGAGAGTCCTGAAGAAAGGATGGTGCCTGCAGATTCTGGATAGCATTGCTGCTCCCCTTTTCTGTCTCCTTAGATGTAAGAGGTTGTAAGTGTCATATTTCCCCAAGCCTGCATTTGCTTGCATTTTCTACTTAAGCGGTAGTGCTGACAGGAACAAACCCCTTGTATTCTTTCCTATTTTAAATTTAAGAATAGTTGCTTGTTTTGCAGTATTGTATTTATTTTAAATAACTCAGAACTCCAAAGGAACATCAGGACTGTCTTAATTAAATGTATCATATGATGCGTGCATTCCCTCTCTGCATGAGTATTTAAAATAAAAATCCATTCCAGTGACTGCAGATTGTTGGAAATCAAGTGAAAGCAGCTCTGTTGCATCTTTATATCCCAGATACTGCCACAAAAATGCATTTTTTTTCCATATTCTATTCTCATCCCATCAACAGCATTTTATATTGTACATATGGAAATCATTCTGTGCCCTTTCATAATAAAGATAGTTATACACAGTGCTCCACTGAAACAGATGGAAAATATAGCGTCCCACATGCATATACTTGCCAGAAGAAAATTATGCATTTGCTTAAAAATATTCTACTCATAATTCCAAATTTTTCACATAAATAATTAAATGTTCTAAGTCACAGTTTCATTTGGTGGTTTTCATAGTTTCATAGTGCTTTACAATCTTCTGGTTTGTAGAGTGTGAAATACAAATAGCTGAACATGTGTGCACTTCCCATGTCAGCCATTTTGTTTCAGCCATTAGTTCCTCAATATTTCAATATTGTCTTATTTTTTGTATTTTTTTTAAAGTGGGGACCTATAAATATTAATATTATTAACTATAGTAAATGGGCCGGATTCACAGATACGTTTTTGCTACTTTTTCCGTCCGTATTTTTAGGATCGGATTAACTGCGCATGCGTAGTAACTTCTTTACGCAAGTTATGTAGGATTTAGGCACGGATTTCTAAATTGTTCATAGTGACATACATATGGGGGGGCATGGTTGTCTTCCATACGTACCAAGTTACGTGAAAGTGGGTGGGGGGAAGCATTTAAATAGCCTTTAGAGGGCGCGTTAGTAACGAACGCATGTACCTAAGCAACTTAGGTGCGTAAATACGCCCGTAGAGTTAAGGCTACTCAATGGAGGCTTAAGTCACCCATAATCTGTGTGAGGGGGAGGGGTCATGGGTGTTGCCTTGCAACGTAGGTGCGTATAATTGCGAATCTGTGCGGACTTATTTCACACGTATCTGTGAATCCGGTCCAATGTGGCTAAATATATTCAGCTTTCTAGGATGGAGAGAAACATAATCTTGATTCAAAATCAGGATCCACTTCTCCCTCAATTTAAGAAGAAAATGGAATATAGAGGGTCGAAATAGCATCACTATCAACAACTTTAACGTTCCGATCACAAAAAAAACCCAAAGCAGAATAACATCACATATAATATTTTTATGTTCCCTTCAGCTCTAGCTAAAAAAATAGGTGTAAGCGCAGCTCTGTATTAGAGCCTTAGGGCCAGATTTACTAAGCTGCGGGTTTGGAAAAGTGGAGATGTTGCCTATAGCAACCATTCAGATACTTGCTCTCCCTTTCCTATACATAATAGAGAATGTAAGCTAAAATCTGATTTGTTGCTATGGGCAACATCTCCATTATTCTAAACCTGCAGCTTAGTAAATCTGGCCCTTAGAGTATTAGTAATACCCTTTGTTGTTGATATATTCATCAATAGGTCTATACTACTGTGGACAGGGCATGATGCATCCCTTTGAACAGTGCAGGCTACACAGTATTAGATGAGCTATAATGCAAGTATGTTCTATTCATGATCTCCCTTAAAAAACAAGTATTCCTGAATGCTGCAGAGATGCTGGATTTTAATGAAATTCATATGGAATGACATGAACTATATGGTTTTGTTTCTTTCTTAATTTTTATTTATTTTTTGTTACCAGAAAAAACATGAGAAGGCCGAAGGAGAAGTTTGCAACACATTTGAGCACAGAGTTCAAAGCATGTTACATCGAATTGGTGTCACGCGTGTGTTATCATCAGAAGTCAAGAAAAAGCAGGTGAGCTAAAAACAAACCCAAACAAGCATAATATAAATAACAATGGGCCGGATTCAAAATTTAGTAATGTCAGGTGACTTACGCATGCAAGGTGCGTAAGTCGCATGCACCCTCCAGATGTTACGCTAGGGTTACTATAGTAATTCTAGCGTAGCAACAATCCAAGGAAATGGGCTGTGCTTTCCTTCCGCCCGCTAAAGCGGGCAGATGGAAGCATGTAAAGTGTACAGTGTGGGAGGGGGCTCCCACACTGTAGCAGATCAGCGGTCGTACGGACCATTGATCCGCACGATTAAGTTAATGCAGGCTTATGGCAGCGTAAGCTGCCATAAAGCTCGCACGACAGAGGGGAGTGACAGGGGGCGTGCACTCCCCTCTGTCTCGCGTTATTACAGACCCCCGCACGCACGGAACGTGTGCGGGAGTCTGAATCTAGTCCTATAATAGTAATAATGATATTAAATACATTTGCTTTATGTATACTGTATGTATTAAAGTATAGAAGTGTTGTCTATAACACTGTACAAGAGGTAAGGTTGTAACCATAGCCCACTCCTTTTGGACATCAGTACTCAGACTAGCACTCCATGGGCCAGATTTAACAAGCTGGGGGAAAGGAAAGTGTAGATGTTGCCCTTAGCAACCAATCAGAATCCAGCTGACATTTTGTAGTAAGCAATAGGAAAATGAGAGCTAGAATCTGATTGGTTGCTATAGGTAACATCTACACTTTTCCTTTCCCGCAGCCAGGGCCCATATGTTTTATTTGATCTTGCAGTCACTGGCCCCCATCCAAATCTGAACATACGCCAGTTGGCGTGACATTTCTCTGTGTGATTTGCTGCTGCGTATGCTCAGAATTGAAGAGATCGCAGGGACTTCGCATTCAGATCATAGCACAACCCTGGCCTCCAGGGCTTGCGTTCTGAGGGGCGTGTTGAGGGAGGGAAGGGGTGTCCAATAAGGAGAGTATTATAATTATTGTGGTAGATGATCATTGCATGAATGAGAGTTTAAGGCAGTGTATTGTGAGAGATATTTTCATATTGTGGAAATGTTTTTTAGGTGTATGTAGCAGGATTTAGAAACAGATTGTATGTGGGGCACAAAGAACAGTTCAATGTCAAGTGTAACACCGAGGCAGAGAGCTTGGCGAGTAGGGAATATTTCAGTGTTGACAACAGAAATAGAGAGACCGGGTAGGTAGGTTTTGTTGGCAGGAGGAAATATTAATAGCTCTGTTTTTGAAAGATGGAGTTTGAGATGACGGGAGGACATCCAGGATAAAATGTCAGAAAGACAGTTAATTATGCGGACCAGCACGGTTGGTGATTGATTATTGGTGGGTAGGTAGATTTGTGTTTCATTTGCATAGAGATGATATTGAACACCAGATGACGTTATGAGTTGTCCAAGTGAAGCGGTATAGATAGAAAAGATTAACGGAACCAAGACTGAGCCTTGTGGTATTTTAATAAATAGTGGAAGGGCAGGAGCGATAGATCCAGAAAAGCGAACACTGAAAGAGTGATTAGAGAGGTAGGATGTGAACCAGGAAAGAGCTATGTCATGAATACCTACTGATTGTAACATTTGTATGAGAAGAGAGTGGTCAACAATCTCAGAAGCAGCAGAAAGACCCAGGAGAATTAGAAGAGTGTAGTGACCTTTAGATTTGGCACTTATTAGATCATTGACCACCTTGGTCAGTGCTGTTTCGGTGGAGATCTGGATCTTGCTCATTGCTATTAATATTTTCCCAAAGTCCTCTTACATTTCATCTGGTTCAGCTGTTAGAGGCTAAGGGCCTATTCTAGATTTAATAACGACAGCCAATTTATGCACGCAGCATGCGTAAATCCAGCTGTGGGAACGCAGTAGACGTTACATATCGTAACTCTGATCGAACCTAACGTGTGTGTAACTCCGTATGTTAGGGCGTGACATCCCTATGCAAGCCCATTGTGGGTGGGGGAGGCATTTAAATTGTACAGTGTAGGCTGGGTTAGACACTTACGTACAACAATGCATTACGTATGACCACAGACATGCAACGAAAATTTAAGGTGGGCTTCTGAACACATAAGTCAGCTAAATTACGTACTTACGAGGGGACAGCATTATCCTTAGTAGTGCGTAACTTAGGTACACATTTCTTCTGCATTAATAACCAATCAGTACCACATTATTCATCACTAGTTTCTAATGTCTGCAATTTCTATTAAACAAGAGTTACACAGAGTTTCATTTCCGTTTATTTTATCTCTGTAGCAATATGCAGAGATGCAATAAAAATATTGCTCATATTTTATTTATTAATTACTTACTAATATGAGATCCCGAGGAAAGCAAAAGCAAAGAAAACTGCAAGAACAATATTAGTCAATCGGGTCTCATAACAGCTAAAGAAATTTTATTCCTGACACAATTTATTCATTCTCATCCACTCACCTGTAGATTTGCAGTTTCAGCATATCCATAGATCAGATCCAGAGGAAAGGGAAGTAAAATTAACCAAGATACTATTTCCCTATGCCGAAAATTGTTAATTTAGTTTAGTTCCAGGGTCAGCATGTCCTTGTGTATCCAGCAGCTTTTTGCAGATTATTGCCCCATATATTATTACGCCAGATGAAAGCTGTTTTTTGTTTATTTCTTTTCTCTGCAGATCCTCTCACCTGTAGATTAGTAGCTTCACAATATCATCCAAACATTGTTGTCATAAAATTTATAGCCAAGATCCAGAGTAAGGTGCAAAAATTTTAATCCGGACATTTTGATCTCATAGATGTAAAAGAAAATCCTTCCTGACTCCATGTGTGGCCATTATATCTCATCCTGGATTCCAGGTTAATCTCTGTATTTTGTTACATAGTTGTAAGTAAAAACAATGGGGAAGTGGAGCCCTGTTTGTAGGAACTTACTATCTAAGGAGATCATAATTGCCCATTAGGATTTACACATGGTTCCTAAATACGTATCCATTCACCTGTAGATCAGTAGCTTCACAATATCATCCATTCATTGTAGTCATTAAGTCCATGACCCATATCCAGAGGAAGGTAAAATCATTTTAATCTAGACAATTGTAACTCATAGATGTAAAAGAAAAGAAAATCTTTCTTGACTCGATGGGCCATATTCAGACCTCCAGCCGCATTGCATATGCGGTCGGAGTTTACCGATATGAACTACTGCGCATGCGCAGTAATTTTGTTACGACATCTACGTTTCTTTTTGCAGCGTAGATTGCATATGTAGTGCGGCCAGAGGTCTGAATACGGCCTAATATGTGGACATTATATCTCACTCTGTATTCCATTTTTATCATTGCATTGTATATTGCTGTATGAAAAAACAATGGGGAAATGTCCTGCTCATAGGAGCTTATAATATAAGGAGATCATTATTGCCCAGAGGGATTTTAACATTATACCTCTATATAGATCCACTCACTTATAGATTATTAGTTTCACAATATCATCATTACATGGTAGTCATAAAATTTACGTCCCAGATCCACATTAAGGTGAAATTAATTTAATTCATACATTTTGTCCTCATAGACTTAAAATAAAATCCTAGAATTCAACAGAAGCCCTGCTTCTAGGAGCTTTTTATACAGATCCACTAACCTGTAGATTAGTAGCTTCATAAATAAAATCCTTCCTCTCCATGTGTGGCCTTCATATCTCATCCTGTATTCCATATTTATCACATTATATTGCTGCCTAGCTGTATGGAAAAACAATGGGGAAGCAATGCCTAGCTCGTAGAAGCTAACTATTTGAAGGAAACATTGTTGCCCATTAGGATTTATACATGATGATTCCTATATGCAAATTCACTTACCTGTAGATTAGTAGCTTCACAGTATCATCCATACATTGGGGTAGATCCAAAACTACGTTTGCCGTACGTTAACTCGTGTAGCGTATTTTCGCATGCGTACCTTCTATACACTTCCCTAGGCACACCCCTTGAATGTACGTATTTTGTCAAGATACGCTTTTCAAACCCTACATTAACTTTTGCCAACGTAACCGCAGTGATCCGCACACGTACGTATGGGCAACACGTATTTACGCAGCTAAGCACGCCCATACTGTACACTTTAAATACAAACCCCCGCCTACTTAACGCATTTCAGACGTATTTTGGACTCACGTAAATTTGGCACGCCCACACGTATCTACGTGACACATACGTGAATGGCCCATGCGTTCACAATTACGCTACGTTACTGAGCGTATTTTCTATGGTGCGCATGCGCAGTACTTACCAAAAGGCGATTTTACGTCTCCGCCACGCGTAAATTCGCTCACGAGCGTTGTTCTGGATCTGGCCCATTGTTATCATGAACTCCATGGCCGAGATCCAGAGGAAGGTAAAATCATTTTAATCAGACATTTTGGGCCGGATTCAGAGCTCTGGCAATTGAGGCCGGAGTTCTGCGAAAAGTGCTACTGCGCATGCGCAGTAATTTTGGAACGTAATCTACGTTACTTCTTGCAATGTTTTAAAGACCGCGTGTACGCAATCTACGTCGCAAGAAGTAACGTAGATTACGTTCCAAAATTACTGCGCATGCACAGTAGCACTTTTCGCAGAACTCCGGCCTCAATTGCATTACGGCCGGAGCTCTGAATCCGGCCATTTGGTCTCATAGATGTAAAAACAAATTCACTCTGACTTAATTTATGGCCATCATATTTCATCCTGCTTAGCTGTATGGAAAAAAACAATGGGTAAGAAGTGTCTGCTTCATAGGAGCTTACTGTCTAAGCTCACTATCTAAGAACATCACTACGTCATTGTTGCCCATTAGGATTTACACATGATTTCTCTATACAGATTCACTCACCTGTAGATTTGTAGCTTCACAATATCACCTGTACATTGTAGTAATAATATTTATGGCCCAGATCCACAGGAAGGTGAAATAGGGCCTGATTCAGACTTAATAATGACAGCCAATTTACACACACGGCATAAATCTAGCTGTGGGATCTGTGAATGCACGCGGCAGATGTTACGCATCGTAACTCTGATTGTACATAACTGGTATGTAGCTTCTTATGATAGGGCGTGACATCCCTACGCAAGGCGAAAATATGCATTGTGGGAGGAGGGAGGCTTTTGGATTGTACAGTATTTCACCTCTATCTAAGAGATCATTATATCACCTCATTGGGCCTGATCCAGAGCTACGAAATTGTCCGATTTCGAGCGAGCGTACGACCGCTTTGAGCGTATAACCGTACAAAAAAAACGCACTGCGCATGCTCAGTATGACAACATCCGGTCGGCTGGACGACATGAGCGGATAGCAGGCGTATTGTGAGCGAAGTGTTCACTCGAGGGGCGTGCGTTCAGTACGACGATCGCCTGGACGCTCGTTTTACTACACGGAGGCGGGGATAGCCATTTAAATTGTACAGTATGGGCGTGCTAAGCCCGTACGCTCAGCGTATTCAGTCCGAAAATTCGTACGGCCGACGGTAATACCTAGTGTAGGGTATTGCCGCCGTAAGCAGGTACTTTTCAATGGGAGTGTCATGGGCGTGTAGGTTAATACGCCCGGGCGATCGTACGCTTCCGACCATCGGACGGCACCGTCGTAGCTCTGGATCAGGTCCATTGTCCACAAGTCTTTGAGGACTGTTTAAGGAACTGCCATCTATCCTTTTCTTAAAGGACAACTATGCATGCATAGCCAAGAGGGCTTAATTCATACTGACTTTTTTCCTTGGACAATTAAGGATTGGACAATTGTTTATTTACTTTTCTGCCACTTTTTATCTATTTTAATAGTTATTATTTATTAGGTTTTTCCAATAAAATTCATTCATATGTACTTTTCTCTTGTTAATAACCAGTAGTATAATTATTCGCCAAACATTGGTACCTGTTAGCGCAGCACTATTTTCTTTATATTGTTCTTTATATTGTTGTATTTTTAGGTTGAAGCTCCTATAGTGCAGCTTCTCTACAGATATCAATTTTTCAATTGTTAATATTTTCAGATATTTACTTTATTTATTGCTAAAACTTTCATTTATTAATTCACACTATTTTTTGGCATCATATAGGATTTATTCTTTGTTATTTTTTAAAATCACCGTTTAGAAGATCACCATGATGATTTTGAAAAGGAAAAATATATAAATCACCGGAATTACTAAGCATCGCTTTGTAAAATCACTGCATAATCGCCTGTGAATTTGCATGTAAATTTGTATATATGTATGTATGTACGTATGTGCGGTTATATGGATCCAGTCCATATTCCGGTGATTTCTCTGTTTATTTGTGTTTCTCTGGTCTGCAAAATATGTTCTTTGAGCTTATTGTAAGCTTCTTTTTTATTAGAAGCTGCACACTTTTCTTTAGTGATAGTAGTAGGCGGGTGACACGGGAAAATCTGCTATTGTAAAAACATGTGCTATTCATTCCTTCTAATAGAAGGGTTTTGGGTTTTTTTGTTATTTTTTTATTAAGCTTCTTTTGGATTCAGGAATACTTTGGGTGGATCCCTGTATATTTAGGTAAATAAAAGGGTTTTACATTAATCAAGTTTTTTTTTGAAATTAGAATTGTGTTAATATTTTTCATTGGCAAACTACAGGTACATCAGACTGACTACCATTAATACTCATATTGGAACTTATAGCTCTTCTAGGACACGGTGGCTGAATTATACTTTTGTATTTTGTATTTTCTGGAGTTGAAAGGAATCATGGTGGGAGGACCACTCTATGGACCAGAATACACAATTCCATATGACAGGATACTTATACATTCCTAATGCATAAGTACCCAGTTCCTTTGTATTGTGCATGTGCAGGAATGGGTGTTACGCGTAGTAATGCATTCTGAATATTCTGAATTACTCAGAGTATGGCGTTATGATCTGCCATACATATAGTGTGTACACATGGGGGTGGAGAAAGGTATTTACGAATTAGTTCCTCACGCACAGAGGCATGTGTATAAAAGTTAAGGTAGGGTTCAGGACACAGAATTTCTATACATGTGAGAGGAGTGCACAGAATCTAGGATCGCATTTGACGTAAGTGAGCCTCCGCTGCTAAGGCTTATGAGCAGGGACAGGCTGAGCCGGGGAACAGGGGGGCATGTGGTCCACGGACTGCACCATCGTCGGGTGTTTTAGGGCTTCCACCCTCCCACATAGTTTGCACCGGGGAGTCCATCGTTGCCTGGCAACAAAACAGAGACAGATTGGGTGCTACCAATATTATTTCTGTGAATGACGCGGCTGCAATCAATTATTGGCCTTGTCGTTCACAGAATTAGTATTAGTTGTACTCAATTTGTTTCTGATTGGTTGCCCAGCATCCAAACGCACACACCCACAAATAGGTTCCCGTTAACATGTTTTCTCTCCAGGAACGTCCTCTGTTCAGCTGTGGCAGGTTAAGAAAAACCTTTATAAAATACTAGTGTAAAGGCTGTCATAAAGACGGGAAAAATTAGGTTAGACATTTTTTTTTCTCTTGGGTGAGAAGAGATGTGGAGGAAGGCTTTGTAGGGGTGCACTTTTTAGGAGAGCAATTCTGCTCCCAAGCGCTGCACATGCGCAGTAGTGTCAGAGCGGTGTTGATGCTATTTCGCATGCATATAACGGTGAGGAGCAGAATGGCTTTTATATATGTAGAATACAGAGTGATTCACATTTAGTGGGGTGCAGGGTCTGAGTTAGGGCAGGGGTTGAAGACAGTTAGTAGGGGCAGAGGTTTGGAGCAATTAGAGGAGGAAGGGTCTGAGTGAGGGGGCAGTTAGTGGGCTGCAGGTCTTGGGTGGGTGCAGTTAGTGGTGTGTAGGGCTTGGGTGGAGGCAAGAGTTTGGGCAGTTACTGGGGTGCAGGGTTTGGGTGGGGGAAAGGGTTTGGGAGCAGTTAGTGGGTTGCAGGGTGTGAGTGAGGGCAGGGGTTGGGGGCAGTTAGTTGGCTGCAGGGTTTGGGGGCAGTTAGTGAGGTCTCCATATTACCCCCTGCAACCCCATCCCTCCATATTACCCCCTGCAACTCCAGCTCTATATAATACGCCCTGTGACCACAGCCCTGAACAGGCTTCAGAGACATGCCTGTCTCTGAAGAGACAGGCATGGTGCAGCTTCCCCCTGTCTCTTACCCCTCCTCCGCTTACAGCTCTGATGTCAGCGCATACTGTATAATATGCCCTGTGACCACAGCCCTCCATAATACTCCATGCAGCCCCAGAACCCCATAATACATCCTGGGACCCCAGCGCTCCAGAATACCAGCCATTCCCCCTGCTACTTCTCACAAACTCAGTCACACTCCTCTGAAGAGACAGGCATGGTGCTGCTTACCCCTGTCTCTTACCTCTCCTCCGCTTACAGCTCTGATGTCAGCACGTACTCTCCGGCTGCAGCAGCACCATCTCAGCTGCTGTCCATCCCGTAAGTGGTCTGCACTGGAGAGATGGAGGAAATTAAGGGAGAAAATGGGGAGCGCCGGCGGGGTGTAAGAGCACCGTAAGATGGAGCACAGCAGTAAAGGTAGTGAGGGAGGGAATGGGGCACTCATACAGGGCATGTGCAGTAGCGTTCAAACAGTGTGGATGCTACTGCACATGTGTATAACGGTGAGGAGCAGAATGGCTTTTATATATATATATATATATAGATCTCATGTGTGCTGTGTC
>WWET01001042.1:294825-307974 GCA_011038615.1 Limnodynastes dumerilii
TATGGCTAAATATATATATGATTTTATATATAGATGTAGATCAATGGTCTGCTGTGAAATTTGACAAATGTGTATCATATATTGAGTGTTTTATCTGTAGGAGCCCTGTATTATCTGTACTGTTGTGTAAAAAGCCCTGCAGTGGCACGGGCTCAACAGAAAAAAAAAAACAACAACTGTGGCCTGAGAGTCTGATCTCTCAGGACAAGTTGGAAAGTGGGCAGAAGCAAGACTGTACCGCTGGAATCAGGACCGTTGGGAGTTACGTTTTAGGTTCTCCATATATGATGGCCCATTCCCAGTTTCCCTGCTATGTTAACATCCCCACATAGTGCTGTGTTCTGTAGAGGGATATCAGTCTCTATTTGCACACATTGGTGACTTCCAATGGTGAACTAACCACAAAAATCACACAGAAGGTATAGACATGCATTTGAAACATGTAAATAGATACAGATAAAATGCAGCAGTCTGTACAAGTTTGCATGTTTCAAATGGTTCAAATGGTTTTTTTTAAATTTATATTTGTGCTTTTTATGTGTTCATTGAAAACTAAGATTTTAAACAAACTAATTAAAAATTTTATTAGAAAAATAACTGTTATGGTTCTCATAATGGGAATTTAGGACCTGATTCACACTTAAAAAGCTGCTGCTATTTGCGTGCGTATTTATAAGAATGTTTACACTGCACATGCATATTTACGCAATCTAGGTAGGATTTAAGAAAGGTGATCCCTTAAGAGTGATTTACAAATCCGTTCGTAAGAGATAAGTAATAAGGGGTGTGCCAGGTCAAGTTAAGAAGGAAGTTAAGAAAAGTGGGTGTGGGGAGACATTTACCAAACAGGACGCGGTTTGGTAAGTACTGTGCACTTTAGCAACTTAGGAAAAGACATACGCACAGGAAGATACGGTAGCCTTTGGCCTTTTTAAGTCGGGTAAGAACAACAAAAATGAGGGAGTGTCAAGGGAGTTGCCATGTGTATAATTGGGAATCCATTCGTTATTATCTCCATATTAACTGTGAATACGGTCCTTAGTTCCCTCTTTCCATCCTTTTGGAATAATGTTAATATAAGAAAGTGATTGTTAAAGACTGACCATACCCAACCAGTACTCTCACCAAGGTTGTTTCAGCAACATTAGTTATCAGAAATATGATGGGTGGGCAGCAGTGTTCTGTCTTGGCCAGCACATTAAATGTTGCTCTGAGCACAAAGCTAATTTTTTTAAGATAAAACATAATTAGAAAATATTTTCCCCAAAAACCTTAATATGTACATATTATAACTGATGTTTGTGGATTTATGGATAACCTCTGTGCTCTCTAATCAAATGCTTTTCTTACAGAACAAAGATGGTGAAATCAAAAAGGCTGGTTCAGAAGGTGAGTGCAAAGAAGCCAGTAGCTTGATGGAATTATAATACAGAGTGCATATATTATATAATAATTAAATGTATGTAGTGCATAATTGTTGTACTGTGTTGTCATTCCTGAATATGTGAGTATTTTTGCAAGATGCAAAATAATGTACTGTATTAAAAGAAAATAGTGAGACAGCTAACACAGTGAGACCGGAATGGGTCTGCTTCTATAGGGCATTTTTTTTTTATTGTTGGTAAACCATTTATTCATTTATAATTTAGAATTGTGTTTTCCTGTTCTACAGAAACATTATACATTACATATTTTGTAGCTTTTCACTTGGTGCACCATATTGATGTAAGTGCATACTATTATCACAGCTTCATATGTCCTCCCGTGCACTAGAATATATTAATGCTAAAAAGGTCAAATACCTCTTTGTGGCTTTCAAGCTCCACAGTACTGATATTGGCCTCCGTATCCAGCAGGTGTCCAGCCTGACTGCATGTGTCTGCGCAGGTGTGGGTCCCTGGAAAGAACAGCCCTATATCGATAGGGCCCTTTTCTCTCAGCCAGTTTCGAACTGGCTGGGATTTCAATTGCATATGCCTCGATGAGGCATAGCAATCGATTCACGGAGCACCAAACTTTCGGTGACCTGAAAGGTAAGGCAAAAAATTACACCAACTCTTGCCCTAATTCTAACACTAACCCTCCCCTTCCATTACCCTAACCCTAACCCTAACCTTCCCTTCCCTTCCCTGCAGCCTGACCCTAACGCTCCATCTCCCACAGCCTGACCCTAACCCTCCCTCTCCCATAACTTGACCCTAACCCTCCCTTTCCCGCAGCCTGACCCTAAACCTGGAGAAGTTAATCACCTTTCCTGTGGTGCGGGTCCTGCGGCGGTGGCGGGGTTTCCGATCGGCATACTCACCCATTCTGAAAAAAAAATTCTAAAGTGGGGGTTATTTGAAATAGGGACATCCGAAAAGGATGCATAATTGCAGAGTTCCATTATATTTTAATATATCTATTTTGAGTCATGTTTTATTCATACTTGTGACAAGAGACTATGCTTTCTTGCTGTTTTATTTGCTACAGATTTTATATGTGTTTATCCCTTCCATAAATCTATACTTGTAAACATTAGAAAACCATTATCCAAAAACATGGAAAAAAATGCAAATACTTTTAGTTTGGGATTGTTGCTGAACATGTATTATGGGGAAATAATGTAGGACCTGATTCAGGCTTGAGAAGGAGCTTGAAATTAAGAGAGGAAGGTTACACCTGGGCAAAACCATGTTGATTTCAGAGGGAGTGAAGTTAATTGTATTCTTTGCACGTAGGGATATATCTTTCAATTGCTTACTGCACACAGATACTGACCAGCTTTACTTTTAGACTGTTATTTAGACTTGGCATAAGAAACATCACCTCTCCTTGCAACAGATGAAATATAACTCCCCTGAAATCAACATGGTTTAACCCAGGAGTAACTTTCCTGTCTTATTTTTAAGCTGCTTCTTAAGTCTGAATCAGGCCCTAAATGTCTGAACAGAGGGTTGAAGAAAACATTTTTTTTACTACATAATAAAAGTAAAAAATAAATAAAATAAACAGCAAATGAACCATCTTATACATAATATCTATCCTGCTTGATCTGGCACCAGCCCCAGAGTTTGACATTATATATATTGTTTTTAACTGTTCATGAGGAATAACAGAACAATAGATGACTGATACATTGGTCCATTAGTAAGTTGACTAAACATGATAGGTTGTTTTAAACACAGTGTTATATCTCTGTAACCAATGGAGTGTGGTGATTTCAACGTACAGGCATTTTCATATATTTTAATAACCTTAAAAACCAGCTAGCATTGCTAACCAGACATCATCTTAAAATAATAAATTCCTTAGCTAGAGGTTTTTCATACAGTCTGGGCCTTTTCCAGACCTACGCAAATAATACGCCCTTGCGCGTAGCGCATTACACCAGCGTGTGTACGAAGCACTCCCTTAGGCACTCCCCTTGATCGTCCGTATTTATGCCGTCTTACGCCGACCAAACCCTACCCTAACTTTTCTGAGTGTTACCGCGGGCGTCCGTAGCATGCACGCGTAGTTACGGCACTTAGCACGCCTATACTGTATGATTTACATGCCTCACCCTGCCTTTGAAGCGTAATTATGGGTGTCATATCGCTTGCACGCCCCTTCGTTCGTAGTTACGCTGTGGACCTTAGTTTCGTAAATACGTTCAGAGCTTCTGGTCGTAACATCTGCCGCGGGCATGCGCAGAATATGGAAAACAGCGTTTTTACGACTACAAGCAGGCGTAGGTCTGGATCAGGCCCTCTGTTTCTATCCCTATGTTTATACATTATAAAACTTTAATAGCAGGGGTTAAATTTCATCTAAGGTGGTACGTGGACCACTGTCAGGTGGTACTCAGGGCAACTGGGCAAGGTTGAAAGAAAGTATGATAACAAATGGCCAAGGACATAATTATAACAAGGTTGAAAACCGCTGCTTTATAGCATTTATTCTTATGATGATGATGACAAAATATAAACATTTTGGCCCGGATTCACACCACCGGTCGTATTGCTCATACGTCCGTATTTGACCGATATTTGCTTCTGCGCATGCGTAGTAACTTTTTTACGTAATCTACGTATCGTTTCCTTACAAAGATTGCGTATATGTGGTCTTTAAGGCCTTCATGGATATTGACAATGTCTGTACATTGACAAAATATTCCCTGATCGCTGGCACACTAAGGGTTAAATTATGCATTATATAAACTTGCAGTAATTTCTATTAACAAAATGTTGTTTTTTTTCATTATATTTGCAGGAGACATTGTGGATACTTCTGCTGACTCTCCACCTCCTGCACTTAAGGTTCGAACTCACTCAATGTCAACAGGTACATCATTTCTTTAAGTGATATGTTTTTAAAACCTATGGTTTGCATTTTCTCTAAGACTTTTAATATTCAAAGTGAAGCTCTTTCTACCCTGGCACAAAATGGTTCCTGTGCCTCCATCATGGCAAAGGACTATGGATTGATCCAGATTTTAAAGCAGTGGCAAAAAAGGAGTATGATGAGGATATCGGACGACTCTAGTGGCGTCAGGGAGTCCCTAATAATAAGGACTGCACTTCTTTTGGGGGATTCTATTGTTAGGGGTGTTGAAATGGTAAGTGGTTTTGTAGATAGGAATCATGTAAAGTACTTGCCAGAAGCTCCATTGAATAGAAAGCTCATTTTAAATATTATAAAGACAGCGAGCAAAGAAGAGGAGGTAGATGTTGTTATCCACCATGGAACAATTGACCTGTGTCTAGGCAAACAGACCTACTTACACTAAGAAAGGGAAAACATTTTAGTGTTTTGAATCACATTAGGAAATTGTAGGGGAATTCTGGTGTATTAAGAAGTATCTTACTCCTCTGTAAGTGTATGTGTTAGTTGTCTTCTTAAGCCAGGTACACACTTTTATGATTCACCAGCTTCTGTAAATACGCTCAGATAGCTGTGTGAATCGTACACACTGTTCAATTATCTGTCTGAGCTCCTGGCCGCACTGTACGGCACAGCGTTGATTGAAATGTTTAAATAGACTAGCTTGATTGGCTCATGGGCCCATAATGGAATAGTGTGCACCAAGTATAGCGCTTCTCTGTGAACGGCTCGCCCGCCTCTAGAAACTTCCCTGATCTAAACGATGTCAATATCAGTTTGTCAAAAAGTTTGTTCTTGCTAATTAAGTACTATTGTTTAAGGTGAACAAGTCACCTAAGTTGGCAGAAATATAATAATAAAAATGGTAAGCAGCTGTTGGAGGGGAGAGTCTTAACCACTCTCCCTAAAAACAAAAATTCCAAAGAGAAGAAAAAGACCACAGCGCTATGCCCGACAATTGGGCTAAAATTATAGAGAATGAGTGAAATTCACTGATATAAGTAAATGTCGAGCAGTGACATTAAAAAACCATGTTTAATTGCAAAAAGAACAAAAAATAACCATAAAAGACAATATATAAAAACAATCAAAATATGAACAGCTGACATTCACCATATGGATGAGATACGCATGGTGGGTGAGCCCATTCACCATATGGATGAGATTCGCATGGTGGGCGAGCCCATTCACCATATGGATGAGATTCGCATGGTGGGCGAGCCCATTCACCATATGGATGAGATTCGCATGGTGGGCGAGCCCATTCACCATATGGATGAGATTCGCATGGTGGGCGAGCCCATTCACCATATGGATGAGATTCGCATGGTGGGCGAGCCCATTCACCATATGGATGAGATTCGCATGGTGGGCGAGCCCATTCACCATATGGATGAGATACGCATGGTGGGTGAGCCCATTCACCATATGGATGAGATTCGCATGGTGGGCGAGCCCATTCACCATATGGATGAGATTCGCATGGTGGGCGAGCCCATTCACCATATGGATGAGATTCGCATGGTGGGCGAGCCCATTCACCATATGGATGAGATTCGCATGGTGGGCGAGCCCATTCACCATATGGATGAGATTCGCATGGTGGGCGAGCCCATTCACCATATGGATGAGATTCGCATGGTGGGCGAGCCCATTCACCATATGGATGAGATACGCATGGTGGGTGAGCCCATTCACCATATGGATGAGATTCGCATGGTGGGCGAGCCCATTCACCATATGGATGAGATTCGCATGGTGGGCGAGCCCATTCACCATATGGATGAGATTCGCATGGTGGGCGAGCCCATTCACCATATGGATGAGATTCGCATGGTGGGCGAGCCCATTCACCATATGGATGAGATTCGCATGGTGGGCGAGCCCATTCACCATATGGATGAGATTCGCATGGTGGGCGAGCCCATTCACCATATGGATGAGATACGCATGGTGGGTGAGCCCATTCACCATATGGATGAGATTCGCATGGTGGGCGAGCCCATTCACCATATGGATGAGATTCGCATGGTGGGCGAGCCCATTCACCATATGGATGAGATTCGCATGGTGGGCGAGCCCATTCACCATATGGATGAGATTCGCATGGTGGGCGAGCCCATTCACCATATGGATGAGATTCGCATGGTGGGCGAGCCCATTCACCATATGGATGAGATTCGCATGGTGGGCGAGCCCATTCACCATATGGATGAGATACGCATGGTGGGTGAGCCCATTCACCATATGGATGAGATTCGCATGGTGGGCGAGCCCATTCACCATATGGATGAGATTCGCATGGTGGGCGAGCCCATTCACCATATGGATGAGATTCGCATGGTGGGCGAGCCCATTCACCATATGGATGAGATTCGCATGGTGGGCGAGCCCATTCACCATATGGATGAGATTCGCATGGTGGGCGAGCCCATTCACCATATGGATGAGATTCGCATGGTGGGCGAGCCCATTCACCATATGGATGAGATACGCATGGTGGGTGAGCCCATTCACCATATGGATGAGATTCGCATGGTGGGCGAGCCCATTCACCATATGGATGAGATTCGCATGGTGGGCGAGCCCATTCACCATATGGATGAGATTCGCATGGTGGGCGAGCCCATTCACCATATGGATGAGATTCGCATGGTGGGCGAGCCCATTCACCATATGGATGAGATTCGCATGGTGGGCGAGCCCATTCACCATATGGATGAGATTCGCATGGTGGGCGAGCCCATTCACCATATGGATGAGATACGCATGGTGGGTGAGCCCATTCACCATATGGATGAGATTCGCATGGTGGGCGAGCCCATTCACCATATGGATGAGATTCGCATGGTGGGCGAGCCCATTCACCATATGGATGAGATTCGCATGGTGGGCGAGCCCATTCACCATATGGATGAGATTCGCATGGTGGGCGAGCCCATTCACCATATGGATGAGATTCGCATGGTGGGCGAGCCCATTCACCATATGGATGAGATTCGCATGGTGGGCGAGCCCATTCACCATATGGATGAGATACGCATGGTGGGTGAGCCCATTCACCATATGGATGAGATTCGCATGGTGGGCGAGCCCATTCACCATATGGATGAGATTCGCATGGTGGGCGAGCCCATTCACCATATGGATGAGATTCGCATGGTGGGCGAGCCCATTCACCATATGGATGAGATTCGCATGGTGGGCGAGCCCATTCACCATATGGATGAGATTCGCATGGTGGGCGAGCCCATTCACCATATGGATGAGATTCGCATGGTGGGCGAGCCCATTCACCATATGGATGAGATACGCATGGTGGGTGAGCCCATTCACCATATGGATGAGATTCGCATGGTGGGCGAGCCCATTCACCATATGGATGAGATTCGCATGGTGGGCGAGCCCATTCACCATATGGATGAGATTCGCATGGTGGGCGAGCCCATTCACCATATGGATGAGATTCGCATGGTGGGCGAGCCCATTCACCATATGGATGAGATTCGCATGGTGGGCGAGCCCATTCACCATATGGATGAGATTCGCATGGTGGGCGAGCCCATTCACCATATGGATGAGATACGCATGGTGGGTGAGCCCATTCACCATATGGATGAGATTCGCATGGTGGGCGAGCCCATTCACCATATGGATGAGATTCGCATGGTGGGCGAGCCCATTCACCATATGGATGAGATTCGCATGGTGGGCGAGCCCATTCACCATATGGATGAGATTCGCATGGTGGGCGAGCCCATTCACCATATGGATGAGATTCGCATGGTGGGCGAGCCCATTCACCATATGGATGAGATTCGCATGGTGGGCGAGCCCATTCACCATATGGATGAGATACGCATGGTGGGTGAGCCCATTCACCATATGGATGAGATTCGCATGGTGGGCGAGCCCATTCACCATATGGATGAGATTCGCATGGTGGGCGAGCCCATTCACCATATGGATGAGATTCGCATGGTGGGCGAGCCCATTCACCATATGGATGAGATTCGCATGGTGGGCGAGCCCATTCACCATATGGATGAGATTCGCATGGTGGGCGAGCCCATTCACCATATGGATGAGATTCGCATGGTGGGCGAGCCCATTCACCATATGGATGAGATACGCATGGTGGGTGAGCCCATTCACCATATGGATGAGATTCGCATGGTGGGCGAGCCCATTCACCATATGGATGAGATTCGCATGGTGGGCGAGCCCATTCACCATATGGATGAGATTCGCATGGTGGGCGAGCCCATTCACCATATGGATGAGATTCGCATGGTGGGCGAGCCCATTCACCATATGGATGAGATTCGCATGGTGGGCGAGCCCATTCACCATATGGATGAGATTCGCATGGTGGGCGAGCCCATTCACCATATGGATGAGATACGCATGGTGGGTGAGCCCATTCACCATATGGATGAGATTCGCATGGTGGGCGAGCCCATTCACCATATGGATGAGATACGCATGGTGGGCGAGCCCATTCACCATATGGATGAGATACGCATGGTGGGCGAGCCCATTCACCATATGGATGAGATACGCATGGTGGGCGAGCCCATTCACCTTATGGATGAGATACGCATAGTGGATGGGCTCACTCACAATATGGATGAGATACGCATGGTGGGCAAGCCCATTCACCATATGGATGAGATACGCATGGTGGGCGAGCCCATTCACCGTATGGATGAGATACGCATAGTGGGCGAGCCCATTCACCTTATGGATGAGATACGCATGGTTGGCGAGCCCATTTACCATATGAATGAAATACGCATGGTGGGCGAGCCCATTCACCATATGGATGAGATACGCATGGTTGGTGAGCCCATTTACCATATGGATGAGATACGCATGGTGGGCGAGTCCACTCACCATATGGATGAGATACACATGGTTGGCGAGCCCATTCACTATATAGATGAGATACGCATGGTTGGCGAGCCCATTCAACATATGGATGAGATACGCATGGTGAGCGAGCCCATTCACCATATGGATGAGATACGCATGGTGGGCGAGCCCATTCACCATATGGATGAGATACGCATGATGGGCGAGCCCATTCACCATATGGATGAGATATGCATGGTGTGCAAGCCCACTCACCATATGGATGAGATACGCATGGTGGGCGAGCCCATTCACCATATGGATGAAATATGCATGGTGGGCGAGCCCATTCACCATATGGAGAGATACGCATGGTGGGCGAGCCCATTCACCATATGGATGAGATACGCATGGTGGGCGTGCCCATTTACCATATGGATGAGATACGCATTGTGGGCAATCCCACTCACCATATGGATGAGATACGCATGGTGGATGAGCCCACTCACCATATGGATGAAATATGCATGGTGGGCCCACTCACCATATGGATGAGATACGCATTGGTGGATGGGATATGGATGAGATACGCATGATGGGCAAGCCCATTCACCATATGGATGAGAAACGTATGGTGAGCGAGCCCATTCATCATATGGATGAGATATGCATGGTGGGCGAGCCCACTTATCATATGGATGAGATAGACATGGTGGATTGGCTCACTCACCATATGGATGATACGCATGGTGGGCAAGCCCATTCACCATATGGAGAGATACGCATGGTGGGCAGGCCCATTCACCATATGGATGAGATACGCATGGTGGGCAAGCCCACTCACCATATGGATGAGATACGCATGGTGGATGAGCCCACTCACCATATGAATGAGATACACATGGTGGGCCCACTCACCATATGGATGAGATACGCATGGTGGGCGAGCCCACTCACTATATGGATGAGATACGCATGGTGGATGGGCTCACTCACCATATTGATGAGATACTCATGATAGGCAAACCCACTCACCATATGGATGAGATACGCATAGTGGGTGGGCCCACTCACCATATGGATGAGATATGTATGGTGGGCGACCCCACTAGCCATATGGATGAGACACGCATAGTGGGTGGACCCACTCACCATATGAGTTAAATATACGCATGGTGGTCAGGCCCACTCACCGTATGAATGAGGAGACTTAAGGTAGGGATCTGCATGCGGAAGGCCTGTACATACAATGTTAGCCTCTGTTGCGGACATAAGGAATTTAAACACAGTTCTGGGTCTGGCCTTATATATCCATGTGGCTTTATGCTTCCTATCATCTCTTCACAGATGACCATGAGAAAAAGTTTGGGTAAGCTCTATGGGAAAGCTGACATGGTAAATGTGTAGGTACATTGTTAAGAACTGCTATTTAACAACAAAATAGGTGCTGTGACAGTGGGCACTCTCTTCTACAATGTCCATAAAGTGAGGTTATTCCTGGTTATTGCTAGATTCTTTCTAAACACCTATATCATCCTTGCACTCATTTACACTCCTCTTTAAGTGGTGAGGAGTTCCTGACTTACAGAATGTACCTGCAACAGAACTGCCCAGCAGAGAGCCCCTGTTCCTTCTTAATTGACAAGCAGGGCTGTCTTCCCTACACAGATAAAGTAGCCAGAAAAAGCAGACAGCACAAGGGATCACATGGGGAGAAGGTGGGATCATCCTCACCACATACAAAAAGCCACTCTGCATAATAGCTTTTAAACAAGTAGTCATTACCAGCTTCCATCATGCAACCAAAGCCTTCAAGAATGAACTGAAATAGGAAGGAACAGTTACTTTATATGTGAATCTCCCCTCTTAGCTCTACACTTAATCTGTCTTTTCTTGGTATCTCCAAAGTATCTGCTGCAACCTATTGTTGGTCTAGCATACACCTACTGTTTATATGTATTTTATTTATATGATACTAGGAAAATACTAGGTAAAGATCACAATGTTACAGATGGTGTATGATGAACATTTAGAACAGATGTTCCCAGTGGAAATTGAGGGTTACTTAAATACCAGGGGCAAGATTTACTAAGCTGCAGGTTTGGAAAAGTGGAGATTCTAGCTCTCACTTTTCTGTTACATACTAGAGAATGTCATCTAGAATCTGATTGGTTGCGATGGGCAGTATCTCCACTTTTTCAAACCCGCAGCTTAGTAAATCTGGCACCAGGAGTTAAAGGAGACAACTAAAGAAAATTATTAATCATCTATAATACTTAAGAAAGAATTAAGCAAAGTACATGAATGACTTAGCTTCGGCTGGTAGTGATTGCTTGATAATAACAAGTTTCCAGGAGCCCGTATGGTTGGAAAATCAGCGGGCACTTCTGCAGTCAGTCCTGTAAGCGACTGGGCAACAACAGAGCCGGAACGCCCTACCTTTTTAGGTTATGATCATGTTTTAAGCAACTTAATTTGTACTACTTATCTAACTATCTAATTTTTACATTCTACATATGTGCAGTATAAGTTAGCATTGCATAATGTTAATATCACATACCCTCTGTTCCTCCTATTGGGGTAGATCCAGAACTAAGTACGCTAGCGTATTTATGCTAGCCGGAGAGGAAAAACACTATTTTACATGTACCGCGAATGTGCGCAGCAGATGTTACGACACATAACTCTGAACGTACATACCAGACTACTATCCACAGCGTGACTATGAACGAAGGGGCGTGCCAGCCATACGACACCCGTAATTACGCTTCGGAGGCGGGGTGAGGCATTTAAATCGTACAGTTTGGGCACGTTATGGCCGACAGGAGTTACGCTTGGAAAAGTTAAGGTAGGGTTTGGAAAGTGTAACACGGCTAAACTAGGAAACGTAATGGAAACATAGCTCTGGATGTGACCCATTAACTGTTGCTATTAATAGCACGTTCGCACAACAGCACTTTAAAGATGGAAAATGGCAGCCTGGACACAAACAGGGAAATTTTAACCTCTAGCAAGCTGCCATTACCTTACAGATTTATATTCTCACCGGTACAGAGATGCCCCCTGAATGTATGTTCATGTAGTAATATTTCAGTACACCGCAAGAGGCCAAGGGAATAGTAAAACGGTGTCAGAGCCAAGCAGGATACACAACACAACAGAAAGGATTACCACATTGCAGAAACTGGACTAGACAGCGCTCAGCACTCTATATAGGACTGATGGACACTGTTAATATACAATGTATATATATATACATTTATATACATTGCCAGCAGTTAAGGACTTATAATCGGAGTGCCGAGCACTGTTTTAATCTGACAGCTTGTCTGCACTAGTTGCCCCCTCCACATCTGCGCTGGGTCCCCTCTGGTTAATACAATACTGGGGCATTGCATCTGGCATATTTTATAATCTACATATTTTATAGTTTGTCTTTTTAATAGAGAATTTTTTTTTCATAACACCTATAATTTACTCTTCATATCTATATTTAATTTCCTATTTATAATTTTTTAAGGTGTTAAAAATCCTCTTGCTCGTGTACACCAGTCTCCTGTAATGAAGATTAAACAAAGGATTGAAGCTTCCACGTTGATAAGCAGTGAGCAGACATGTAACCTTGCGGTGGAAGGTGGGTTATTAAACATTCTCTTTTTCTGTGCTAATTGTCTGTATTTGAACAGGTTATGTAGTACTAAAAGACCTCACTGTCAGTGGTCATAAAATATATTATGGTGCGGTTCATTGTCAGCTGCATTAGGAGATTCAGGCACAGTTACTCATTGCTTAAAGGATATTCTTCTACCTGAAGTCTTCAGAGGAACTGTCACAGAATTGGCACATAGCAACATCTCTGCTACAGAAAATACTTATTTTCTCTCTGATCCCTATTTACATTGAATGGATAATTTATTTGAGTCTCTCTATCACCTAACTAACAGATCAGGG
>WWET01001042.1:314503-324851 GCA_011038615.1 Limnodynastes dumerilii
ATGTTATGCTAGGGTTACTATAGTAACGAGTAGGCGGGGGGAGGCATATTAAGTGTACAGTGTGGGAGGGGGCTCCCACACTGTAGCGGATCAGCGGTCGTACGAAACGCTGATCCGCGCGATTGAGTTAATGCAGGCTTATGGCAGTGTAAGCTGCCATAAAGCCCGCACGACAGAGGGGAGTGACAGGAGGTGTGCACTCCCCTCTGTCTCGCGTTATTACAGACCCCCGCACACATGGAACGCGTGTGGGAGTCTGAATCTGGTCCTAAATTTCAAGCTCCTTCTTAAGTCTGAATCAGGCCCAGGATCTGGAGGTTTGTTTTCGTAGTTTCTAACTGCTATTTATCCTTCACAGAATCTGAGAGTTGTGGCCACAAAAGAATACAAGCATGTACAGAATCCATACAAGCCATGAACCCTGAGGGAAATGCAACACTGAGTCCTATAGAGACTGCACAAAACACAGCCATAGACCAAAGAAACACAATCACATCAAGTCAACCTCCCACTGGCAATAACTGATGGACAATATTTAATGCAGTGTTCCAATTTCTGGGAAAGGTTTCGCGTGGATGAATTGAATTTTCAGGTTATTAAATTTCCATACTATTACACTAAAGACTGGCAGCTTGAAAGGTACAGCCCTTGTAATAGTAAGTGATTCAACGCAAGATACAATAATGGATTAAATATTCATAAGTTAAGCTGGGTCCACACCTATGCAATCATACTTGAGATGCAATGGCTCTTATAATTTCACTGACGATTGCAAGTCACGATGAGCATGCCAAATCACATGTACACCATAATAATTTACTAGCAGATCTCAGATCATCATCTGTCCATCTGCTGAAAAAAATTGTGGCTGTGTACACACTGTACAGATATCAGCCTGTGCTGCACGGGACTGTTGGAAAACCCAGACTGACGGTTGTACGTGCATACACACTACTCACATCTGTCCGAAATCCATACATTCTTTATCATTAAAATGAAGATCATGGGAGCATACACACTCTTGCAAATCATCAAATGATTGTCCCAATAATCAAATAGGTATGTACCCAGCTTTAGTTTTATTCACAACCCTAAAGAGACTATATACTTACAATTTTAATATCTGTCAATTCTTTCCACGTTCCTCTAAATATCATCAAATGTCACATAAAACAAATATTTGCAACAATTATTATTTAATAAAGTTACATTTTATAAGCTTCTGCATTATGTAGGATCCATGGGGACTTTTTTTATTGTAACAGATTTTCCAACCACACGAATACAGTATAAATGACGTGAATATAAAGTTTATTTTTATTAATATGTTAAGTAAATGCTTGGTATTCGATTGCAGTGTAAGTCAGCAATTTTCAAAGGATAAATTAGTGCAATAAATACATTTGCTATATAGATGGATCACAACATTCAGAAAATAAATTGGAAGTCATATTGATCCAATACAAACGAAAAGCTAAGGAAATTGGATATACACAGTACACAACTATTTCAGCTCCAGTTCAGTAATATTTGGATTGCCTGGGAGGAGTCTTTATAGTGGTTTGTTAATTTTGTTGCATGAAGCAAACTGACAAAAAAAAAAACAAAAAAAAAAAGAATGTTCCCTTGCTGGGATTGGTTGAGCTAGGCGACATCTTTCCGCTGGGGTGCATATTCTTTATTGGCTGCTTGACCAACTTCCCCTGCCCCAGGCTAAAATTGGCATACAGCATATGTTCTTGAGTGTAGATGATAAACAACCTTGTATTTTGCACCTACAGTATATGGACACATGATTATTTCATTAAAGAGGTGATAAAATGTTGGAGGTGAAAGCAACAATTTGTAGTACCAAATAAAGCATCTTTCCAACAATGTGTTTATGTTTTTGTTATTGTTTTCTTTAAAAATAAAAATAAAACCTAAAATGTTAAATATTATTAGATCCAAACTTATGTTATTTAATGTGATTGGCTCCCTGAGCAGTAGATTCAGATAGATCTGAAAGCACTGAGCCATATTATCCAGACACTTGTGTGTTCATATTGCAACCACTTTGTGGTTCTTGACGTCTTACAACTGAAGCCTGTGGAAATTTGCAGACATATTAAAGTCTAGATGGCAATGTAGTAAGAATGAATTCTTTTACTATAAATCAACTAAAATAACCTCTAATGAGGAGAAACTAAACAATTAAGAAAGCTTTTAAATCGCTGAATATGCACCAAAAATGTCCCATTCCCTGAAGAAGCCGCAAGGGGATACATGGAGGAGGGATTCCTGATTTCTTCAACCTATTTCTCACTCACCTGTTAAATGAACAAGTCCAGACTACCGCACACCACACTTGTAGGTTTGCTGCACAGCCATAGAAGGAGGAGGATACTGCCAGGGAAGATGTCCAACCCCTCTGGACCATTAACACCTTAGAGGGTTAAGATAAACCTGAGAGGGTTAAAAAGTTACAAGCTCTGGAACCAGATGCCAAAGGGACCCAATAAAAGAGGTACGACATCCTTTCACTCTGTGTCAAGCACTGTATTAACTCCCACTCTGTTACAGCATCATCTTACATCTCCAATATCATCTCCATTCTCCAGATTTCTTCTGTGCTGTCCATTCTCTGAAATAATCTCCCTCATGCTTTCAGGCTATCCCCTAGTCTGCAAACATTCAAACATTCCATTAAAACCCAAAGCCTACCCTTCCTCTACTTAACCTTTCCCCTGCCCTCTAACATTTCTGCACCATCCTCTCTTACAATGGAGGAGGTGGTGCAGAAATGTGGATTGTAACCAGTTCTTACTGTACTATTTACATCCATTCCTCTCAGAGCAGAAGCCCATCTAATTTCTGCTCCACTGGATGCTATACCGACAAATCTAGATCCTCCAACTCCAGAATTCCATCCTGGAATCATCACTAGGATCGTAAAACTTACCCTTTTGGTGGACTATAAGGGGTAGTTTTTTAATCCTAGTGATTGAAAAATGTCCCTTTTTACATACTTCAGGATACGCTCCATTAATATATAGTTATCTATAATTCCAGATGTGCTTCGTTGGCTGTAAAAATTGGTATCATATTTGAAAAGCTCTTAAATTTATTAAAGCTCTTAAATATTTAAGTTGATATTATGAACTGTAAATACCTTGGGGGGAGTAGCTTGGAGCAGACCCACCTGACTGAGCTCTGGTGCATAGTAGGCCCAGAACCTGTAGAGCTGGTCACCTGCAGTGGGTCTGTGGGCCTTCTTTCGCTCAAATTCTATACAAACTGACTGGACTGCAGAGACAGTGCGGGAGCCAGGTGCTCTCCCAGGCGTCCTAAAAGTGCTTGTCTGCAATGCAGCAAGCAGATCTCCATGCTGTCAGGTGACATTTTGGAGTTGGTGGATGCAGCTTGGTGAGCTATCTTTCTTCTGTTTTATGACTCAATGGACATTACTCCAAGGCTTTCCCATTAGTTTTCACAGTGGCCAGCAGTGGGGTAACCTCCCGGGTTACTTTAGACACTTTAAAAATTGAGACCGGTGTCCAGAGGGGTCACTTTCCCACACTATACAATGTTCAAGAATAATATATTATTCTATTACATTTCAGCTACAGGTCGCACCTGATTTTTTATTTAAAAAAGTATTATTCCCGGACATTGTATAGTTACATACACAGTGCTTGAACGTCTGCGTTCCAGCACTGTGTATGTATTGCTATGGTAGCAGCAGCTCACAGATCACCAGACAGCAGCATGATAATGATGTGATCTCACGTCATGTCACCATCATTCACAAAGCAGAGTGCACTGCGGAGGACAGAGGGAGAAGAAGATAGGAGAAGATAGAAAAGGTAAGAAAGGATTATTTTATAAGCATCTTAATAGTAAATTAAGTTGGTGCAAACATTCTTTTGTGAGATGAACCAACAAAATGGTTTCTTATATGACTTGGCTATTGAAGAAAGCAGTGACAAAGGTGGTACTGAGCATAACTGTGTTTCTACCAAAAGAAGTGTGACTTTCAGATATCATTTGCTAGAAAGGACATCTTTTTTATACAATGGATCTTGACTACTTTTGCAGTCTGTTGCAAAAGTTTAGCCAGGTCTGCTTGTCATGAGAGCACGGCGGCTTGCGGTCTGTCATCCCGGCGCTCTCCTAGCACCGGGATCCTCTCTCATTGGTGGCAGCGGCACATGTCCTGGCTGCTAGGCAGCCAGGACGCCTCTCTCCTCTTCGCGTCGTCGCGGCGCACGTGTCTGCTGCCTCGCGTCCTGGTTGCTAGGCAGCCAGGACGCCTTCATTGTTCCACGCGCCGGCTATCTCAACTCCCTCTCTCCAATCCTTGCAGGGGGCTGGTCCTGTCTTCTGCATCCTGATTGCCAAGTCCCCCTGTAAATAGCCTGCACTTCCTGCCATCTGGTGCTGGTTATAACGTCCTCTACATTACCAGTCTTTCCTGCCTTATGCTCTGCTTTCAGCTCCTTGATCCAGTTCCTTTGCCCCTCTGTCTTCTGCCCTCTGCCTTTTGGTCCTTGCTCCTGTTCTTTGGTCTATTGCTGTCTCGTATCTTCCCCCTTTTGTCCCTTGTCTTGTTTACGTGTTTTTTTCTTGTCACTCTCCACTAGTTTGTCCCTTCTGACTAGTCTATTCCAGCTTCCTGCTCGTCCTGTACTATTGTCCTTCTTTACGTATTTTCCCTCTTGTTATGAGTCTGGTTCCAGGGATCGCGACCTGTCGTTGGGGCGCAGCCAATTTCAACCCCACCATCAGGGACAATGGTGAACACCACCTGATGACAAAGACTCCGCACCCAGTCCTAGTTTCCTCTTACAGTATAACCAACCCACATGCTTTGGGCCATTGTTCCCAATGCCTTCAAACCCAAGTCCGGCCAACCAGATTTAAACCGTGTCCCAGGTGGTCCAAGATCTGTCAGAGCGTCTGGCCGCTCATAAGGCTGCAACTAACTGTTCGGGAGCCTCAGCAACGCACGGTTGTCGAGCCCAAACTCAATCTTCCGGATCGCTTCTCTGGGGACCATAAGACTTTCCGGAACTTCCAAGAGAGTTGCAAACTCTTCTTCTGCCTGCGTCCCGTCTCATCTGGAATGGAAGAGCAATGAGTGGGAATCATGATTTCTCTTCTTCAGGGAGTCCCTCAGTCCTGGGCGTTTGGACTTCCGGCTGGTGATCTGACACTCTCTTCTGTGGTCCTTTTCTTCAGAGCCCTCGGACTGCTATATGATGACCCTGATCGAGTTTCATCTGCTGAATCCCAGCTACGTAGTCTTCGTCAAGGCCGACGTTCGGCAGAAGAATACAGCACCGAATTTAGGAGATGGTCTGCTGACAGCCTTTGGAATGATCCTGCTCTCCGTAGCCAGTATCGGCTAGGCCTGGCCGACCAAGTCAAGGATGCCCTGGTCCAATATTCTCCTCCTGATTCCCTGGAAAAGTTAATGCAGCTTGCCATTCGGATTGACCGACGTTTTAAGGAGAGAGGCGTCAAGAAAAGGAGTCTGCATCTTCTTTATTTGCCAGCCTTCCTTGGCTATCTCCTCTACCATCTACCAGAGACTCAGAGGAACCCATGCAACTGGGAGCTTCACACCTCACCAAGGAGGAGAGGGATCGTCGCTGAGTCTCCGGCCTGTGTCTATATTGTGGCCTCAGAAGTCATTTTCTACGAGACTTCCCAACCCGTCCAGTAAAAGGCAAAGTCTAGACGTTAGGGAAGAGATACATCTAGGCTCACAAGTGTTCTCTTCCAAAAATGCGTTTTTACTCCCAGCCGCTCTCACATACCAAGGGACTGTTCACCATGTGTCTGCCTTTCTGGATAGTGGTGCGGCTGGCAACTTTCTGGATATTTCTTTTGCCAAATCTTTGAACATTCCTCTTCTGCAACTCAAGCCTCCTCTCACTGTCTGTGGACTGGATGGGAAACCACTTTCCGTCGGAAGAGTCTCGTTTACTACGCCTTCTCTCCTCCTCTCCGTGGGTTCTCTACATGTGGAGGAATTACATTTGTACCTTAGCCATTGTCCGGCTTCCCCTCTCATTCTGAGACATCCCTGGCTTCTCCTCCACAGCCCTCTCATCGATTGGAGTAAGGGTGACATCATCGGTTGGCGTGACCACTGTGCTGCTCATTATCTTTGGCTGCCTCTTCGTACTCAATTCCCACCTCCTAGCTTTTCAGCGCAATATTCTGATTTCTCTGATGTGTTCTCTAAGGGTGCGGACGATGTTTTACCTCCTCTTCGAAGCTATGATTGCTCCATTGAACTTCAGCCGGGGGCTGTCTTCCCCAAAAATAGGTTGTACTCTCTCTCACGTCCAGAGACCAAGGCCATGGAAGATTATGTCAAGGAAAACCTCGCTAAAGTATTAATCCGTCCTTCTAAATCTCCACTGGGAGCAGGTTTCTTTTTTGTGGAAAAAAAGACGGTACTTTACACCCGTGTACTGACTATAGGTCCTTGAACAAGATCTCCATCAAGAACACCTACCCGTTACCTCTCATTTCTGTCTTGTTTGATCAACTCAAAGAAGCTGTTTTTTCCAAAATCGACCTTCGTGGTGCATACAACCTCATCTGCATTAAAGAAGGCGACTAGTGGAAGACCGCCTTTAATACCTTGCCACTACGAGTTATTAGTAATGCCATTTGGATTAAGTAATGCTCCAGCGATTTTTCAAGATCTCATCAATGATGTCATGCATGAGTTTTTGGAGAGATTCGTCATTGTGTACCTTGATGACATTCTGATCTACTCCTGTCTGAACATTTGCAATATGTCAGATCTGTTCTTCGAAAACTTTGTGAGAACTCACTCTTCGCCAAACTGGAAAAATGTGAGTTTGAAGTTCTACAGGTGGCTTTTTTAGGTTTTGTCATTTCCTCATCTGGCTTTAGGATGGATCCAACCTTCGAACCCTAAAGCCATTCAGCATTTCATAGGATTCACCAACTTCCTCAGAAGATTCATCCGTGGCTTTTCTATGCTTATTTCACCCATTTCTGCCCTTACCAAGAAAAAGGGGCTGATCCCAAGAATTGGCCTCCGCAAGCCGTAGAAGTCTTCAGTGCCTTAAAACAAGCCTTTCATTGATGCCTCCGATGTAGGGGCTGGAGCCGTCCTCTCACAAATACATTCAATCCGCTAAGAGCCTCAATTCCTATCAAGCCCAATGGGCTTTATTTTTCACTCGCTTCAACTTCTCCATTACGTTTCGTCCGGGCTCAAAAAATTTTAAGGCAGACGCTCTTTCCTGCAGTTTTCTGGACTCTCATGCCTCCAAGCCTGCTCCTCTCCTCATTGTTTCAAGCTCCACAGGAGACACCTCCCAACCTGCTCTTTGTTTCTCCAGCTCTCAGGAAACCAGTCCTTACTGAATTTCATTCCTGCAAAACAGCATGACATCCTGGTATCATGAAAACCAAAAGACTCCCTTTTCAGCATGTCTGGTGGCCAAACTGGGCTAAAGATGTAGTCGAATTTGTTTGCGCCTGTAAAGTGTGCACTCAGAATAAGGATCCTCGTTGCTCCCCGTCTGGCCTGCTTCTTCCATTACCTGCTCCTTCTACTCCTTGGACTCATATTTCCATGGATTTCATCACCAATCTACCCAATTCATCAGGATGTAACACCATATGGGTACTAGTTGACCGTTTTTCCAAGATGGCTCACTTCACTCCTCTCTCTAAGCTATTCTGTGCCAGGACTCTTGCTTCATTGTTCGTTCAGCACATCGTCAGGCTCCATGGATTGCCTTCCGATATTGTTTCAGACCGAGGAGGTCAATTTGTTGCTCGTTTTTGGTGTTCCTTTTGTTCCTCGCTCTGCATCAACATCAGCCTCTCTTCGGCCTATCATCCTCAGTCTAATGGCCAGAACGTGTCAATCGATCTCTGGAACAGTACCTTCGTTGCTTCATCTCCAAGTTCCATGACAACTGGGTAGAGTGTCTCCCCTGGGTTGAGTTCGCCTATAATAATCTCAATCATTCTTCCACAGGCATGTCTCCTTTCTTTTTTTGTTTTTGGACTCCATCCTCAGGCCAGTTCTTTTTATTCCATGTCATCTTCTGTCAAAAATCCTCACAAGTCTACCCGGTTGCTCAGGTCCGTCTGGAAAAAAAGTGCATGCGGCAATCAAGTTGTCTTCCCTTCAGTCTAAGAAATTCTCTGATCGTCACCGAAAGAATTCCTCCTTCAAGGTCGGGCAGTGGGTTTGGCTTTTTACCTGCAATATTCGGATTCGTCAGCCTTCTAAAAAATTGGGTCCCAGATTAATTGGCCCCTATCAAATCATTCAGAGAATCCAGAGAAAGCCAGTCTTTTTCTCCCACAAATTCTCCACCAATGTTCTCAGAAGACCTTCTCCAGTTCTAGTCAATAATCAACAAGAATTCGTTTTGTCGACTCCATTCTGGATGCCAAATGGGTTCAAGGACAACTTCATTTCCTCATCCATTGGAAGAGGAGAGATCGTGGGTACCCACCAGAGAGGTCCATGCTGAAAGGCTAAAGGATGAATTCTACAAAAAATTTCCATGGAAACCCAGGCTAAGGGGTTCTTTAACCCCCTGTCAGGGGGGGGGGTAATGTCATGAGCCGCTCGTGGTCTGTCATCCCGGCGCTCTCCTAGAACCGGGATTCCCTCTAATTGGTGGCAGCGGCACGAGTTCTGGCAGCCTCTCTCCTCTGCGCACCGTCACGGCACACATGTCTGCTGCCTCGCGTCCTATTTGCTAGGCAGCCAGGATGCCTTCATTGTTCCACGCACCGGCTACGGCGCTGTTTGTTTATCTCAGCTCCCTCTCTCCAATCCTTGCAGGGGGCTTGTCCAGTCTTCTGCATCCTGATTGGCCAGTCCCCCTGTAAATAGCCTGCACTTCCTGCCATCTGATGCTGGTTATAGCGTCATCTACGTTACCCAGTCTTTCCTGCCTTATGCTCTGCTTTCAGCTCTTTGATCCAGTTCCTTTGCCTCTTTGCCCCTCTGTCTTCTGCCCTCTGCCTTTTGGTCCTTGCTACTGTTTCTTGGTCTATTGCTCTGCCTGATATTGCTTTCTTGAGTGCCCCTCCAGTCCAGCCCAGTACCTTGCCTTTAACCTCTTGTTGTCCAGTTCCCTTGGTGTAATTAACTAGCTTTCGGGGGTGCTGCTGTTAGACTGAGTGAGTGTCCCAGTGAGTCCTGTTTGTCCTGTCTGTCTTGTATCTTATCCCTTTTGTCCCTTGTCTTGTTTACGTGTTTCTTGTCGTTCCCCACTAGTTAGTCCCTTCTGACTAGTCTGTTCCCGCTTGCTGCTCGTCCTGTACTATTGTCCCTCTTTACGTATTTTCCCTCTTGTTACGAGTCTGGTTCCAGGGATCGCGACCTGTCGTTGGGGCACAGCCAATTCCAACCCCACCATCAGGGGCAATGGTGAACACCACCTGATGACAAAGACTCCGCACCAAGGTTACCATTCTCGTAAATTCCTAGTTTCCTCTTACACTGCTGTTCTAAAAGCTGGAATCTGAGAAGGTATGGGTGAAGGGAACTATGTAATGTTATAAGAGGCCAAGAAGCCTTCATTCATCAGAATACCATCATCAGGGAAGATCATCAGCCATTTGTAATGGGAAGACATTCTTGTCCTTCGTTTTGCCACTTAAAAGAATTATTGGTAGCCCTTTTTTTTACATGTTCTATATGACAAATTAGGGGTGTCAGTACATTTTTCAGAGCAAGATATAATTTCAGTTGATCCTTAAATTATTAAATGCAGCTCTTCTATTTTATGTAGCTAACAGTTGACTTGCTTGACTTGACTTGATAGCAGGTAACATGATTATCCCACAAACAGTGGAACTTCAGGGTAGCATAATTATGCCACAAACAGTGGAGCACTCACGTCGCATGATTATGCCAAAAATTTTGGAATCCCCAAGTTACAGGAGTATGAAGCAATAAACCAGTTCACATGATCATTCTTCATACAGTAGTGATTTTTCTCCCTGGCACTTTCTATGTAATGTTTTACCGGTTCCAAGTTCAATAAAATTGGTAATACCTATATATTATAATTATCGTTAAGGATTACTAAAAAGCATGATGTTGATAACTGAGAGTACCTCAGTGTCATTCACAAAGCAGAGTGTAGGAGGAAAGAAGGAGATTAAGAGGAGAAGACAGCAAAGATAAGGAAGGATTTAAAGTTTATTTTATAAGAAAAGCTGTGGAAAGTGGGAAGAAGAGGGAGAGGGGGACGTATAGGATCCAGGGGCTTATCTAGGGTAAATGGAACCTGGGGCAAATCCCAAAAGTGCGCCCCCCCCCGTTAAATTATTTGTATTGATA
>WWET01001042.1:334497-353685 GCA_011038615.1 Limnodynastes dumerilii
GACACTAGGCCCGGCTGTCCCCCCCTGATGGTGGCCCTTTCCATCCCTACCCTGTATGCCTGTACTGTATTTTGTATGGCACTGTGGACCCCTTGTGGCACCTTATAAATAATAAAAATAATAATAATAATAATAATAAACTATGAACCTTACCTTATACTGAATTTTGATAGACTCATTCCCTTCTCCTGTCGTATCTGGTCCGCAATCCTGGGACTGTGCAATTCCCCTGCATTATGCAATACAGAAGAGAAGCACAGACCATGACTGACATACACACTCCCACAAATACACATATCTGTTGTCACATACACACAAATAGACAATGCTGTTGTCACACACACAAATATACAAAACTATTGTCACACACACGCAAACACATAACTGTGGAGACACACATACAAATACACATAAATCTTGTCATACACACAAATACAAATAACTAGTGTCACACACACAAATACACAACTATTGTCACACACATAAATACGCATAACTATTGTGACACACACACAAATACACATAACTGTGTAGACACACAGAGACACACACACACACACACACACTTATATACTCACCTAGTGCACCTCTTTTAGTCCGAATAGATGGTCCCTGCGTTTTCCACACTTCACTGCAGGATGACTGAGGCCCCCTGGAGGCTGCCCATGTGCTGTCTGTTTTTTGCTGCCAGATGGTGCAGGGATAGCTTCTAGAGATCCCTGATATGTAGCTGCTGCAGCTCCTTGATAGCAGCAGTAAATCAGAAATCTATTCCTATGTGCATTGCTATTAAATAGTATTGCATGTAGAAGGAAATCTCTGGTTTACAGTTGCTGTCCAGGAGCCACACACCAGACATTAAAGAGCCGCATGCGACTCGAGAGCCATGGGTTGGTTGGCCACGCATGCTCCAGTAGCTGAGCACTAGGCATACCTCCTCCAGCATAGCACAAGCCACGCCCCCTGTAGCTGAGCATAAGCCATGCCTCTCTGGCTGAGCATAAGCCACGCCTCTTCTGACTGAGCAAAAGCCGCGCCTCCTCTGGTTGCAATTCTGAGCTAACTGTGACATCATCACAATTTATTATAATGAAAGGCTGATGTATAGACAAGAGATAGTTGCAGTCAGTGGGAGCTCAGAAGACAACTAACAGCCTCCTAACACCCAGATCAGAAACTGGGCATGTAAGTATTTTATTTCCTTTTCTTTCAGTGTTGCATATATCATAAAATTCCTGTCATTTTATCCCTTAATTAAGTAGAAAAGAATATACTGTCCACATTATTATTATTATTATTATTATTAATAAGATACAGTCAGAGAGATGGGGAGACTCTGTCCAGGGAGTGGAGGTATAGGGTTTGGTAATTTTAAAAAGGCCACTCACTAGGGCGATATTGGTAGCTTGGGTCCAATATATTTTAGGTATAAAGATCATAATATCATCCCTAGCATTTTTTGACCATTTTATCTCCATTAGGAAAGAAAATGGCATGATATGAGGCACTAAGTGAATTATTAAGCAACCCCTTATGTCATCACATCTATCCTTAATTTACACCTGATGACTTTTACAACTCATAAGAAATAGGGAATTTAATTATAGGAACACATCTGGGTCTTATCTCATTATATTGTAAACTACAATCAAGACTCTCTCCCATTAGTTTTCTATGATAATATACATCAGTATACAAGCAAAAATGTGTTACAGACAATAAAATAATGAGTCCTATTAGAAAGCAATGAAGATTAACCTTTTTAGATGTGTAGTTACAAACAGGGCGATCTTAGCCTAATGTTTTTTGTAACACTATAAAGTTATAGTATAGTTTTCAGTTATATACAAGTAAATTATAAACCTGACATATAACAAGACTTTATCTATTGAATTGTAAGCTATGTGTAGGGCTGCCTGACCACAATATTTCGGAAGAAAAAAATAATTCTATACCTTTGATTCAGTCTAAAATCTGTTTAATAAAATATTATAAATAATGATGGATTCTTCTCATTTTCATCAGATTTTAAGGGGAGACCACACTGCACAAAACACAGGGAGAGAATGCATGAGATGGGACGCTGGCAGAGGCATGGCCACAAAGAGAGGCATGGTCAGGAGCGGCTGCAGGAAGAGGAACTGCCAGAAGCAGCCACGAAGAGAGGCATGGCCAAGAGCAGCTGCAAGGAGAGGAACTGCCAGAAGCAGCCGTGAGGAAAGGCATGGTCAGGAGCAAACACAAGGAGAGTTATGGCTGGGAGCAAATGCAAGGAGAGGCAAGGCCAGCAGCAAAAGTGAGGAGAGGCATGGCCAGGAGCAAACATGAGGAGAGACACGGCCAGGAGCAAGTGTGAGGAGAGGCATGGCCAGGAGGAATCGTGAGGAGAGACACAGCCAGGAGCAAATGTGAAGGGAGACACGACCAGCTGCATGGAGAGGCACAGCCAGGAGAAAGCACGAGTAGAGGCATGGCCAGGAGCAGTAATAAGGAGAGGCACGACCAGGAGAGGCAGAGCCAGGAGCAAACATGAGGAGAGGCATGGCCAGGAGCAAATGCATGGAGAGGCATGGCCAGGAGCAAATGCATGGAGAGGAACGGCCAGGAGCAAAAGCGAGGAGAGGCACGGCCAGGGGCAATTGCAAGGAGAGGCATGGCCGGAAGCAAATGCAAGGAGAGGCACGACCAGGAGCGACCATGAGACCGGGCACAACTTTTAGCAGAGAACTGAGAGTCTCCTAAGATCCTGATCAGGAACCGGGCACGTAAGTATTTTATTTCCTTTTCATTTATTTCTGCATGTAACACATTATTTCTATAATTAGGAATGCATCCAGGGGTGAAAAAGAGACACGGCTTGACGTGAGGAGAGGCTTACCCAGGTGCAGAGGAGAGGTACAGCCAGGACGCTGCAAGGAGAGGCACGGTCAGGACTGGATGCGAGTAAAGGCATGGCTCTCAGCAGACAACTGAGGGTCTCCTAACATTCAGATCAGGGACTGGACACGTAAGTATTTTATTTCCTTTTCTTTCATGCATGTCTTGCAGAATTCCCATAATTAGGAATTAGTTTGGAGGCTAGGAGAGGACAAGAGTGAATGCAAGGGAGTATTGTCATAGTAAAATAATGAAAGCTCTGCATCTATTGACAGGAGTGGAGATGAGAGGCATGGACAGGTGCAGAGGCAAAAATATCGTCCAGGAGCAGAAACAATAACATCATGGGCTGGGAGTGCAGGCGAGGAGAACACAAGCCAGGAGAGGAGGCGAGGCGAGCACAGGCAGAGAAGGAGGCGAGGAGAACACCAGTAAGGAAAGGAAGCAAGGAGAGCACTGGCTAGGAGAGGAGCACTGTTAATTAATTAAGCTTGAGCAATATTTATTAATATTGCTCCTCTTGTCAAATAAAAAAATAATCTGACTATAAACTCTGTTTCCTTACACCAAGGAAAGTGATGATTAAACTGTGGCTAATACAGCCCTAACCACATCATCTGCTTCAACAAAGCCAGAAATTAGCAGCACCTTCATATTAGTCCATATAGTCAAAACCGCCCATAAGGAGAACAAGAAGTAATGCCCTGGAATCAGGGCTTGTGTTAGAGTGTTTGGCTCCCCCTAGCAAACTTTACATTTAACATTTAACACAAGTTACTGTCCTAGATTATAGTATCCATGTAAGAATCATAAAACACAGTCTTGTAACTACAATAAAAAAAAAGCAAATCATAGTCATTACTATACTATTCAGACTGCGTCCTAGTGTCTGCTATACAATTTCCACTTCATCCTAAAAACACAATACAGACTATGGGCCAAATTTACTAAGCTGCAGGAAAAGAAAGGTGGAGATGTTTCCCATAGCAACCGATCAGATTCTAGTTCTCACTTTCCTATAACATACTAGAAAATGTCAGCTAGAATATGATTAGTTGCTATGGGCAACATCTCCACTTTTCCTTTCCCACAGCTTAGTAAATCTGACCCTGCATATCTTAGTGACGGTTATAACATACAGGCCACCATATAATACAAACTGAATTCTTCTAACTACTATATATTAAACATTCTATACAATAGAGTTATAAAAACTTTATAACTTGTGAGAGTCATAAAAAACAGAAAACATTTGTAACCACAATACAAAAGAAGCACAGCCTTCTGATCACTTACTGTTCTTCTTTGTGAATGTACAATATACATATCCATCCACAGGGCCGCCATCAGGGAAGGACAGCCAGGACTACTGTCCCGGGCCTGGAACTGATGGGGTCTTCTATCATTAGTAGGCCAATGTGCGGGGAACAATTTCCCTGGGCACCAACCAGCTATTATTGCTGGTCTGTGGGGACCCGCAGCAACTTTTGACAGTGGCCCTGTCCATCCAATCTCTCCCCCCCTTGTGTGTATCCAGCCTTCCAATATTTCTCCCATGTGTTTTTCCAGCCTCCCAATATTCCCCTTCATGTTTCTCCAGCCACCCAATATTTCCCATCATGGGTCTCCAGCCACTCAATATTTCCCATCATGGGTCTCCAGCCACCCAATATGTCCCATCATGGGTCTCCAGCCACCCAATATTCCTCATCGTGTGTCACCACCCTCCCAATATTCCCCATCATGTGTCTCCAGTATCCCAATATGGAATACAGGTGATGTGTTTGTTGTTGGCTGGATTTCTGCAATTGGCTGATGACATGACACATTGTATATTCTCGTAAAAACAAAAATAAAAAATAAAACCATTAATTCTCCAACAAAAAATAAACACACAGAGACATCACTGGTTAAAAGATTTATTTATAATTCAATATTTAAAATTTGGAGGGTATCAATAAAACAAAACAAAACAATAAAATGATCATTGAAAATGAACATCTAAAAGAAAACAATTGATATGGCCTAGCCTCTTTCTGGAGACACCACCCAATTACAATAATGTACCGGAGCATGGGTCTACAAGAAAGTAGACGCCCAATTTCCCTTTGTCTAAATAGATTCAAATTATATCTGATTATTGGCTTTACAGCCAGATATGACCTGAGAATATAAAAACATATATTCCTGCAAAACAATATCACAAGGAGTGTATGGATCTTCCTAACTAAAGTCCAATCCCTAAGTTCCTCATAATATCACGTCCTATTCCCTCCCAACCCCTGCTTGCTGTTGTCTGCCTGACTTCTTTACTTCCCTCCACTATTACCCTTAATAGCTCCCCTCCTCTACTGTCCCAGTTACCCTTCCCTATATTTTTTACTGTCACCCAAAATGGCAGCTATCTCTGCACTATCGCTTGGTTCCTTACAGTAAATGTTGTCTACATAAATTTTATAGGTCATTTTCTGACATCAATAATCATATAGAATTTGTTCTTACTTATTTTATGTTTACATTCAAGATAAAAAAATATTTATACATTTTTTTAATGTTAGATGTATTTCTTCCCAATTACTGCGTATTGGAAATAATGGCAGGGAGATATATGGGGGGGCCATTCTTGAACGGCCTCCCATAGAGATACACATGCCTCGTGGATGATACAGGATAAGTCTACAGTGGTTGAGCAGTGGACACACCTACAATGGATCAATACATGACACACCTCCTCTAGCCAAGCCTCTAGTACAGGGGTGGCCAACCAGTCCAGCCCTTAGAGCCAAAAAGTTACAGTCGAAGTCTCAATGATACGGAATATATATATATTTCCCCCTCACACATAAAACACACATACAAACTCTCCCACAAATATGCAAAGTACATGAGTTATATACATAGATTGAACTATGCAACTACCTTTTACTGGATTTTGATGGACTCATTACCTTCTCCTGTTGCATCTGGTCCGCAATCCCCGTACAGCACAATTCCCCTTATGCAATACAGAAGAGACGCACAGACCATGACTGACACTGACACACACTCCCACAAACACACTTAACTGCTGTCACATTCACACATATACACAAAACTATTGTAACACACCCAAATACACAACTATTGTCACATCAAGTACACATAACTATTGTCAAACACACAAATACACATAACTACATACCCTGTAACTGTACCTATTTAGCAGGTACAGTAGCATTTGTTTTTAACAGTCTGTACCAACTAAAAGGTCTCCTGTACCGGATTCTGACCCAGCAATCCCCCCCTCCTTCCATATTCACCTTCCAGTCCTGTAACGTCTGATCACTATAGCATTGATGTGGGGACAGACTCCAAAAGCTCTGATAAAGTGACAAGACCCTCTCCTGCGAGTTCTTTACTCATATAATAAATGTAAATACATATATACATGCAAATGAGAGCAAATTAAAGCCACGCCCCTTCATAGGATAAGCCAAACCCCCTTCATAAACACGCCCCCCATGTGCACCTATATTCTATAAAAAAAATGTTGGAGGGTATGTAACTATTGTCACGCATACCTGTGGAGACCCCACACACACACAACTATTGATGTACACATAACTATTGTCACACACACAAATACACAAAACTTGTCACACACACAAATACACATAACTGTGAAGACACACACACAAATACACATAACTGTGGAGACACACACAAATACACATAACTGTGAAGACACACACACAAATACACATAACTGTGGAGACACACACAAATACACATAACTGTGAAGACACACACACAAATACACATAACTGTGGAGACACACACAAATACACATAACTGTGAAGACACACACACAAATACACATAACTGTGGAGACACACACAAATACACATAACTGTGAAGACACACACACAAATACACATAACTGTGGAGACACACACAAATACACATAACTGTGAAGACACACACACAAATACACATAACTGTGGAGACACACACAAATACACATAACTGTGAAGACACACACACAAATACACATAACTGTGGAGACACACACAAATACACATAACTGTGAAGACACACACACAAATACACATAACTGTGGAGACACACACAAATACACATAACTGTGAAGACACACACACAAATACACATAACTGTGGAGACACACACAAATACACATAACTGTGAAGACACACACACAAATACACATAACTGTGGAGACACACACAAATACACATAACTGTGAAGACACACACACAAATACACATAACTGTGGAGACACACACAAATACACATAACTGTGAAGACACACACACAAATACACATAACTGTGGAGACACACACAAATACACATAACTGTGAAGACACACACACAAATACACATAACTGTGGAGACACACACAAATACACATAACTGTGAAGACACACACACAAATACACATAACTGTGGAGACACACACAAATACACATAACTGTGAAGACACACACACAAATACACATAACTGTGGAGACACACACAAATACACATAACTGTGAAGACACACACACAAATACACATAACTGTGGAGACACACACAAATACACATAACTGTGAAGACACACACACAAATACACATAACTGTGGAGACACACACAAATACACATAACTGTGAAGACACACACACAAATACACATAACTGTGGAGACACACACAAATACACATAACTGTGAAGACACACACACAAATACACATAACTGTGGAGACACACACAAATACACATAACTGTGAAGACACACACACAAATACACATAACTGTGGAGACACACACAAATACACATAACTGTGAAGACACACACACAAATACACATAACTGTGGAGACACACACAAATACACATAACTGTGAAGACACACACACAAATACACATAACTGTGGAGACACACACAAATACACATAACTGTGAAGACACACACACAAATACACATAACTGTGGAGACACACACAAATACACATAACTGTGAAGACACACACACAAATACACATAACTGTGGAGACACACACAAATACACATAACTGTGAAGACACACACACAAATACACATAACTGTGGAGACACACACAAATACACATAACTGTGAAGACACACACACAAATACACATAACTGTGGAGACACACACAAATACACATAACTGTGAAGACACACACACAAATACACATAACTGTGGAGACACACACAAATACACATAACTGTGAAGACACACACACAAATACACATAACTGTGGAGACACACACAAATACACATAACTGTGAAGACACACACACAAATACACATAACTGTGGAGACACACACAAATACACATAACTGTGAAGACACACACACAAATACACATAACTGTGGAGACACACACAAATACACATAACTGTGAAGACACACACACAAATACACATAACTGTGGAGACACACACAAATACACATAACTGTGAAGACACACACACAAATACACATAACTGTGGAGACACACACAAATACACATAACTGTGAAGACACACACACAAATACACATAACTGTGGAGACACACACAAATACACATAACTGTGAAGACACACACACAAATACACATAACTGTGGAGACACACACAAATACACATAACTGTGAAGACACACACACAAATACACATAACTGTGGAGACACACACAAATACACATAACTGTGAAGACACACACACAAATACACATAACTGTGGAGACACACACAAATACACATAACTGTGAAGACACACACACAAATACACATAACTGTGGAGACACACACAAATACACATAACTGTGAAGACACACACACAAATACACATAACTGTGGAGACACACACAAATACACATAACTGTGAAGACACACACACAAATACACATAACTGTGGAGACACACACAAATACACATAACTGTGAAGACACACACACAAATACACATAACTGTGGAGACACACACAAATACACATAACTGTGAAGACACACACACAAATACACATAACTGTGGAGACACACACAAATACACATAACTGTGAAGACACACACACAAATACACATAACTGTGGAGACACACACAAATACACATAACTGTGAAGACACACACACAAATACACATAACTGTGGAGACACACACAAATACACATAACTGTGAAGACACACACACAAATACACATAACTGTGGAGACACACACAAATACACATAACTGTGAAGACACACACACAAATACACATAACTGTGGAGACACACACAAATACACATAACTGTGAAGACACACACACAAATACACATAACTGTGGAGACACACACAAATACACATAACTGTGAAGACACACACACAAATACACATAACTGTGGAGACACACACAAATACACATAACTGTGAAGACACACACACAAATACACATAACTGTGGAGACACACACAAATACACATAACTGTGAAGACACACACACAAATACACATAACTGTGGAGACACACACAAATACACATAACTGTGAAGACACACACACAAATACACATAACTGTGGAGACACACACAAATACACATAACTGTGAAGACACACACACAAATACACATAACTGTGGAGACACACACAAATACACATAACTGTGAAGACACACACACAAATACACATAACTGTGGAGACACACACAAATACACATAACTGTGAAGACACACACACAAATACACATAACTGTGGAGACACACACAAATACACATAACTGTGAAGACACACACACAAATACACATAACTGTGGAGACACACACAAATACACATAACTGTGAAGACACACACACAAATACACATAACTGTGGAGACACACACAAATACACATAACTGTGAAGACACACACACAAATACACATAACTGTGGAGACACACACAAATACACATAACTGTGAAGACACACACACAAATACACATAACTGTGGAGACACACACAAATACACATAACTGTGAAGACACACACACAAATACACATAACTGTGGAGACACACACAAATACACATAACTGTGAAGACACACACACAAATACACATAACTGTGGAGACACACACAAATACACATAACTGTGAAGACACACACACAAATACACATAACTGTGGAGACACACACAAATACACATAACTGTGAAGACACACACACAAATACACATAACTGTGGAGACACACACAAATACACATAACTGTGAAGACACACACACAAATACACATAACTGTGGAGACACACACAAATACACATAACTGTGAAGACACACACACAAATACACATAACTGTGGAGACACACACAAATACACATAACTGTGAAGACACACACACAAATACACATAACTGTGGAGACACACACAAATACACATAACTGTGAAGACACACACACAAATACACATAACTGTGGAGACACACACAAATACACATAACTGTGAAGACACACACACAAATACACATAACTGTGGAGACACACACAAATACACATAACTGTGAAGACACACACACAAATACACATAACTGTGGAGACACACACAAATACACATAACTGTGAAGACACACACACAAATACACATAACTGTGGAGACACACACAAATACACATAACTGTGAAGACACACACACAAATACACATAACTGTGGAGACACACACAAATACACATAACTGTGAAGACACACACACAAATACACATAACTGTGGAGACACACACAAATACACATAACTGTGAAGACACACACACAAATACACATAACTGTGGAGACACACACAAATACACATAACTGTGAAGACACACACACAAATACACATAACTGTGGAGACACACACAAATACACATAACTGTGAAGACACACACACAAATACACATAACTGTGGAGACACACACAAATACACATAACTGTGAAGACACACACACAAATACACATAACTGTGGAGACACACACAAATACACATAACTGTGAAGACACACACACAAATACACATAACTGTGGAGACACACACAAATACACATAACTGTGAAGACACACACACAAATACACATAACTGTGGAGACACACACAAATACACATAACTGTGAAGACACACACACAAATACACATAACTGTGGAGACACACACAAATACACATAACTGTGAAGACACACACACAAATACACATAACTGTGGAGACACACACAAATACACATAACTGTGAAGACACACACACAAATACACATAACTGTGGAGACACACACAAATACACATAACTGTGAAGACACACACACAAATACACATAACTGTGGAGACACACACAAATACACATAACTGTGAAGACACACACACAAATACACATAACTGTGGAGACACACACAAATACACATAACTGTGAAGACACACACACAAATACACATAACTGTGGAGACACACACAAATACACATAACTGTGAAGACACACACACAAATACACATAACTGTGGAGACACACACAAATACACATAACTGTGAAGACACACACACAAATACACATAACTGTGGAGACACACACAAATACACATAACTGTGAAGACACACACACAAATACACATAACTGTGGAGACACACACAAATACACATAACTGTGAAGACACACACACAAATACACATAACTGTGGAGACACACACAAATACACATAACTGTGAAGACACACACACAAATACACATAACTGTGGAGACACACACAAATACACATAACTGTGAAGACACACACACAAATACACATAACTGTGGAGACACACACAAATACACATAACTGTGAAGACACACACACAAATACACATAACTGTGGAGACACACACAAATACACATAACTGTGAAGACACACACACAAATACACATAACTGTGGAGACACACACAAATACACATAACTGTGAAGACACACACACAAATACACATAACTGTGGAGACACACACAAATACACATAACTGTGAAGACACACACACAAATACACATAACTGTGGAGACACACACAAATACACATAACTGTGAAGACACACACACAAATACACATAACTGTGGAGACACACACAAATACACATAACTGTGAAGACACACACACAAATACACATAACTGTGGAGACACACACAAATACACATAACTGTGAAGACACACACACAAATACACATAACTGTGGAGACACACACAAATACACATAACTGTGAAGACACACACACAAATACACATAACTGTGGAGACACACACAAATACACATAACTGTGAAGACACACACACAAATACACATAACTGTGGAGACACACACAAATACACATAACTGTGAAGACACACACACAAATACACATAACTGTGGAGACACACACAAATACACATAACTGTGAAGACACACACACAAATACACATAACTGTGGAGACACACACAAATACACATAACTGTGAAGACACACACACAAATACACATAACTGTGGAGACACACACAAATACACATAACTGTGAAGACACACACACAAATACACATAACTGTGGAGACACACACAAATACACATAACTGTGAAGACACACACACAAATACACATAACTGTGGAGACACACACAAATACACATAACTGTGAAGACACACACACAAATACACATAACTGTGGAGACACACACAAATACACATAACTGTGAAGACACACACACAAATACACATAACTGTGGAGACACACACAAATACACATAACTGTGAAGACACACACACAAATACACATAACTGTGGAGACACACACAAATACACATAACTGTGAAGACACACACACAAATACACATAACTGTGGAGACACACACAAATACACATAACTGTGAAGACACACACACAAATACACATAACTGTGGAGACACACACAAATACACATAACTGTGAAGACACACACACAAATACACATAACTGTGGAGACACACACAAATACACATAACTGTGAAGACACACACACAAATACACATAACTGTGGAGACACACACAAATACACATAACTGTGAAGACACACACACAAATACACATAACTGTGGAGACACACACAAATACACATAACTGTGAAGACACACACACAAATACACATAACTGTGGAGACACACACAAATACACATAACTGTGAAGACACACACACAAATACACATAACTGTGGAGACACACACAAATACACATAACTGTGAAGACACACACACAAATACACATAACTGTGGAGACACACACAAATACACACACCTCTCAACTATAATACTGTTTGCAATAGATGAAATATGACTCCCCTGCAATCAACATGGTTTACCCCAGGAGTAACTAAGTTCAAGCACTTAACTAGCTCTGGATCCAGCCCCTTGTTCTTAAGCAAAGTTTTCAGAAAAAAGACCTTGATCATTTTCAATTACTCCAGAAGACAGGTCTTGGACATGCTCAATTTTTTCTGAAAACTGTCCCTGTTCTTGAGGAAAGTTTCCAGAAAACATAACTTGATCGGTTTCAGGTTATCCAGAAGATAGACCTTCCATTCTTATTTGAAACCTTCATTTCTGAAAACAGCCATTGGTCATTACTGAAAACAGATCTTTTTCATTTTCAATTATTCTAGAAGTCAGACCTTGATGACAGCCTATTGGCCTTCACTTTATCCTTTTCAGACAGTGCAAGAGATAGGCCTTGTCACAAACAATATTTACAGACAACTTTCCTTGTTGTTGACCATAGTTTCCAGAAAACAGACCTTGTTCCTTTACAAATAGTCCAGAAGTTAGGCCTTGGTCCTCACCCAAATCACCAGAAGCCATACCTTGGGCCTAGGTTTGATTATATAAAGATGAAAAAAACCTCTAGTTTTTACCATCATCTTTACTATGTCTACTTACTTTTTTTTATTGGAGCACAGAATAAACAATACAAGCATGTTTTTAGAACTGACATACATTATTATTATGCATTATCAGGCACAGTGAGAATATATTTAAACTATAAAAGATATTGCAGTGCTTCTAAGTTAAAATAGTACTATTACAGACAGGATATATTCAGCACATATAGTACATGTCAGTGTCTATGAGTACAGAAAGAGAAATTGCATCTTTTTGGGTGACTCTGGACAGTTCTACCCATAATCCAGGGTTGCCGACTCTCCCGGAATGTCCGGGAGACTCCCGAAATTCGGGCAGTACTCCCGGTATCCCGGGAGCAAATCTCCCGCAAGTGACTTGAGGCCCGTGGTTTCACTGAAACCACGGCCTCAAGTCCTGTCCCCCTGCCTAGCAACACTAGTATACTAGTATACTTGTGTTGCTAGGCACAGGAAGGGACTTGATGACGCAATTTGCGCCATCAAGCACCGTCCCGACCCCTATTTCAAGTCAAAACGGGCCAGGAGGCGGGGCCTAATGACGCGATTTGCATACATCGCATCATTAAGCCCCGCCCCCTGCATGCGTCGCACGCTTCTCTCCGGGATCTCCCGGAGGGAAGCTGACAAAAGTCGGCAACCATGCCTTAATCACACACCATCAGCAAACAAGCAGGGATTCAGGATTCTACCACATTAGGGGGTATATTTACTAATGTCGCTTTTTGCAAGCGATTTCAAAGCGATTGGTCTCGCTGCAATTTTCCCGCAATTTTTTAGTTAAAATCGTGGGATTCACTAACAGTCACTAAGCATCGATTTTTCAAGGGGTAAATCGCTGTGCTTTTCTATAGAAAAGCACAGCGATTTTCCTTTCAAAAAGCGACATCACTTTTTGCTTAAAAAAATATAAAAAAAGCAAGCGCAGCATGGTTGTAAGGCTTAGCATTGTATACAAGATAAAACGAACTACTTTCAGCGCTACACCTGCAGCACCAATACACACAAAGACGTTCCAGCTCTAAAAATGATAGTACAAAGAAAAAACGTGCATAATGGAGCGCTGGAGACTACCAAATCTAATGGGAATATAAATAAAGGGGAGCAAATCTGATTACCTAAATATGGAATAAATAATGAGGATGTAAAGAGAGCAAATGAATAAAAAGAAGAAAAAATTAAAAACAATGATGAGTGGGGAAATACAACGGGTAATAAAACCAGACTGGTGTATGAGGGAGGGAGCAGTAAATAAATATATGCACGGAGTCAGATTTGCTCCCCTTTAATTATATNTAGTGTGTGTGTGTGTGTGTGTTTAAATGATCTGCGAGTAGTACTTGACCTGATTCCATTGCGGGTAACTGAAAAAAGGTTGTGAACCACTGCCGTTGTACCATTGTAATTAACAGCCATGGACCTGATCCAGACCTTTGTGCGTGTTAGGCAATTGCAACAATAAGGAACCCGATCCAACATTAATAGCAGATTCTTTACATTAGCTTCAGCAACAGAGGCTAATATACAGAATTTGCAATCCCAAATTCCATACATGCAATGGAAGTGCACACCCCGTGCACAAACTCTGCACCAAGAACCCTAACTTAAATGTTCCGAAGGCCCAGATACATATTGTATGTAGGGCCTTGGGAAAGCCCTTACTGTACGATTATCGTATCTCATATGCATGGTGAGTGGACCATTTCGGAACGCAGCATTGGTCCACTGTGTTCCAATGTGGAAGTAACTGTTCTGCACATGCACAGCACACACACATAACCAACTTATGCACAAGCCTAAGGGTGAGGAATTGGATCTATGTTGCTTTTCCCAAAACTTATATCCATCTGAATGAAAAACAAAAGTTTTTTAAAAAAACAATTATGTTAAAAACTTTCTAACTGTAAGTATCCTTCATCATTTTTTGTTTTAGAATTTCATGAAAAAGTAGTATTTGTTTTTGAAAGGATTGTATTAGTACCAATTATTTCCATTAAATATATTTGAATGTTTTTAATCATATGCAGTATAGTAAAAAAAAAACTAAATCCAGTGCTCCACAATACTATGACATATCTCCATGCACTGGTGGGATGGGAGGGGTTTCAGGGAATATGGTAATATTCTGGGAGGAAGTGAGTCCATGCTTTTGGAATTCATTTGGGTGCAGGCAGCTGAATTGCCTGGCTGGCAACTGGAACTTAAGAATGGAGCGGAGAATGTTTAATTTTACCGTCGTTCCAGTAGCTGACAAGGGAAGACAGGAATACAACAGCGTGGAAGGGTTGAACAGTGTGGATTATCGGGACACTGGGCAGAGTTCTCGGGATCCGTACGACACTGTTAGTTCAGATGGTAAGAGGCAGAGTGGATGAACCGCTAGACTGTAGTGTTATACAGCAAAACTTGTACTTCTGAGTGTGGCTTTAAATGGGTTAAGTCAGAACGTGAGCCGTTAGCGGATGTTGACTGAAAAAGTTACTAATACGTATAAAGATGCGCCCCTGGGGCATACTTACACATTCGTCTGACGTGTGGGATGGCCGACTCCACCTAAGTGTCCTCCGCTAGTCAGAGCTCCCAGACAGAGCAGACGTCCTAGTGTATGTCATAACAAGCTTACCTCACATCGGTGTTTATGTGACCCATGTAATGTGTACACTGCAGGCCGCAGACAATCATTGTTTTTCTTATGTTTACAGACATCTTTGTCAGTTGAGATGTTTTAAGAGTTATAACTCTCCACATACTCACCTGAGTTAAAATGATTATTCATATGAAGTTGACAAGGGGCATTTTCACACAATGCTTCAGCAGAATACAATTATTATAACTTCTTCTGAAAGCAACGGTATTTTTTGCTCTTTGTTTTGGTGGAAAATAGAATATGGAAGTTATATAATTGTGCTGCATGGTACACTGAGAGTAACTGCACTTGTGTCTGAATTGTGATGTGTGTAAAGCTGGCTACGCATTATAAGATAATCGGCCACTTATCATATAGTGTATAGCACAGACCCATTTACACGAATGAAGACAAAAATTGTCCATAAACACATCTGCTCAATTACCACAATAGGGGTGGGGTGTGGCTGTCCAACAGAGGGGAGTGAACGCCCCCTGTCACACCCCTCTCTCGTGCAGGCTTTATGGTAGCTTACGTTGCCTTAAGTCCATTGTACCGATCATCAGGCCGTACGACCGCTGATCCGCCCCAGGGTCCCACGCTGTACAATTACCATACTTCACCCCGCCCACTTTAGCGTACGGAGGGAAAGCACAGCCCATTTGCTCGCAAATAAGCTTGTACGGAACTAAGTTCCGGATGATTCTTGCTACGCTAGGGTTACGATCGTAGCCCTTGCACCTTCCAGTCAAATCAGGCCACTTACGCACCTTGTGTGCATAAGTGACCTGATGCTATCAGGTCTGGATCCAGCCTGTGATCTGTACGTGCAGAGGTCTGGAACTACACACTGAAAAGGGTAGTGAACTTCCCTGTCAATCCAAAGGAAACATTAACCAAAAGCCTACATTCGATGAGTATTTGGAACTCTTTATTTGATACATTTAAGTTGTGACTAATTTATGCACCTAATCTGTTTGTTTTATATGGTCAAAAGTGTGGCAACTGCAGTTTAATGCCAAAAATGCAAAATCATGCACTTGGGGCACAAAAACCCAAAGGCTCAATATATCCTTAATGGCATTACATTAGAATCTACCGAGGAGGAAAGGGATCTAGGAGTCATTATTTCCAGTGACTTAAAGGTAGCCAAGCAATGTAGCAAAGCAATGAGAAAGGCAAGTCAGATGCTTTGTTGCATAGGGAGAGGAATTAGTAGCAAAAAGAGGGAAGTAATGATGCCCCTTTATAAATCATTGGTACGACCTCATCTAGAACACTGTATTCAGTTCTGGAGGCCATATCTCCAGAAAGACATAAATACGTTAGAGATTGCAAAAATGAGCAACTAAAATGGTCCATGGCCTGTATAACAAATAATACCAAGAAAGGCTAGAGGAACTAAACATGTATAGCTTGGAGCAGAGAAGGGAAAAGGGGGATACGATAGCAGCTTTCAAATACATCAAGGGTTGTGACCGGCTAGAGGATTGGTGTAATAGAACACGAGGGCATGAATATAAACTGGAGGGTGGTAGATTCAGAGGAAATATGCGGAAAAATTACTTCACTGAAAGGGTGATAGATAGTGGAATAGCTTCCCATCTGAGGTGGTTCAGGCCAAACATGCTTGGGATAAATATAAGGATATCCTAAATTGTAAACTAAATTAAGGGTAAATAGGGTCTGGGGTCAGTATAGTTTTGAATAAACAAATGGGCAGACTGGATGGGCCATGTGGCTCTTATCTGCCGTCACTTTCTATGTTTCTATGGCTAATGTTATTGGATGAATGTGGAATATTTCGCATTGTGATTTTAATATGATGTTAATAAAATTTGAATGTTTTACTATGGCAATTTTTTAGATTATATATGGGTTAACTCTTTGCAACAAGTAATTTACATGTAAGTGAAGAGCATGGTCTGCACTGGACGTGGGTCTAGTGTAAAAGGCAATAACCCAGGTTGTAGCTGTGGTCATACACCTGGGTTTAACCTGGGTTTTGGTATGAAAAGGGTATTATTATGATCTTTCTTTACATGAAGAGCTTCTCTCCTACTCTGGACCCATGGTAATCATGTTGTGTATAGGCAGACATGATTTCTCTCCACGCAATGCTGAATAGCGATTATTCAGTATATGCACATCAGATGAAAACCTCCTATAGTGTGTGTTCGACTTAAGATTTGATCTTGCAAGCCAGTTGGTGTAAGTAAATTACTCTAAAGCTGGGTACACACTGGAGGGTTATCAGACGATTATTAGGCAGATTACTCCATATTCTTCAGATATCTCTGGCATCTTACCAATGTGTGAAGCATCAGTGCTGCAGAAACGCATTGTGTGGTTAGATTTTTGGAAGCATCTAATGTTTGCGCTCAGCGATATCCCGATGTCTGGAGAATACTTCAATATTTACTGATGCACATTATACACTGCAACCCATTCATATTTCTGCACAGGCCACCTTGTGGATGAGCATATCATTGCTGCAAAGGTTTATTTGAATAGTTTGTAAAACAATCCACAGGAAACTAGGGATCAGTGTGTATGGGGGCATTGTTAAGCAGCTCAGGGCTTTATATTTTTACTGCTGTTTAACAAGATGTCTGATTGTGAGTCAGAACTGTTAGTGTGTAACCAGCACTGAGCCGTTACTAGAAATGTCTGCGCTAGGGGCATAAAAGAAAAACTGTGCCCCCTGACCCTGAATTCCAAGACAATTTAACCATAAATATGAACTTACTGGTGCCCCTTAAGAATTGCACCCGGGGTGGCTGCCCCTATCGTGCACCCCTAGTTACGACCCTGAACCAGCATAAGTCTATGTGGTGTGTGTGTGTGTGTGTGTG
>WWET01001042.1:357702-368886 GCA_011038615.1 Limnodynastes dumerilii
TCTGCTGATCCTGATCCGTCACAAGTAGCTTTCCGTCCTGAAGAAGCCCCCACACAGAGGGGAGAAATGCGTCGACAGGGAGAGCTCTCCAGCTACCCAGACCCCTCAGGACCCGCCACCGCTACCTCGCCGTGACCCGCTATCATCTGCAGTAATAGCGGCAGTAGTCACATCACACGGCGCAAGAGAGCGCACGGGATCTTCTCAGCACGAGCCTGTCAAAGGCTGCAACGAGCAGCTTAGAGTAACACCCTGTCCACCGTCTCCAACGAGAAGAAGCAGGGTGCACCCTTATCCGCAGGACAAAAGGTACCATATACCTATTTCAGACTTGCAAAGTCTCATTCTTGCTGTCCTTTCCCAGCTTGTGGGAGTGCTGCACGTTTATAAAAACAGACTTGCATAGTCTTGTTCCTGTTATCCTTTCCCAGCTTGTGGGAGTTTTGCACGTTTATAAAACGGATTTTTAACCAGCACTTAGCGGGAGCACACCTATAATTAAGGCTGAGCCATCTATCCAGCCTAAGTATATCATCTGGATTATAAGCACCCGCCCACATATAGAAGTCACAGCCCAGCACTGAAACATCAGGCACAGGCTGATTGTACTGTACTATATTCCATACTCTGCTCCCTTTATACTGACAAGATCAGTGTATACTTTTTACTGTGTACAGCAATACTGGAGCAAGTATTTGTGAAAGACCTATAGCTGGATATATATTTTTCTGCATATATTTTTCTGCCTATATATATTTTTTTCTGCGTTTTTTCTGCTTATTCTTTCTGCACTATTTGTCCAGAACCTACAGCTGTACAGATCTTTCTGAATCAGGTTGATTTTACTGTACATCTTAATAAATATCTTTTTATCCCCTTAAGTGTTTTGTGTTTTCTGTTTTTGTTGTAATTTATGTTGTACTATCTGGTTGTACCCACTAGAATTTGGTCAGCGTGTAGTTCACCCTCGAACCACTTCATTCACCCATATAAGGTCTGGTAGCCCTTCTAGAACTACAGCAGCAGACATATTCCCCATACCCAGCAGCGCAGGCGGAGAACACCACAGAAATTGTTAACTTTGCATTGTTTACAAAAAATAAAAATAAAAAAAGCTGTGCAATTAAGGCTCAGACTGCTTTTTTTTTTTTTTTTTTTTTTTTTTTTTTTATTTTATTTTTTTTTTTTTTTTTTTTTATTAATATAACTTGTCTGGTTTTTATACGGCCAATACAGAGGTGTATTCCTTGATAATCTGCTTGAGTCTGTGACCAGCATTGAAATCAAAATAACATCATTAACTTTTTTCCCCAATTATCATCCTTTTTTCCATAGTGTAGTCCTGTATGAACCAGTTGTTGTACTTTGCTGACATAACAAGTTATTACTTTTTATATCAGGTGGCCACCACAATAATAACATCTGGAGTTTTGGAGTGTTTGATCGTTGCTGATTTATGCTTTTATCATTATTTTTATTGTACAATATTATGATATCAATAAATGCTTTTTATTTTGATGAATTGTAGCTACATTTATTTTCTACCTAAATACAGGTGCAGCTGATTATATCACTGGTTTTCTTGCCCTTTATTTATTTTTAGAGGGTAATAAGCACACCCCTCAGCGTGCTGCTGTAATTTAGGTGGAATTATTTTAACCCTGTGTTTGTACCCTTCTCTCAGCAAATAGGCCAAAAAATCCACTCTTTTTTTAGTTTTTGGTTGTGCCTAGGAATTAATAAGCACTGGTCCAATTTTTCACACTTTCTTTTGTAATGTCGTATTAAAAAAAGGAACATGTTGTATTACTCTGTTATTGAAGTATAGGCCTGTGACCACCTAGCAAAAGAAAATGCTGAGAACTACATTAAGAGGCTGATTTAAATATGAGTTCATAACAATTTCTGCTACCAGCATTAGGCTTTACCAGCCTGGGCAAGGCTAATGGAACAATAAAGGGGTAAACTCGAGGCATGGGGTCCAATAATTCCAAACAGCCCCAGTACAGTTGGCACCATCGGGAGATACAAGACCCGGAAATCACCTTTTCCATGCAGAACATTTGCTGAACATTGCTGTGATTTGGGAATTAACCTCTCCAATCCCACAGCTATTGTTATATATGATTGTAAATTGCCATAAATCTGCAGGCAATGTGCATTGTTTTAAAAAAAATACGTTGCTTTTGTTTATAAAACCCCCTTATTATTTCTGTCCTGCATAGGTTTAAATGGCTAGAATTCCATGTCCATTATATGTAATAATTTATTGTGACTTTTAGATAAAGGATTGATACACAGTTGTTAAAAATTTGTGACCTTAAAGGTGTCAAAGTTTTTTTGCCTTTCTTCCATGGGCCCAATTGTGTTGAGAAAATAAATGTAAATCCTTAATGAGGAAAATATTTGTTCAGTAAAGTTTTTCTAACAAGTGTCTTGTTCATAAATTAAATTATGGAGTAAGTATATATACACTGCTCAAAAAAATAAAGGGAACACTAAAATAACACATCCTAGATCTGATTGAATGAAATATTCTTATTAAATACTTTGTTCTTTACATAGTTGAATGTGCTGACAACAATATCACACAAAAATGATCAATAGAAATCAAATTTAAATCTTTTTATTTTGTATAGTTTTTTGTTTGTTTTTTATAAATCTGTGACATTACAAAATTTATAGAAAACATGAGACAATAAACAACATAAGATGATCTCTGTGCAAATACACATTTGAACACATATGCAGAGTATACAACTACAAGCATAAAATTATAACAAAAAATAAATAGTGTAAAGGCGCTGTGTATAGTAAAAACCCTCTATGAGGTCCCAGATACACTTTAGCAAGCTCACTATAGGGGTGAGAGATCCCCTCTAAACAAGAAAAATACTAGATATAAAATAGTAAGCGCTTAGAGTGTATAGATAAAAAATTCGTTTATCGAATTAACAAATATAAAAAAATATACATAAAAATATATCAATTGCTAGATCGAGATAACCCAGTAAAAATAATATTGAACAATGAAGTTATAATACAAGTAACGTGTTCAATGTTATAAACAGGTTTCAGAGAGGATTCATATATAAAATGTCACTCAAAAAAGGTCTTGATATGAAAAAGAACTAGACCTTACACTGTAACAAAGTCTTATCAAAAAGCTAGTTGGTACCAAGCAGTTGTTGTAGTGAATAGTGGCGGGCATCCCCGACAATTTAAATGTTGCAAGGCTTGTAGAATGGATACAAATTAGCTGTAAATTGCCATAAAAAGTAACATAATTTTGACACAGTAGCTGCAGAAATAGTATGAGTGTGTTCAGATGGATATGGCAGTTGTTTGGGTCCAGAGATGCAGATCACGATATATTAGGGCACAGGGCACGATCACACATTCACCCCAAGTAGAAATATAGGCAGTAAATGCAGGGCCGATGGAGTCTGCAGGCACCGCAGCTTACCCCTTCTCCCGCGGCCGCAGCTCAGTAGGTTATACGGCAGCAGGTGATACACGTTAGGGCCGCTGGAGTCTGCAAGCACCGCAGCTTATCCCTTCTCCCACGGCCGCAGCTCAGTAGGTTATACGGCAGCAGGTGATACACGTTAGGGCCGATGGAGTCTGCAAGCACCGCAGCTTACCCCTTCTCCCGCGGCCGCAGCTCAGTAGGTTATACGGCAGCAGGTGATACACGTTAGGGCCGATGGAGTCTGCAAGCACCGCAGCTTACCCCTTCTCCCGCGGCCGCAGCTCAGTAGGTTATACGGCAGCAGGTGATACACGTTAGGGCCGATGGAGTCTGCAAGCACCGCAGCTTACCCCTTCTCCCGCGGCCGCAGCTCAGTAGGTTATACGGCAGCAGGTGATACACGTTAGGGCCGATGGAGTCTGCAAGCACCGCAGCTTACCCCTTCTCCCGCGGCCGCAGCTCAGTAGGTTATACGGCAGCAGGTGATACACGTTAGGGCCGATGGAGTCTGCAAGCACCGCAGCTTACCCCTTCTCCCGCGGCCGCAGCTCAGTAGGTTATACGGCAGCAGGTGATACACGTTAGGGCCGATGGAGTCTGCAAGCACCGCAGCTTACCCCTTCTCCCGCGGCCGCAGCTCAGTAGGTTATACGGCAGCAGGTGATACACGTTAGGGCCGATGGAGTCTGCAAGCACCGCAGCTTACCCCTTCTCCCGCGGCCGCAGCTCAGTAGGTTATACGGCAGCAGGTGATACACGTTAGGGCCGATGGAGTCTGCAAGCACCGCAGCTTACCCCTTCTCCCGCGGCCGCAGCTCAGTAGGTTATACGGCAGCAGGTGATACACGTTAGGGCCGATGGAGTCTGCAAGCACCGCAGCTTACCCCTTCTCCCGCGGCCGCAGCTCAGTAGGTTATACGGCAGCAGGTGATACACGTTAGGGCCGATGGAGTCTGCAAGCACCGCAGCTTACCCCTTCTCCCGCGGCCGCAGCTCAGTAGGTTATACGGCAGCAGGTGATACACGTTAGGGCCGATGGAGTCTGCAAGCACCGCAGCTTACCCCTTCTCCCGCGGCCGCAGCTCAGTAGGTTATACGGCAGCAGGTGATACACGTTAGGGCCGATGGAGTCTGCAAGCACCGCAGCTTACCCCTTCTCCCGCGGCCGCAGCTCAGTAGGTTATACGGCAGCAGGTGATACACGTTAGGGCCGATGGAGTCTGCAAGCACCGCAGCTTACCCCTTCTCCCGCGGCCGCAGCTCAGTAGGTTATACGGCAGCAGGTGATACACGTTAGGGCCGATGGAGTCTGCAAGCACCGCAGCTTACCCCTTCTCCCGCGGCCGCAGCTCAGTAGGTTATACGGCAGCAGGTGATACACGTTAGGGCCGATGGAGTCTGCAAGCACCGCAGCTTACCCCTTCTCCCGCGGCCGCAGCTCAGTAGGTTATACGGCAGCAGGTGATACACGTTAGGGCCGATGGAGTCTGCAAGCACCGCAGCTTACCCCTTCTCCCGCGGCCGCAGCTCAGTAGGTTATACGGCAGCAGGTGATACACGTTAGGGCCGATGGAGTCTGCAAGCACCGCAGCTTACCCCTTCTCCCGCGGCCGCAGCTCAGTAGGTTATACGGCAGCAGGTGATACACGTTAGGGCCGATGGAGTCTGCAAGCACCGCAGCTTACCCCTTCTCCCGCGGCCGCAGCTCAGTAGGTTATACGGCAGCAGGTGATACACGTTAGGGCCGATGGAGTCTGCAAGCACCGCAGCTTACCCCTTCTCCCGCGGCCGCAGCTCAGTAGGTTATACGGCAGCAGGTGATACACGTTAGGGCCGATGGAGTCTGCAAGCACCGCAGCTTACCCCTTCTCCCGCGGCCGCAGCTCAGTAGGTTATACGGCAGCAGGTGATACACGTTAGGGCCGATGGAGTCTGCAAGCACCGCAGCTTACCCCTTCTCCCGCGGCCGCAGCTCAGTAGGTTATACGGCAGCAGGTGATACACGTTAGGGCCGATGGAGTCTGCAAGCACCGCAGCTTACCCCTTCTCCCGCGGCCGCAGCTCAGTAGGTTATACGGCAGCAGGTGATACACGTTAGGGCCGATGGAGTCTGCAAGCACCGCAGCTTACCCCTTCTCCCGCGGCCGCAGCTCAGTAGGTTATACGGCAGCAGGTGATACACGTTAGGGCCGATGGAGTCTGCAAGCACCGCAGCTTACCCCTTCTCCCGCGGCCGCAGCTCAGTAGGTTATACGGCAGCAGGTGATACACGTTAGGGCCGATGGAGTCTGCAAGCACCGCAGCTTACCCCTTCTCCCGCGGCCGCAGCTCAGTAGGTTATACGGCAGCAGGTGATACACGTTAGGGCCGATGGAGTCTGCAAGCACCGCAGCTTACCCCTTCTCCCGCGGCCGCAGCTCAGTAGGTTATACGGCAGCAGGTGATACACGTTAGGGCCGATGGAGTCTGCAAGCACCGCAGCTTACCCCTTCTCCCGCGGCCGCAGCTCAGTAGGTTATACGGCAGCAGGTGATACACGTTAGGGCCGATGGAGTCTGCAAGCACCGCAGCTTACCCCTTCTCCCGCGGCCGCAGCTCAGTAGGTTATACGGCAGCAGGTGATACACGTTAGGGCCGATGGAGTCTGCAAGCACCGCAGCTTACCCCTTCTCCCGCGGCCGCAGCTCAGTAGGTTATACGGCAGCAGGTGATACACGTTAGGGCCGATAGAGGTGCGCATAAAAATTCGTCTATTTTTCATACCGTATATGACGGGAAAAAGCGCAGCGCGTACTTTTTCCCATCATTGCGGCTAATTGAATCTGGCCCCATGGGTCATATATCATGCATTTTTAAATTGAGAGCTCACCCCCAGCAGAGGTCCCCAAGTCTCCAATACTGCTAATCTGAAACAGCGCCCCCTGTCAGCTACTATCCCAGACATGTATTAAAGCAAACACACAAAATGGAGGTTGCTCAAATCAATGTATAAGTTAATATAGAGCAGGTGCTTTAAGGTATGGGGAATGTACACAAATGCACAAAAGGCACCTCTGCACTCTTGCAATTAACCATCAATTAATTCTCTGGCTTTTATTTTAAGGATAGAATGTTATGGTTTGTTGATGGTTAATTTCAAGAGTGCTGGGGTGTCTTTTGTATATTTGTGTAATTTCCCCATACCTTGTAGCACCTGCTCTATATTAATTTATACATTAGGGTCTTTCTCAATAAGAATAAAATAGTCATTTATTATTAACGCACTACCATAGTGCTAAAAAACAGCTTGCTGGCATTTCAATCATATACAGAATGATTATCATCAGGGAGGGCATACATTGAAAAAAATATACTAGCAACTAAATATATATATATGCATGTATATGTATGTATTTGCTTTAGGAATTATACTATTTGTAATTAGGCAGCATGAATAAAAAACATTTTTTTTATTTTTTATTACATTTTCTGTCACACACTATTATTCTTGAATATAACTATTAAACATTAAATACAAAACTAAATCCTATATTGTATCCGACATTTGAATTTGATCATCAAGGAGACTGGTAATAATTTAGCATGTCGTTTAATGTAAACAGTCATCAGAAGCTGGTGTCCTGGGAGTGGTCTTCAATCTCCTTATGTGTAACCATAATATGGGGATCAGAGGAGAGAAGAGCTATGATTTGGGCATACTGTTAAATGCTTGACTCTGTGCTGTAAGTTTTATGCTGCTGAAAACTATTGCTACTGGATATTAGTGGATATAACTGCCAGAATCTTGAATCAGATGTTGTTTAATTGTTGTAAACTCTTATTTATTAACAGGTTTTTATATAGCGCTATCAGATTACTTAGCGCTTTACAGAAAATATTTAACATACACATCAGTCCCTGCCCGATTGGAGCTACATCCTAAGTTCCCTAACACAGACCTACACATACATAAACTAAGGTTAATTTACTCAGCAGCCAATTAACATACCAGCGTGTTTTTGGTGTGTGGGAGGAAACTGGAGCACCCAGAAGAAACCCACACAGACATGGGGAGAACATACAAACTCCACACAGATAAGGCCTAGTTCAGGAATCAAACTCATGACCTCAGTTCTGTGAGACACAACTGCTACTCACTGAGCCACTGTGCTGCTCTTTAAAACCATTAATTTTATTAATGGTAAATAAGGATCGGTTCCAGATTTTATAGTTGAGGCCACTTTCCTGCTGCATGCGTAAAACTGCCCCAACCTTCATGTGTGTGTATATGCCTGAAAATAACTACCAGCATGGATCTGGATTCTCAAAATCCAAATTTCCATGCTGAAAGCCTATTTGGCGGGGGTTCTGGGAGGGGTGGCATGCTTTATGCTTGTCTGCATGGTGGGGGGGAGAGGTATTTAAATCGTACAGTACGGGCTTGGCAAGGCCAGTGTACCCAATCCAGCCGAATGCAGACTTAAAAAGGACTGTTTACATCAAAACATTTGCCCCTGCTTTGAGGTCATGTCTATGTTCATGGAGCTCACCTTCTGTCATAGTATGTGACACTTTGATCGCATTACAAAGTGTCAGAAATCGCTGGTGGTATATTGTGCATGCATTATGTCATTTCTACATAGAGTAAAAATTAACATAATATTCTTATGAATTTAAAAAAAACTTTATTTTACTTTTAGTATGTTATTACACAGAAGGGTTCTCTATACAACACTACTCTTGCGCAATTAATATGACTGCACAGCTGCTTTGAGCTTTGCTGCTCTGTGCCCGGACCCTATGTACCGTAATTGGTCGCAATCCATTGGACACTGTTTTGTTCGCATTTGTATTGCACGCAGCATGCACTACTTTTCGATGTGCGCTTAGTACTGGATCTGGCCCGGTAACGTGTCAAATAACAAATTAGGAATGACTAGTGTGATTAAGCATTTACTTCTTGGAGAAGAGAAGAAACGGGGGTATGGTAATTTCTTTCAAATATATTATTGGCTGTAACCAGGTATAGGAGAGTGGAATATTAGGATACAAGGACATGCATACAAACTGAAGGTTGATAGGTTTAGAGAAAATGTATAGAAAAATGACCACTGAAGTGTTAAGTAGAAAGCCTCCCATCTGATGTGGTAGAGGCTAACACAGTAGAACAATTAATTTATTTTATTTATTAACAGATTTTTATGTCTCGGCATCAGGTTAAGTTGTGCTTTACAATTTTAACAATCATTCTAACATTACAGGGTGGAAACAGACAAAAGCCGTATTCAGAGTACTGGATGTATAACATATACGTCCAGTGTTTAGCGATTTTTACTACTGCGCATGCGTAGTAATTTTGAACGTAACCTAAAAAATTACGCATGCGCAGTAGTAAAAATCGCTAAACACCGGACGTTTGTTATACGTCCGGTACTCTGAATACGGGCCAAAGTGTGTACCAGTTCCTTGCTAGCAAACTTACTCTATAGCAGAGGTTCTCAACCAGTGGTACTAGTACTCACATGGTACTCAGGACAACTGGTCAAGGTTGTCATGAGGTACGATAACAAATCACCAAGGACATAATTTGCTACATTTTACAAAATGCACCTTAAAATCACTATAAAAATATGTAAACAACAAAAAAATTATATATGTCATGGGTATGTTTCCAAATTGAAAGTGGTACTTGACATGATTCCATAGTGGGTAACTGGTACTCTGCAAAAAAAGGTTGAGTACCGCTGCTCTATAGGACATTTGGGATTGATACATAAGGTGCTATATATTACACAATGAACTAGCCAGGTTGTATGGTAAGAGTGCTTAGTGCTCTGTAATGTCCAGTTACACAGCTGTTTTAGTAGTAGAGTAAGATGTAAATAGGGTAAGCAAATGTTGAGAAGTAGGTTGAGGAATTTGGTAAGCTTGTCTGAGTTTTAAGGGAATGCTTGAAAGAGTAGAGTATAGTCTTAATGGGTGAGGATGGTTATTCTAGAGAGTGGGTGCAGCCCAGAAGTCCTGTAAGCAGGAATTGAAGCATTTGTTTAGTGTAGAGCAGGGGTTCACTGGTGGTACTTGGACCACTGTCAGGTAGTACTCAGCCATTTGGTACCATACCTCCTTACAATCTTGCCTAATTGCCCTAAGGACATAGTTAATAAAATATCTTGGGGATAAATTGCATACTGTATGTAGAAATTTAACCTTAAAATCACTGCAAAAATATGTAAAGAACAACTAAAACCCTGAAAAGATATTTATGGATTGTATGTGACTACATGATATACAAAGTGGTACTTGACATGAATTCAAAGTGGGTAACTGGTACTCGCCAAAAAATAGGTTGAGAACCACTGATATAGATTAGAGCTGTATATCCTATGAAGATCCGAAAGAGAGAGCTGGGATATATCTTGACATAAGTAAGGATATGTATGTGGATACAATATTATTGTTTAGCAAATGGATTTTGTATTTGATTTAGTAAAATACAGGCTGTAGAGATTGACACAGTGGACAATTTAAACATGCGTGGATTAAATATAAGGATATCCTAAATCTTAAACTAAGCTAATGGTCAAATGGGGAGTAGAATCAGTATGGTTTAAAATAATAAAGGTAGACTGGATGGGCCATGTGGCTCTTATAAGCCATCACTTTCTATGCTTCTATTATGCAGAATGGAAACTCAGGTCTGTACAGTATGTGTGTGTGTGTGTATATGTATATATAATATATATATAATTATAATTATTATAATATAAAAAGCTTTTGGAGGAGAACAGCTCTGACGAATTAAATATTAATTCAGTCGATGTCTTAGGGAGAAATGCTATTACAATATCCATTGAAAATGAGAACCTGGATATCCTACAGCTTCTTCTGGATCATGGCTGCCAGGTACTTAGCATTTTGTGTATCTGTTATTTGTATATTATTGTCTTTTCTACTACTGCACTCATGCATTTCATCACTCAGTCTGGCTGTAGGAGGTGGGAGATTGTATTTTTCTTCCCTGGTTAGCGCTGCAGCTACAGAGTTCCTCCATGTTATACTTATGTGCATGTTGTTTGTAATATGTGGATATTATGGTTCAGCAACCTGCAGTATCATTATAATAAAATATAATTATATATATATAATTATTTTTTTATTTTTATATATTTGTTTTATTTTTTTATTTCTACGAACATTAAAATAACTAGGAAAATATACATTTATTTTTTCCAAAGATTTGGGATTTCTCTGCACGCACTTTTACATTTTCATAAGAACGTACATGCTACGCAGTAATCTGGCAGTGAACGCTTCTGTTCAGATAACAGCTGAATTGATTATACTTTGAGAATGTTTCTAAACTGTTTTGTTAGCACTGTTCATCGGCCCAATAATTGTAATGTGTGTAGCCAGCTTTAGTCTGCTACCACCTCTGATGGGAGGCTATGCCGCTCAGTGAAGTAATATTTTCTCACAATCCCTCTAAACCGACCATCATCTAGTATCTATCTGTGCTGCCTTCACAGTGAAAAGTTTCTGTCATGTCTTCTATTTTGTCTTTATGAAAGGTTAAGAAAAGAATAGTGTGCTTATCTCAAACTTAAGCTGGCAATAGGCTAATTGAATATCCGGATTTCCCTGATCGGATGATCTGTCAGACCAAGAGATCAGCTCCTGTTTTCAGCCATTTGACAGACGTTTCAAGTCATTCTGGATGATCACTCAGTTTCACT
>WWET01001042.1:368905-384115 GCA_011038615.1 Limnodynastes dumerilii
CCCTACACTGACTGACAACTTTGTCCGTTCCAGCTGGAAGGACAACTCTTGCTCTGTGTATGATTGGCTTAATGGCTGTGTTAGATGGTAAGTTAATAATTGTACGTGTGTTGTCAACTCTCTAAATGCTTATATGTTTATATTTAAAATAAAAGTGACCAAATATTGGCATTAAAATTACTAATAGTTAGTAGACAGTATGGTTTGATACAAACTCTTTCTCTAGAAACATAGCAAAGAAAGAAATACTAATAAATAATGTACATCTAAAACAATTCCCAGACTTAGGACTTGTTGGCTCTCTCACCTAAATCCCAAATTTGATTGCATTTAAGTAAAGGGACAGTATTGCATCACAGGTTAGGAAATCATTACTCTTCACCACCTTTGAAATAAATAAAGATGGGTGAGCAATAAAAACGTCAATTCACTTGTACAGTTTAATGTGGGTTTGCATAAAAATGCAATAAACAAGACTAATTATATATGTCCCTATGGTTTTATTTCAGTGATTTGTTTCAGTTACAATGTGTATTATGTTTTTATGTTTCTTTTCTTGTGTAATTGAGAAATAGTTGTCTTTATTTCTGGTACTATTGCAATGTCCTTTTGAACTTGAGTGTTTAAGCAATTACTGGTTGGTAACAGTTACTATGGCTAGTGACCTATAACTGACAAATGTGTGTGACATTGGCCTTCCTAACATACACAGTTATCACAGTTATTGGACATAGTTGCTGCCGTCTATAATGCTGTGTCTGATGCCTGAGGTTAAACACCCAGCTAACATAATTGTATGCTCGCCTTATGTTGTTGCCTACATCAGACCAGAGAGCTTGTTTGAAGATCACAGATTGTCTGCTATGACCTGAAAATAAAAAAGCATGATAAATCGGGTATCTCTAAAGGGAAACTCTGTAAGTTTTGCAAGTGAGTAAATGGGTTTTAATAGGAGTTTCTACTATAGCATTTGGTTTTGTAATTGATTAGCTTGGATTGCATGGATTTTATTTATACTGACAATTAACCAATTGTATATCGGTAATATGGTATAGAGATATTTGCTGTTTAGTTTGTTTGTTTGGTATATTGAGGTATATAACTCTGTGCTTAATAAGAATATTCCTTGCTTCTCTGTTTTTGTCCTATTACATTGTTTGCCATTTAAAGATTAAAAAAATCACCTTATTCAGCTACTTATTGAATGGCATACAATACATATTAAATCTGTTATGATAAGGTCTTATTTATCAGGTTCTGTATTATATGGATCTTGTGTGCCTCCATTTAAATAGAGCACAGTTAATGTTTGTATGTATTTTCCCTTTTTCCAGTGTGAGGATGCATTTTTAGGATTCACAGTATTTGCCACTGGATAATCTTCCCAATAAAATGGAATTATTAATTTTATTTCTTACAAATAATTGACCCCAGATTGCACAATGGTCAACTTTATTTACAAATAAAAGGTTTTTATCAATCACTCGAGGACCGGTGTTGTTCAGTTTTTGACATGACAGCTTTCTCATCCCATGCTCTCCTTTGAATGCAATGTGGGCCTTTACTTACTAGTGTACAGGTGTACTGTCTTTATTAAACTTCATTCACTTGGAGGGACTCGTAATAAAACAAAAGTCAGGATTACAATTGTTCTGTAAACCTCACTGCACTTCTGTCAATTTTAAGTACAAATCTGCGTAGTCCTTTATTACATTTCCTACATTATTATTTTCAAATTCCTGTCCCATGTTAATTTGTGTAAAAAAAAATAAAAAAATAGTATGATTACAAGTAAAATTTAGAGAAAGCTGTTCATTTTGTGTGAAATCCAACAGATCCAAATTTAGAGGTTCTGAGCTGGTTTCCCGCACTGAACTCTGAACACAAATCAAGGAAAAACTGTTTTTTGTGCCTTGGATCTTTTTATCCGAATTTAGGGTTTTGGCTTCTGTATGGGTCGATGCCCGCTGTCATTGTAATGCTGTTTATCATTATATATTTTTTTTACTTTGAGTGGACCACGTCATATAATTTATTGTTTGAACTTATTTAATTTAGTGGCGCTGTATGCTTGATATATGATTGAAAATGTACTTATTTTTGTAGTGGGATATGTGTTGATTTTCAGGACATTGACAAACAATGTGGTACAAAGGAAGTCTCATGTTAATGAAGCCTCTTTTCATGTTGAGACCTAACCCTATCCTTTAGCCAGAAGACTCAGTGGAAGGTTGTTAGCCTCCTCTTTGTATTTTGAAGTTATAGGAACTGTCTAATTTAAAAGTTCACAGACTTGTGCAAATGTCGTTATGTGTAAGTTTCATTCAGTTCAAGTTTAGAGGAAATCTTTCCTGTTGGTAAATATTGCATGTTATATTTTAGACCATAGCGGGCCGTATGCAGAGCTCCGGCCGCAATGCTATTGCAGCCAGAGTTTTCCGATATGCTCTACTGCGCATGCGCAGTAATTCGCGGAGTAATGCGGCCAGAGCTCTAAATACCAGCCGTACCAGTAGGTAATGAGGGCAAGTGTCGTCCCCCTCCTCCCAGCATGTGTGCTAAAAAACGTATAAAATTAGCTGTATAGGGTCAGGCTGCGGGAGGAGAGTCTTGGGGTCAGGCTAGGGAGAAGGGAGGGTTAGGGTCAGGCTGCGGGGAAGGGAGGGTTATGGTTAAGAGTAATGAGAGGGGAAGGTTAGGGTTATAATTAGGGGAATTATTGGGGTTCTTTTTTCCCTTACCTTTCGGAGCACCGAATGTTCCGTGCTCCATGGATCGATTCCTATGCATATGCAATCGACATCTCAGCCATCTTCAAAACTGGCTAGTAGAGAACGACCCTAACGGCCGTTCTTTGTGGGACCCCCCCAGGAAAACCCCCTCACTTCGAGCCCTGATCTGAAGTATGGCCATATTACTGGTACACTAAACTAGCAGTCCAGGTCCTTATCAGGCCCCATTTAAGAGCTACTAACACATCTATTTGTTTCAAGAGTTGCATTGGCTGTATTCCTGGGACCTAAAGATTAGCTGATATCTAATCCATTTCCCAGCTGCCCTGAAGCGAACCAAAGGTTCTGTCAACTCTGCCAAGCTACTCCAGAAGCCCATAGCAAGTGGTTCAGGGGTTACAACAGCCAGACAAGGTGTGGGTGACAGCCATATCAGTGGATACCCTGAAGGGAGCGGTTCTAGACGTTGATGGTAGGAGTCTAGTGGTAGCAGGAAAAAAACCTACAGCGTAGTGGGAGGAGCCAGTGACAGTCGGTTACTGGCTGTAAGAAGGTAGCCCTATACTCACTGTGTAAAAGCTATATTGCGATAAGTTGTATCCCATGGCAACCTAGCAGGACAGTGGTCAGTAGTCTGTTACAGACTGGTGACAAAAGAGGGATTTGTGTGTCCTTTCACTCACCCTATAGATAATTTAGATCATTATTAAAGTTAATAATACAGTGTAGTATTGCAAACAGCTGCAGATTACATGATTTTTTTTTTGTTATTTTTTTTTTAAATAAATCTAGATCCAATACCAAAACCAAAATATAAGTGTGTGTATGTAAAAATATAAATGTGAAACTTTGAAATATGCTGCATTAATTATTAATTATTACTAGGGCAGTATGTACAATTGTCAAGATCACTGAATCTTGCTTTTGCTTTAGGTTTTTCTGGTACATTCATGTTTACAGTGAGTCTTAGCAGGAAAACAAAAGCTCACACTTGTGTGCTTGCAGCAATGGCATTAAAGCTGCAAAGACTGAAGGACAGGAAAATGAGAAGGTGTGCTAGCCTGGACTACAAATCATAAAATAGGACCATGTTCATAATTTAGCAAGACTTCTGTGCACTACGTATGGAAGTCTGTGCACTACGTATGGAAGTCTGAAGTAAAGTGGTACTGCTGCCGACTGATGCTGCCCTCCATGCGGATCAGAGCCCCCCACCCCATTGGGAAGACGCATGGATACTTTATAGAAGGGCTTGTCTTACGTACGATGCATTATCCCGTTCAGAAAGTTACTTAAGGTAGGGTCCCTACTGGTAGATACACAATCCACACATAGGAGAGTAGAGGGAGTGTTCGTCTCTCCTACATGCGGACTTGTGAATCACAAATTCCATACAATAGCCTCTTCAGCGGAGCTACCTTACAAAGTTAGAGTAAGTATGGCTATGGTCCATAGTGAGAAGCTGGAGTGGTAATGTGATGGTGCAGGACAAATAGGTCTGAAGGGTGTCCTGTCTGTAATTTGGAGGGGATTCCGTCAACCATGTGTATGAGGTAAATTGCCTTCTTTTCTTTTTGTGTAGGACATTCAATATTATCCTGTCCATTTCCTCCCTGTTGTCTGTTTTCATCCTCCTTATCTCCATGCACTATAGCAAAAGTCTTTTCTTGTCCTCCTTTTTTGCAGTGAGTTGGCGCTTATGTTGCTAAGGAGTTCACTTGGTCGTAGTTATTGTTTTACCAGGTTACTTCACACAGATAGATAACCCCTGTCCTTGTAATAAAGATGGCTGTAAAATAAAATAAAAACTTTACACTATATAGCATGTTACAATGTCTCATCAATATTACGCAAACAAAAAAAATGTTTTGCTGATTAGTGTGGTGCCACCCTCTAATCCCAGGTCATGTGTTTTGAACTAGAAAGGTTTATTTTCAACATCCTTCAAATTTATGTTATAATCTCAAATGATGAATTTGTATTTGTAGACATTGGCAAAAACATTTGTGATGGTGGTAACTTGGATCACACCCTTCCATGACCATCTAAAACATAATGCTCTCAAACTAGCAACAACAGCGCTAATAAAATGCAGACTTTTATCAACGAGGAATATAAAAACATGTGAAAATATTTTTTATAAACTACAGGTTGTAAAAAGCAAGGCTAGTGGTGGAGGAAGTATTTGGAATACTTTCCAACAGGTTTAGAATTTTTTATATCCTTTATTTATCTACACCTGTGTGCTATATAATCATATTTGGTGGAACAGGACTCATGTGCACAAAGGTAACCCTACTATGGACAATGCCATGAACCAGTGTAAGGAAGTGCTAGGTTAAACACCATGGCCCATATTCAAAGATCCGGGTGAGTTAGGCGCGGACAGATCCACACCTAACTCGCCCCCCCCCCCCCCCCGTTTTAAGTACCTTATGGTGCCATAGGGCTATTTTAACTCTCCGTGCGATGTCTGCATGGAACTTGCCTCTCCCCACCCTAATCTAAATCCCTCCCTCCTCCCACTTCTACCTAATCCCTCCTCCCACTTCTACCTAATCCCTCCTCCTTCAACTTAAAATACTACTGAAGTGGTACATAGATTGCGTAAAGGACCTACTACGCATGTGTCTGCTTCTTAGGTGGGAATAAGGGCCCATGTCAATACACTCTGTATAGGATTTCAACAGAACAGGCTAAATTAAACTGGAGCGTTACATGCAATATTTTCTTGGAGAAGGTTTGGTGCCAACTCAGCCTGAAATTATTGTGTAAATATTATTATACATTACATTATTGTTTGTCCCTGTAATTGCATATTTGTTCTATCAATATACACTTAATCTAATGTCACTGTGGTTGTGTGGACTTACCATGTCACTTGCTTGTATTTTGTCAATGTCTTGGGAAGTAGTCGATGTGGCCACCCTGACAGTCATGGCCATATTGCCCACAGATTGCCTGGCAAACTCCTGCTCCACTGTGGAGTACAGTAACGCAGAGTATCACTTATACCTCCTTTCACATCACCCTAAAAAGGGCTCAGTGTGAAAGGGTCCAGGTCCCTCTACCTGGGTCTAATGACCCGGGAATTGAACACGGGTGAATAGAAGGGTTATTCCCGGGTCGATCCTGGGTAGGCGTGCAGTGTGAAAGGCGCAACCCGGGTTTATTTAACCGGGTTGCACACCAAGAAGCTGATTGGAGGTCTAATGGCACAGAATAGTGACGTAAAATAAATGCTGCCAGGCAAACAGGGGAATATGGCGCATTGGAAGGACGAGGAGGTTAGAGAGCTGCTCAGCGTTCCTGGGGAGGAGGAAATACAGCATCAAATAACAGGCACAGTTAAAGATGCTACAGTTTATTACAATATCTCCAAAATATAAACAGACAGGGGCATTAAAAAACCGCAACAACAAGTTGTTTATAGCTTAAGGCTTTAAGAAAGCAGTACTTAAAGGCCCATGATCAGCGAAGAAGGAGTGGAGCTGGGCGCATGGAATGGCAGTTCTATGACCAGTGCAATGTTGTTTTCGGAGGATCTGCATTGGCAAATCCTATATCGCTATCCTCCTCAAGTGGCACAGCAACTCCAGTATGTTCACAGGCGACCATGGAAAGGACGGCGTTAAGATCCAATTCACCCCTCATGTATGATGAGTCAGAGAATGACGTTATGGAATCTTCTGCAGTAACCGAGGACAGTCGCAATACTTCCATCGAAGATGTGGAGACAGAAGGTGCGCCATCTTCTGAACCATCTACATCGACTGAGGGAATGCGGGTATCTGAACCGGCGTTATCTTCAGCATTAGGTGGCAACAGTAAGTTAAAATTGTTTTGTTTTTTTGTGTATACCATAATTGTAGTTGAGTGCTTTGTTTTATTGTAATCCATAGTTTTTTTTTCCATTTCTTTGTGTACGAAATTGTTGTTTTAGAAGTCCCTTTTTGTTATTTTTAGTGTTTTTTAATTTCTGTGTAGGCATTTTTTTTCCTGTTAATTTATGACAATAATAATTGCACAACTTTAGCAAATTCAGTGTCCATATATCCGGTCCTGTCCAATGCCAAATGTCAAAGCCAAAATATGCAGTCCAATCTTATATACAATTTAAAAAAATTAACAAAAACTAACATTTTAAAAACGTGCCTACAAACATAATTGTTGCAGCGTGAAATTTGTGCAGGAGGAAGGAGGCCTTCATCACATAGGCTTACAACACTGCTTTTGTTTAAAACCTAACTATTGTGAACCTATGATTATATGTGTAACTAATGTGCTGTTACTTTTTTACCCATTTCTCTAGTTTACAACGTGCCCAAAATCGCAACAAAAGCGATGACATCAGTAATGTTTGAACAGCTAAGTGAGATGGACAAATCAATGCAGGACCAAGAGGAAGTGCGTTTACTGCGCTTTTTCCAACATGAGCGTGACCTACAACAACTATCCCAGATTATGGGTATGCACGAGCGGATATCGTGAAAACAGAGAGTCACAAATGACTTTTCTCGACCGTGTTGTAACTCGGCTGCAGCCACTCATGCAAAAACCACATTCCCCACCACCCAGCTTTTCTAGAAGGCAACATTCTTTCCCAGAACATAGTGGAAACATCCAAAACCCACGGCATCCTACCGTCTACCAAGAACATCACAGACAGTGCCTTCCGGCTGTACAACCAGCCACGGGGTTTCAACAACCTGAGTGCTCTATGCCTGCTCCCACTGTGTACCCGCCTGGTGCCCATAACACTGAATACCAACCTGCACCCTGATTACCCAAATTACCAGCAGTTATAAATTTAGTTAGTTTACTAGTTAGCACTTTGTTTTTGTTCTATTTTAAATTGTTTTTTTTACTGATGTTACTATGTACAGTTCTATGTGCATTTGCACAGTGTTATGTTTAAATAATATTGTGAAAACGTTATTTTTATAAAGGCATGATACAATGCAACTTTTTTTATTAAAGTTTCTATAACAGTAGTAATAACAACGTAAAATAAAACCTAACAATTGTTCACAACAACCGGTGTCCGTTTACTGTGTGAAAGAAGAAAGGTTTGCGGAGATAGTAAGTCTTATAAGTTCTGCGCAGCTGTTTGGTCGCTCACCCTCACTTGAATCCAGCAGTTCAGATTCTGGTATGTTCCACTCTGGTAGAAACTGCTCCTTTTGTATCTCACAGATGTTGTGGAGTATACAGCAAGCAGCAACTACGTGCGGCACCAGCTTGATGTCAATGTTGTTGCGCTTCATTAATCTCCTCCACCGCCCTTCCAAACGGCCAAAGGGATTTTCTACCACCATCCTTGCAGAGCTGAGAGTGTGGGTGAATTGTATTTGTTCAGTTGGTGGTGCTGGGTGAAACCCTTCATCAGCCATCGACGAAGTGGGTAGGCTGCATCCCCAGTGAGGTGCACAGGGATCTCCACACCATTAACAATCTTTGATTTCTGAAAATAAATAACAACTTATGTTTAGGACATGCATTTGGCAATTATCATAAAGCATAGCATGCAGATACACATGTATTGTGTGAAAAAGGAAAACTGTTTTTTGCCGGGGCGGCGATCTGAAAGCGGTATTATAATAAATACTATTCTTCCCTCATTGCCCATATCATTAGGATATCTCCTCTTTATTTAATTCTGACATATAAGTAGATCAGGGTCAAGGTTCAGACTAATCAGGAGTTGCTTACTGGGTCTTAAGCTTTTGTCCTTGTCTACCTATTGGAATGCACTTGCTCTGCCACAAGCAAGGATAGGATCTGTAGGCCTCCATGAATCCTTGATATTCTTACTGGACCTGTTTTCACAAGTCTCTGTCGTAAATCCCCTTGCCAAGTCTCATCGGTGGATTCACATGTCAGATGTTACACATCGTAAGGTCTTCCTATGGAAGAACTTATGTGGAAGAAGCTGGTCCTTCAAATCCGCTTGCCCAAACTCTGCCACACATGCAGGGTTAGAAATGGTAACGAAGGGCAGGGGGTGGGGAGAAGCAGATCCATGGGGACACAGATCCGGACAGTGAAGTTAAGGTAGGGTTCTTAAGTGTCCTGAACTCTGTAAGAAGGAAGGGAGTGACAGGAACGTGCATTACCCTCCTCCATGCTTAATTCCAGAGCTCTGTGCATACATAAGTCCCACAGAGATCTGAATCAGGGCCACTGTTCTTATCATATGCCATGATAACAAATAGAAAAAATAAAATTTACATATAAAAATGTCATTCTTGGTGTTTTAACGAACAGTAAAATGCTGCCATATGTATGCACCATAGCAAACAATACAGTAAGCACTTTTTAACTCTTGACAATAGTTCATGTGGCTTAACAAGCAAAGGTTGGCAACATAATTTTTAACCATATTCACACCTACGAAGCGCTGGGGGGAAAGGGGGGGGGAGGCAATGTCTGTGCGTAAGAAGGAAACTACACACTGTGAGATAAGGTTGCCCTTTGGCACTTAAGTGGCATAGGAGGCAGGTTAGGGGCTGTGCAAGTGAGTTAGGTGCGGTTCTGTCCGCATAGGTTGCATAGGTTTGTTCCCAGCTTTGCTGCTCAGTACATAAATAAGTTAAATTATTCAGCATAATCATTATGTAATCTGCCCTATTTTTAGGGTCAGCAGAAGGATCAGTCTTACTGTTCAGATCATTGTTCAGTGTAGAACTCCTTTTAGTGACCCAGTAGTTATTAACAAACTTCTTCCAAATTTCTTTGATATGCTCTGTCCCAAAAATGAATGTAACATCTGTATAAATATGAACCCTGCTCATTGATCTGCTTCTGTAAGTCCTTTCAACTGTTATCAGCTAGGTTTAGTGTGTCTAGGTATGGGTGCCAGACTGATACTTTTCACCGTTCCAAAATATTGTTGCATGTTACATGTGGGACATTGTGTCATATGGATCTTTAGAATAAAAAACCTGGTGGTTGTTTCCTGATATAGCGTTAATCATTTCAGTCTTTGTTGATACATCTACAAAAGTGCAGCGTAAACTGGTTTGCTTGGCAAGGTCACTAACGAGACCTATCTTTAACTGGCAAATCATGATGTTACTTGTATTTTCACAAAACCTTAAATGCCGGCGGTTTGTTTATACCTGCCATATAATTTTATATAAAGGCTAATATTATATTTCTGCCTCAGACATTTTACCTAGTCATTGTCAACTGTTTGTAACTTAGCATTTTTGAAGGCTGTGTAGTACTACTACTAATGTATTCCTAGATGGGTACTTTAAGCATTAACCCTTTCATAGAATTTTTTGGTACTTCTTCATCTTTGCGACCCCCTGCTGGAGAGGCCGCTGGTTACGCTACTTACGTAAGAAGTGATGAGTGGCATTGATTGGAAAGAATTGGAGAACTGAAGGTGTCGGAGGTGTGCTGACTGGGGAAGTTGGAAGGAGCAGCAGAAAATAAAGTGCTGGATGGCAAAGTAAAGCATTAAACAAAAAAAAACAAAAAGGAAGCTGTAACAGGAAGCAGGCGAGACAACAGCTGAGTCAGTTGAAGTGTTTGTGAGGGACGGACGGAGGGAGACAGGAGGCAGTGGTGTGCAGCCGAGAGACGGATCATCAGAGAGAGAGAGAGAGAGGGGTCGGAAAGGGCAGAAGGAGGCAGAGGTGCTCAGAGATGGAGTGTGTGTTGGAGATATCAGGGGGCGGGGAGCTGGAGGAAGAGGCTGTGAGCGGCAGAGTGACAGAGAGAAGTGCTGAAGGAGCCGGGAAAAGTCTGTGAGGAGAAAGAACCAGAGAGTTGTCAGAGACGCTGGTAGTTGAGGAGGAGGAGGAAAGTGGAGACAGCTTCGGTGATAGTAACAAAGCATAAGAAGATGCCAGGAGACGGAGAGAAAGAAAGCGGCGCGCAGTAGCGTAGCAGATATGTAAGTCACGTAAGCTGGGGCCGCAAAGATGAGGAAGTACCAAATTTTTATATAGGTCTATAAAAATACAGACAAGTGTATTTACCTCATCATACTTGTGTACATGAACTTGGATAAAATGCAGTTAAACAAAAATAAAATTATATAGTTACGATTCCCTGCAATGTATAGTAACAACTTTCCTTAATCAAACATGTTCTTTTTTACAATGTTTGTAGTTTTCATAAATCAATAATGGACTGATAATACTTGTATTATGTGCATCATCTGTCATTTGAAGACAATGGGGCAGATCCAGAACAACGCTTGTGAGCGAATTTACGCGTGGCGGACACGTAATCGCGTTTTGGTAAGTACTGTGGATGCGCACAATAGAAAATACGCTCCGTTGCGTAAATGTGAATGTATTTGTCGCATACGTACGTGTGGGCGTGTCAATTTTACGTGAGTCAAAAATACGTCTGAAATACGCTATGTAGGCGGGGGTTTGTATTTAAAGTGTACAGTATGGGCGTGCTTAGCTGCGTAAATACGTGTTGCACATCCGTACGTGTGCAGATGACATCGGTGACGTGGGCAAAAGTTAAGGTAGGGTTTGGAAAGCGTATCTTGCACAAAATACGTACATTCAAGAGGTGTGCCTAGGGGAGTGTATAGAAAGTACGCGCGCGTAAATACGCTACGCAAGTAAATGGATTGCAAGCGCAGTTCTGGATCTACCCCAATGGGCTGGATCCAGACTGAAGTAAGTGCTTGAACTTAGTTACTCCTGGGCTAAACCATGTTGATTGCAGGGGAGTCATATTTCATCTGTTGCAAACAGTATTGCAGTTGAGAGGTGATGCTGCCCAGCCCAAGTCTAAATAACAGTGTAATAGTAAAGCTGGTCAGTATCTGTGTGCAGTAAGCAATTCAAAGATATATCCCTGCTTGCAAAGAATACAATTAACTTGACTCCCTCTGCAATCAACATGGTTTAGCCCNAAAAAAATTACATCTGTTGCAAACAGTGTTAGAGTTGAGAGGTGATGATTCCTATCCCAAGTCTAAATAACAGTGTGATAGTAAAGCTGGTCATTATCTGTGTGCAGTAAGCAATTCAAAGATATATCACTGCATGCACAGAATACCATTAACTTGACTCCCCCTGCAATCAACATGGTTTAGCCCAGGAGTAACTAAGTTCAAGCACTTACTTAAGTCTGATTCAGAGTTTGAGAGTAAGAGCAAAACAGGTGTAAGTGTACAGCTTGGATAAACCATTTTGCAATGTAAGGGGTGCTAATTAATTTGAAATATTTTGCATGTAGAGACAATACTTTATTTTGCACATAGAACACACATACTGTATAGCTTTATTTTTAATCTATAAATAATAGTTTAGCTAAGAAATCTCACCTCTCAATTCTATTTCTGCTTTCACTATTTAAATTTGCCTCCCCTTGCAGTTCAGCATGGTGTTGCTCAGGTCTACACTACATAGTGCAGCCCTCAATCAGCCCCAACATCAACATGGCCAATCTGACTATCTCTGACTTTTCTATTCTGTGAGGTTATTGTTCAGTGCATGGTTCTGAATGAGTGCTAAAGTGCTTGTAAAGATCTCTGCTCTATTCATTGCAGAATCTACTGTCTGACCTATTAAACCAACCAGTAAATAATATTGTGTATTTTATACAAGTATATGGATATCTCTTACAATAGTTAATTTGAAAATACCACTGTCTGAGTACATTTGGAAATGAACAATGTTGAAACAATTCCTGTATTGGGAGATCGGTTTTGTGTTAAGTGCTGCAAAGCAAAAGCTAGAGAGCAGATCAGAGGAGAGCTGCTTTATCCACACACACTGCCAGGAGAAAGCCGTCAATATCTCAGGGCTTTCTCAAGACAGCAATATACTTCTTACACCTTCTAAGCTGGCCATTAGGCAGCTCGCCTAGAAGACTGGGTTTACTTGCACTTATGCAGCACCAGTAGAAAGTATTCTTACTTACAGGTCTGATCAAATTAAAATAAGAAGACTGAAAGAGCAGAATACAGAGAGAGGCATAAGAACTAATCAGAACACAACCCTTGAAAGACCACGGACAGGATCCTGACTTAATAACGTCAGATCACTTACACACACAAGGTGCGTCCCATAGGACCCCTGTATATCCATTGGATAGTAAGAATTGCAGAGGAAGGAGCAGGAGGCAGAAGATAAAGACAGGTAAGTGAGTTTTTAATTTAAAACAAGTTTATAGTATATAAGGGGCACACAGGAGGCTGATATTCATATAAAGGGGCAATAAAGGATGTTAATAAACATATAAAGGGGGCACCACAGGATGCTGGACACATATAAAGAGGATACAAAAGGAGGCTGAACATATATAAAGGGGGCACAAAAGAAGGCTGGATACATATAAGGGGCACAAAAAGAGCAGGTTCATTGATTTCATAAATGCAACACTATAGTTTTTTTTATGCATAGCATAAAGGGGAAAAACTATATATGCAGTGTTATCTTTATTTTAGATGTCAAAAGGGTTTTGTGGCTCCCGAGGTTTTCGTTTCTGGGGAAACGGATCCAAATGGCTCTTTGAGGGTTGCCTACCCCTGCTCTAGGGTTACTATAGTAACCCTAGCTTACAAATTATCGGGCAGGGGGAAGCATGCAAAGTGTACAGTGTGGGAGGGGGATAGAGTTAATGTAGGCTTATGGCAGTGTAAGCTGCCATAAAGCCTGCACGAGAGAAGGGAGTTACAGGGGGCGTGCACTCCCCTCTCTCTCGTGGACGTACGGAAAACGCACGGGGGTCTGGATCCAGTCCCACAGCTGACTTTAACCAACTGTATGAAGAAATTCTTGAATATTTAATTTTAAGGGAAACTTGATGTCTTGGGTACACACTACAATTTAATAAAATATCACATGATGTGCTATATTTAACAATACTAATCACTATCAGTATGCCAATTCATGTGTACGCACTACACACAATTTACTGTCAGCTGTTGTTTTCTATCTGTATCATCTGTTCCTCTGACATTGTTCCATTTTTTTTATCTATAAAATTTAAAAGATCAAATCAGACTATCTGTAACAATGTAACTTAAAACGTGGGAGCGAACAAACTAACAGAATATTGTTCCAAATAATTGTTTGATTGGCATGATAATCCTCTGGAAAAAACTGTGGTGTGTACCCAGCTTTTAGTTGTTGATTTTGCCAGTATCTCATTATTTTCTTTTTCTGCCAAATTGATCCATTGATTCACATTGCATCGCATCAAGGAGTCCACTGCTTGCTTGCTTGCATTGTGTGACTCTCTTCAGTTTATATCATAAGCATGCATTGACAGATAATGCAGACTTCACTCTTGGCAGTTTTTGCAGTCTTATTTGGAATTTTTAAGTATTTTTTTTCCCCCCACTGTGATCACTTAAACATACCTGGCTGTGGGTTACAGTTTAAAGTATGTTAGAATTTTTATTAACAGGTTTTCATATAGCGCTATCAGATTACGTAGCGCTTTACAGAGGATATTTCACATTTACATCATTCCCTGCTCTGTTGGAGCTTCTGAGGTCTTTAACACACACACTAGAAGTTCATTTAGCAGCCAGTTAACCTACCAGCATGTTTTTGGAGTGTAGGAGCCACCGGTGAAACCCACGCAGATATAAGGAGAACATGCAAACTCTACACAAATAAGGCCTAGTCCGGTAATTGAACTCATGACCTCAGCGCTGTGACACAAGTGCTACTCATTGAGCCAGCACAGTGTGATTGAGGTTTATCCGTAATGGGATAACACCCTCCAACTTGATTCTCTTCATATGAAGGAGATGATCCAGTATTTTAGCACAAACACACAACTCTGAATAGAACAATAAAAAAAGGGTGTGGTTTTATAGACTGTAATGTCCCCAGTACTAATTGCTTAAAGTAAGGGCCGGCCCATTACTGTATAAAAAATCGTTACATTAAGAAATGCATAAAAAAAAATCTTACTTGCCTGCTTGGATGGGATCTTTATCTGTAAAGGAGTCTTACAAGCTTTTAATCCAGTTGAAATCTTGGCAAAATAAAAATTAAAAAACCTTGTACGGATGCTGAACCTTATCCTGCTGCCAGGACATCTCGGCGCTAATGACAGATCTGCTGGCACTGGGTTCTACTTGATATTGTGAAAACGTTTTATTTATAGCATCTAACAGCGTGAGAACAGCTGGACAGCGGGATGTCCTAACAGCAGGACATGGTTCAGTGTCCATACAAAGGTTTTTATATTTTGCAAAGACTGCCACCTTTACAGATGAAGATCCCATCCAAGCAGGTAAGTGGGATTTTTTTTATGTATCATTAAGTAATTAGTACGGGGAAATTTTGGGCCACAGCGGGCCCTGGATAGCAGGGCATGCTGGTTTTGTGGTTCTCCATGCACCAGTATGCCCTGATATCCTTGGACATGCTGGTGCTTGTAGTACTACAAACATCAGCGTGCCCTATCACAATGTGTAAGAGCACAGCTCTGCATAAGGCTGGAAGTTTTTTGTTTTGTTTTTTTTTATCAAGTTATT
>WWET01001042.1:413939-425299 GCA_011038615.1 Limnodynastes dumerilii
GTGTGCGTGTGTGTGTGTGTATATAACTTACATTAATGCTTGCATTCTCCAGTTTATAATATTGAACAGTGATTTGCTTTCTGTGCTTTTGTATTAGTTAATGGTGTTTTATTGCATCTTTTATACACTAATAGGGCTCTTTCCTTCCTGGGCATGAGTATATGTTTAGCCCTGATGTTTGTTTCCTCTTGGTATTATGCTCTTGTGGCTATGCTGATTGCTGGAATGATTTACAAGTATATAGAATATCAAGGGTAAGTTCTTTATTCTTAACAGGAGTTGTTATTATTAAGGTGCACATATTAAAACGTAATTTTTTGGGGATATCCTTTATATTCCTATAAAAGTTTAATATAATGCTGGAAACCGCAGAAACAAAATGTGTTCTTTATATTAGAAATGCTAGCTCAATAAACCCTAAAATTCTAATTGGGTTTTACTAAAGCAATTTTGGTGTGTATGGTCAAAATGTATAATTATTATATATTGAGATGTGCTGATATAACATTTTCTGTGTATATGACTTAATCTATGCATTGACAGAGCAGAGAAAGAATGGGGAGATGGAATCAGAGGACTCTCTCTCAGTGCAGCTAGATATGCCTTGCTGAGACTTGAGGAAGGACCACCACACACAAAGAATTGGAGGTACCTAGTCAATTGTACAATTTAAAGCCTTTCCTTGTTTGTTCACACTTCACATGAGCAGACAGTTACAGTACTACAGCAAGAAATAGTGCTGTGACTAATGTGAGATTCTATAAAGTTTTAAAACCAGTCTGTATGATCTTTCTTTTACTAATACTGAACACTTTATAATCCTATCTACCAGTGAACTATTCTAGAATAGCTGGAGCTGTTTCATCATTGGCTCATTTCAACTACACTTAAACCAAATATACAGATGAGCGCTAGGTAGATCTTGTGCTAAGTGTAAAAACTAAGTCAGCAATATTAAATATACAGAATATACACATATAGAGGAGATGGGTCAATCACTGGTGATATGGTAGGTGTAACCCACAAGAAAAGACTGACTAATGTAACTACACCGCGCTTAAACCCTTATCAACTATGGTGGATAAAAATGAGCAAGTGATAGCAATAGATAACAATAGAAATACTGTAATATGTCTATAACACAATAAATGAAAATAAATACATGAATAAATAAAAGCAGTAAATACTAACAACAATAAAAAATAAAAATAAACTAAAAATGCATATAAAATAATTTCCACTTGTTGAGATATTCAGCATTCAAACTCAGGTTAGAGATTTAGTCCCGAAAACCTGAAGATATAAATAGTTTGATGGTACTTATACACAGAATTACTCTGTAAGGTAAACACCGGGCCGTATATTAACTCATCTGTGTACTATTACCATCTTTCATCAATTCTACGTACAGTTCCAGGAGCATAATATTACCAGGTTTCCTTAATCTAACGTTGGGCACATATGTGGAATCCACAAATTTCATCTTTATAGGTGTTTACCTTACAGAGTAATTCTGTGTATAAGTACCATCAAACTATTTATATAAATATATTTTGTTCCGTCCGAGGCCATTTGCGTGCAAATGGGTTGTGCTTCCCTTCCGCCTGCTAAAGCGGGCGGGGGGAAGCATGTAAAGTGTACAGTGTGGGAGGGGGCTCCCATACTGTAACAGATCAGCGGTCGTACGGACCGCTGATCCGCCCGTCGCATTTAAGGCAGGCTTATGGCAGCGTAAGCTGCCATAAAGCCCGCATGACAGAGGGGAGTGACAGGGGGTGTGCACTCCCCTCTGTCTCGTGGAATTTCAGACCCCGCGCACACGGAAAGCACGCGGGGGTCTGGATCCGGTTGAACATCCGCATGAATCACATTTCCTTTCTGGGGGATAGTTACCCTTTGGTTATATCCAGTCGTCTGGTCTCATGTGTTTGGTTGGGAGTTCCCCTTTGTAATTGAATTCTTCTACCTTAAAATGTGTAGTGATTCGTTCTGGTGTATCTGTCTTTATTGGGCTAGTGTCTTGCATCTGTGGTGTGTCTATGTACGGACCTGAAATCTGATCACTATGCGTGAGGGGAGGCATAATCAATGCTGCCCCTTCCTCTTCCTCCAGAGTTTCACTCACACTTAACCAAATAGACACTTTATCCTGTAGGCCGTTTTTAACAATCCACCTTGTATGTTTTGTCCTGAAATCTTTCCATTTGCCTGAATCTAACACACCCTCGGGAGGGAAACCTGCCCTTTGGAATACCTTCTGCATTCCCTTAATGGCTTCTTTACCCTCCTTAGACTGGACAATATCCTTAGGTGAGAGTGACTCACTTTTACTTCCACCAGCCCCCGTTATACTGAATATAAATATTCCACCTTATGTATAATAGTTTAAATCCTTATGCGGATAGACTTTAACTTTTATTGTCCATCCTCCTGCGTTTCCTGGTCTATTTTTCCCCAAGACCTCCTCTAACTGTCAAACATGGTAACTGATCTATTGTCTCAGAATTAGGACAAAACAAATTCAAATGCAGATTTTTACCAATAGTATACTTGTATATCTCAAGTTCACCCTGGTATTGCTTAACAATAGATTCTTCAGTATGATGCCCTGTTATCACAATACCATTCCACCTGTCAGAATCAGTACAATCATGAGCTGATCCCAAAAATATACCTGGTATCACAGATAAACAACCACTACCTATTAACCGTAGATTATAACCTTGCCAAAATATAACACCTTTGCACCAATTACAACCAAAACTGTTTGTGTAAATTTCTGATCTTTGACCTGTTCAGCCATTAACTACCACCACTGGTCACATTCTGACCTTACTAACAGACATACAGACTTAAACTGATACCATGACATAAAACATTAAAACAGTAGTGAATTTACCAGGAAATATCCAGATCCTCATAAAACAAACTTTAAAACACCCACTGTACTTTCCAAAAGGTTTTAAACACGTTTCCCCTGACTCAGGCAACATATTCATTGTAATTGTAATTAAATCATTTCCTGGAGCACAACAATTGTCAATTCTCTTTTTTACTCCCTTACTTAAACACCAACAGGTTATTAGATAGAACAAAATGACTGACAAAAATAAAATAACAGAAAACATCAGTTCCCAAGCATTGTACCAATGAAACATTATTAAAACTGATTGACCTCTCTTCAAGATCTTCTCTATACCTTCCACCGCATGTGGACCCACTACCTCTTGGACATTCTATGTAGGGGTGCGTCCACCCTTACTATTAGAGGTTTCCATTTTGCCTTCTCAGCAACAATATTATTTATCCTACTGTATCGTAAATATCAGACTTGTTATTGAAAAATGGGCTTCTGTCTCTACGGTTTACCTCTGTCTTTTAGTTACCTGTGACGTTCGTAATTATCCGCATGCTGTCTATATTGTGACTTCTTACAGTCCTCTATCACCTGGTCCACTATAGCCTTAAAACATATGGAGTGTGGAAGAAAGAATCTCTCTGCCCCTGTCTGACTGGTTATGGTTTCAAAATTCTGACCTTCCTTAGGCGCACACCACCTGTGGTACCCTGTTGTCAAAATTCCCCTTATTCTGCCCTTCACATGTCCCCACACCTTATCAATATGTCCTTGCGTTTTCACAAATCCAAAATTACCGTTTTACATATGAACACTATATTGCGTGGGTTAGTACCTTGAACATACCATTTCGAACTACCATTGCAACACCCATATGGGGTGTCTAAATCACTATCACTGTCTATTTCCACCTTATTAGCCATAAATTTCACTATAACACACGTAATTTGACCTTGCTTTCTTGATGCAATCTCTAAGGCAGTACATGAGAATTGGACTGAATATAACTGCTGCTAGAATTATGCAACTTACAAACATATAATATTCATAATTATTCATTTTGCCTTTAATTCCTGACAGAAGGAGACATAGGCTTTCGGGAAAGCGCTTGAATTAAACTGAGAAATACATTAAGAATCTTACCACAAATATGTCAAGTAACAATTGGCAGAAATCGCTTATCAAGTTGTTACTTACCGCTGTTTATCGTAGTTGTTGAGAGACTCAAAAGCTGAGGTATTACTCGAAATCAATTACTTGGCGATCCTGGGTTTCGGCACCAAGAAATGTTGGAGGTGTTCCCCCCACCTAGACCTTCCACAGAGAGGGTCTTACAAGGATCTTCGTTATGTCAGGATACCTTAGTCAGCCGGCTGGAGAAGTCAATTGAGACACACACACTTTGTTGAGTCATCCAAATGAGTTCTGGTTTATTAGCTTAACATACAGATTTTTATGTGCTTGTCACGTACACCACTTTAAGGAATTTAATTAGCAAAAGAATACAATAAAATACGCTTAACCGCAAGCTCGTCAGTAACTGTTATCTTCAAGGACAAAGCCTTTAGGAGGCTCTGTCTTGCAAAGTTTCTCAGAACAAGTTTAGTCATAACATCAAAATGTTTTGTTCACATAACCTTCTATTTCTTCTAAATGCACAAAATAACTGAATTTCTTGTTGTACTAAATTCAAAGCACAAAATGGATGCAGATATACAAAATGCAGTACTTGTTATTTTACGTTTAACTTCATTTCAACCCTTACACCTTCACAATTTGTTTTTTCCCCATGTACAATAGTCTGTAAGCACAATTTTAGAGGCTATATTATTGCTAATTCTGCATACTTATTTTGTTGCCCTCCAGGCCACAGTTGCTAGTTCTTCTAAAACTGGATGAAGATTTACATGTTAAGTACCCCCGACTTCTCACTTTTGCCTCCCAGCTGAAAGCTGGTAAAGGGTTAACCATTATTGGAAGTGCCATACAAGGAAACTTCTTGGAGAGCTATGGGGAAGTGCAAGCTGCTGAGCAGGTCTGTACACTTTGTGTTATTTAGTTGTGTTTTTGAAATCTGTATTAGATATTTTTTATATTCTTTAGAACTCTAAGGCACCTTGCACTGGGCAGCCACACATTAGATATAATGTAGTTCATCTCGATCATATTTTGCAGCACTGTATATTGAGCACATAATAATACAAATGTCATCCAATGAAAAATAGCAAAATGTTCCTAATAATAAGGAATAAGCTAGTTTTCACATTGAACATGTTTTATATATAGAAGGTATTCAATGATAAATCCTGAAAAGATATTTGCAAGAACATGCACAGCACCATGCTTCCAAGGCTATCTATTCAGTCTTTGAGAACACTGTTCAATTGTTTCTCCACTGCCGACACAAGTTATTTTTAATAGATAATGAATTAATGGGATTTTTTTTTCTTAATATATTTTTATTGTTGTAGGCTGGAATGTAACATAACATATATTCACTTCAGCAGAACAATCTTAAAAAGTACAAATATATGTATGTATATAAAATCCAATCAGGCTGACAATAATGAAGATTAAATACAACATTGTCTTTGTATCTATCTATGTATGTAATGTTAAATTGCTGTACTGTGTATTTTCCTCCTCCACAAAATAATGTTGTTGTTTTTTTGGGAGTTGTTGCCGCCATAGTGATTGATATGTTTTCTGCTTTGTGCTATGTGTAGACATTACTGTTAATATATGTTTTCTCTCCATTTCAGACCATTAAAAACATGATGGAGATTGAAAAAGTGAAAGGATTCTGCCAGATTGTAGTTTCTAGTAAAGTCAGAGAAGGAATCTCACACTTGATCCAGTCATGTGGACTTGGAGGAATGAAGCATAACACTGTGATGCTGGGTTGGCCTTATGGCTGGAGACAAAGTGAAGACCCTCGATCATGGAAAACCTTCATTGGTGAGATTTTTGAAGCTTCTCTCAGACATCAGGAATGATATAACCTTATTTCAGCAGAGAACTGAAGCCATTAAATTACTTTACAGCATCACCTCTTCTTTTGCAGAGACTGTACGCTGCACAACTGCAGCTCATTTGGCACTTATGGTCCCTAAAAATGTGTCTTTCTATCCAAGCAACCATGAGCGTTACCTGGAAGGAAATATTGATGTGTGGTGGATTGTGCATGACGGTGGAATGCTTATGCTGCTGCCGTTTCTATTAAAACAACATAAGGTATAATGGAACTCTCACACATGAGTGCTACACATGGTTCTTTAGTGCTAATGTGAGAAAATACTGTATATATGAAATATAAGTAGCATAAATTGTTAGACAAATGATATCAAACCAGATTCTAAGATCCAGTTGTGCTGCCAAAGTCTCCATCACTTACAAACCTAAAACCCCTTAACTCCTTTATAGATGTGTAATTTGTCCTTTATCTTAATTGAGCAAATTTTATTCCAATAATTTACACAGATTTAAGATTTATTTGGTCTTATACAGAAAACAGCAAACAAGATATTAATCTAAATTATAAAGATTATAGAGATTATGGGGAGTCTAGAATGTTCTCTTGTATCTTGGCAAGTTTCAGCGGACACTTTTGATCATTGTGTGCATGAGGTAACATTGTGGAGACATTCATTAACTTGCAACCTATAGACAAGTCTTTTTAATCCAGATGCTCCAAAGCCAACAGGCTGGATCAGAAAACTCAAGTATTTTGGTATCTGGATTACAAGTAACCTGTATGATATTGTTCCATTTAACATGAATACAATATCTGACCTATCTGAAAAATAAATCCCCTCATGATGACTGATAGAGTAAATTCAGTAAAGATGATTATGCAACCATAATATTTATACCCATTTTACCCAGAGGTTTAACCATTTTATCCCCTTTTTATTATGAGGTGGGAAGTGACCAAAGATTAGACCAAAGATTAGACCATATTTACTCTAGAGACATCGGCATGATGGCTACCTCACACTAGTTTTGATTGGACTGCTTGCTGATTTCATTGGGATAACATATGCTTGCATATTACTTGCAGGCATAGTCCCGATATGGAATGGAAGCTCTGTTTTAATTGTTTAAATTGGAACAACACTCAGATGTTAGTTGCTCATTAGTAGGCTTGATTCAGTCACTGTTCATTTAGGTCTCTTTGACCTCGGGGATGCCTTTTCAGCTTATCCCTGGAAGACACCTTAAATAAAATCATCTACAAATATATATTTTCCCTGAGATCACTAGAGAAGTTGAACGTTAATATAAAATAGATGGCTGCATATGCTGTTAGAGTGATTGACTAGAGTGAATTGATTAATAATACCTTAGGTTATGAAAATCATGTTTTCTTGTCCTGAAAGACGCTGCATAAATATGGTCTCCATGTCTTTTTCAATTAACAGATGACCCTGCACAAACCCTTTTCTTCCACTAATGCTATCCAAAGTCTTTCCCAACTCTACACAGCACATTATTGACTTTCCCCGGGTTTTGGGACATATACCATACCTGAATTGTTATATGTAAATGACCTAAAATCCAGGCTTAAATGACTGCTTATAGATTCATGTTTATAACTGATCTGGGAGCACCACACTGGTGGTGATCTGTTTAATTTCCTGTTTCACATTCATCTCTATTGGTAAGAGGGTTTTTCTTCTTACTATAGTAAGTGAGTTCTTGATTCTTGGCAGGTTTGGAAAAAGTGCAGAATGAGGATTTTCACTGTGGCACAAATGGACGACAATAGCATCCAAATGAAGAGAGACCTCGCAACCTTCCTGTATCATCTGAGAATTGAGGCTGAGGTAGAAGTAGTTGAAATGGTAAGAACATTAGCAAAGTAAGTTGTATTTAGAAGCAAATAAAGCTAACATTTGAAATGAAGATCTAGAAAATACGGTTTAGTTAGTAGGTGAGTAACAAACATGAAATAACGTAATAATAATAATGGGCCGAATCCAGAACTACGTCCGTCTTCCATAGACGGCCGTAGTTCAATAAACAGTAGCTACTGCGCATGCGTAGTAGCTATTGTACGTAATCTGCGTATCGTTTCGATACGTTGATTGCGTATATGCGGTCTAAAAGACAGAAAGACGGGGAAAAAAAGTCTACATTAAAAAGGAGTTTACAAACATTTTACTTGGTTCCACACAATGGGATTTGGGAGCAAAGGGACTGGGCTTTCCCTCTGTTCCCAAAGTGGGCGAATGAAAGCATTCATTTTACAGTGTGCATGGGATTTGCCACATTTATCAGGACTTAACACCAGGAAACACCATGGTAATTAATAGCCTTATTGATTAGATTTATTAATGTGTATTGTAGCATTTGTGATGGTTTCAGCACAGCATAACAATCCGTGCTGAATGTTGTACATATATTTATCATCTCTCGTGTTTTCTAGCACAATAGTGACATCTCCGCTTACACATATGAGAGAACACTAATGATGGAGCAGCGCTCTCAGATGCTGAGACAAATGCGTCTTACAAAGACTGAAAGAGATTGCGAGGTGGGTTTTTTATCTAGTTTTACACCTAAATAGAAAACTGGTCATTTCTAATACTTTACATAACTGTATAAAAGGTTTATAAGGATCCTTATCCATGCATTATTTTGCAGTAAACCAGGTTCTGCTTATCATGTGCTAATCACTAAAAAGTGAGCAGTTACTTACCTGGGACTCATACCAACCTTGTCCCTGATTAATCTGACTTTGCATCTGGCCTATACACCCTTTACTGCTTCCTTGCCTGTAACCAGCCATAGCGACTACAAGCTGGTAGATGCATGCAACCAAGTCAACACCTTCTTGCAAAGGTTCCTGGTGAACGTCGGTATCTCCTTAAACACCACATCTTATAGAATTGTTGTTTACATACTAGCTAAAAGTATTTATTACTCCATTAAGAATTCTATTTGACACTGATATCTCAAACAAAATATTAAAGAAATTAGCTACGTTTAAAATAATGTTTTAAAAAATGTATGCATTTGTGTTGTTTTTTCCCCTCATTTATAGAAATGTATCAAATTGTGTAATAAGCGTATGAAACTATTGGGGAGTTTAACTTCATGCTTGAAGGAAAGGTTAGGAAATGACTTAGTCTTTTTATATTTTCTAATTTTGTCTTTATTCTTGGTATATTGTTATAATGGGTCTGATTCACACTTAAGAAGCTTCTGCTTCTTAAGTGCGTATCTGGCAGAAATGACCTACTGCGCATGTGTGGTAGGTCATTTACGCTATCTACGTAGCAGATCAGTACGTAGATAGTGTACGTGCAGACTTAAAGACTGCACGCTGTCATTTACGCAGAAATGCGGTGTTATGCCGCCTTGTGGCGTCTTTAGGAAAAAGTGGGAGGGGGGTTTAGTCGAGGAGGGAGACGTGGAGAGGCAATGTCTCTCCACGGAGAAATAAGGTAGCCCTATGGCACTTGTAAGTGTCATAAGGTACCTAAAAAACGGGGGGGCATGTTGGGGGCTGGAAGAGTAAGGTGTGGATCTGGCCACACCTAACTCACTCTTATCTGTGAATCCAATATTTTTATAGTACAAATTTGCACAAAAGTTTGTTTATATAATATTTGGCGCCCTGTGGATGGTATCCTTTTACTAGCTGCCTACCATAGATGCTTATTTTACCAATTTGCTCCATCCTGGGGCCCTCAGCTTAGCTGCTGCACATTTTTTGGGAGTTTAGGGCCCTGCCTCACCTCACTTTACTATTGACAGGATGGAAGTGACTCTTCCCAAACACTTTAGGCTGCTTGAAGAGTATCGTGCTCTTTTGGGCTACAAAATAAATTTTTTAAGTCAGAATCTCTATTTCTTAATACTACACTTCAGGATAGCCAACACCTTACATCTATCATTCACTTTAAATGGCAGAGATACAAAATGAAATATATTACAGATTCCTACTTCATGCTTCATGATGCTAAATATATACTACGTGGAATTTATGGATTAATTGTTCACCTGTTCACTGTCCACCTGCCTGCAATCTGATAATTTAAGGGGTATAAATGAGAGTCTTTATGTAGACGTTTCATGTTTTTCTGAATCCAGTTTCATTATATAGAAAATAATATTATAAAGGGTATAGCGTGGAATCGTCTTGGGTTGTATACAGTATCTTGATTCCACTCTAGTGGGGTGGTAGACCCCAATACTCCAGACATCCTGCAGCATATACCAATAGCGCAAGATTATTTTATGCATGTTTTATCTGTGACTACTATATGGTCTTTCAATGTACTCTACTCACACACCTTTATCCAGCAAACAGTGCCCAATACTTAAAATGTTCTTTAGGAAAATCGATCTCCAATAAACTGCAATATATGGTTTGTAGTCAGATGGCCATGCACATACAGATCTAATCAGCCCATGAGTTTCATAGCCCTAATGCTACTTTCTCACAGGTAAAGCTGTTAACGGTAAGGAAAGCATTGGGTTTTTTTTTTTCTTATAGCAACACCCACTAAATTCATCAGTATTCAGGTGTTTCATACACAATCCAAGACCACATATTCAGAGAAACAAAGACAACAGACATAAAACATATCCATAATAAGAAAACACTGCTAAGAAATATTTTTATAATGTGTTATGTTTTTTCAGAACACAAAAAGTATCTAGAGACCATAAAGCAAATGGCCTTAGTGAGGAACTCTGTCTGAGACCTGTCTCTTAAAGAGACATATTCAAAAATACAAACAATTAAAGAAAATAATTTAAGCAACTTTTTAAAAAATATACATTAATAGCTGTGATGCAGAGAAAATAAAGAAGTCAGATAAACATAACACTCCATGTATATATGTATATATGCACGGAACAATCAAACAACAGTCCAAACAAGGAAATACTTATAGACTCAAATATTGCCAACATATATGTGAACCTACAGGCCTATCAATCTATAGACAGTGTGTTTCATTTATTTAATGGTGAGCGATTTGAGTGTTTTTTTTTCTGGGTTTTTGTAGTCATGCTTAATATTTTTGCAGTAATTTTAATATGCATTTTCTATATATACCATTTAGCCCCAAGATATATTTGGCATTATACCTCCTTACAACCAGAAACCAGTTGCCCTGAGTACCACCTGACTGTGTTCCAAGTACCACTGGTTGAGAAACCATGATCTAGAACGATGTGACCACCGACACAAAAAAAGGCCAGTCACCAAATCAGGAAAATGGGCCATAACCACAGGAACTACTACCATTACTGTAGCAATTGATAAGCTAATTCCTCCCACTTTTGTGCTGGCCACACCTACTGATAAATTTGTCCAGGGCCAGTTTTGGATCCCAATCCGCCGTTGTCACCACTGGTGTTCGCTGTGCCTTTGCATCTCTGGACCCCTCAGTGTGTGTGTGTTGGATGCTTTTTCCTGTGGTTATGGCCCATTTTCCATTTGGTGACTGGCCTTTTTTTTTTTTTTTTTTTGGTGTTCACTTTTTTT
>WWET01001042.1:425720-438539 GCA_011038615.1 Limnodynastes dumerilii
AAATATTTTACGTTTTTTTTTTTGCAAGCTTGGCTTGCGAATGCCATTATCCTGGTCCATTATCCTGGCGGCCCAGTACTGGCCTCCGCGGCCCCACACGGGGCCTTCACTTCCGGGCACCGTGCAGTCACATACACAGGGCCCGGACTGCTGCGTCCAACGGCGCTGTGTTGCCATAGCAACACATACACAATGCCTGGATGCAGCAGTCCGCGCACTGTGTATGTGAGTGCACAGTGCCCAGAGGTGAATGCCAGGCACTGTGTATGTGTTGCTATGGCAACACATACACAGTGCCTGGACGCAGCACGCAGCAGTCCGGGCATTGTGTATGTGAGTACACAGTGCCCGGAAAAGAAGGCCCCGCGCGGGATGATGAACCTGGCGGCCCTGTACTTGCTTCTGCGGCCCTGCGCGGGGCCTTCACTACCAAAATGCAAGTCTGGCAGCCAGTGGTGCCAGGCCTATGCCGTGGGCCACCTATGCTCAGGGCAACTGCTGCCAAGTCCTTTCATTCTGTGGTGTTGAGGTGCTCAGACGCTTTGGTTTTGACTCACACTTGGATAGAGCTTTTTGCTCCCTTCCCTTTTTTCTCTCTGTCAGGGTACTCGACAGAGAGAAACATTGCCTTGCCATAGAAACATTGCCTTGCCATAGGAACATTGGTGTGTCCTAGAATTCATGAGAGCAATTTTGATCTTTCTTCAGGGACCTCAATAGATACATTTGGTAGATTTTCAGATGTTCGTGTTAACGAAGATGAGTCTATTAATTTACCTGTTGATGGCTCTAACTCTAGGATGCTTCCAAGTAAATCCCAGCTTTGCATGACCCAGTTTAAATACCTAGGGAGAGATGTTGCTCCATAGCAACCAATTAGATTTTAGCTGACATTCTCTAGTATGTAATAGTAAAGTGAGAGCTAGAATCTTGTTGCTATAGGCAACATCTCCATTTTTCCAAACCCACAGCTTAGTCCTGTTAATAAATGGTTTACAATTAGGGCTCTTTTTTGGGGGGGAAAATCTCCCATTACTACACAGGTGGAGTATATTTGTTTAAGTTGGTCATGCTCCACAAATACCTTATCTCTACTGTATCTCTACTACTTTTTTATCAATATGTTAATGTTTGTGGATAAGTTAAAATAGCTAATGAATGTTGCTATCACAAAACACTTATCTATAACAGTGTGTTGTGTGTACTTGTGTATTTGTAAGGGGATAAGGTTCTCTTAAGTTTCTTCCCACTGTTTATTACAAATAACAGCCTTCTGAATGTTCTCTACACTAGTTTGGGTTTTTTGTTGGTTATTTTCATGAAGTCAGACTAACCAATAATGGCATGCTGTTATGTTTACAGTAGTCACTCTTGTTCTGTCTGAATATCCCCTATAGCACTCTCTGGGATTTCACATCCCATAACTGCTGTGTTATGTGCACATTTTGCTCTTCACGTAGCTATAGATTTCTATCATTTCTGTAATCTCTTTTATTTGAGAAACATTATCACACAATTGTTTTTGTTTCTACATATGAATTTGTTTTACTCCTTTATGCTCGGGTTCATGTATCAAAGATGGTGATGTGTATATACAGAGACCCATTAGCATGTGGCATTTGTTTTTAGTTTTCAAACTAAAACACTGTGGGCCAGATGTACTTAGCTGTTTGGAAAAGTGGATATGTTGCCCATAGAAATCAGATTCTAGTTGACATTCTCTTGTATGTAATAGAAAAGTGAGAGCTAGAAACTGATTGGCTGCCATGGGCAACATCTCCACTTTTGCAAACACGCAGTTTAGTAAATCTGGCTCTGTGTGTGTTTCCTGGTACATGTACAAATACAAGTCAATTCCACTCTTGTATGTAATTGATATTTCCCAGAAATGTTCTGTCCAACATCTAAGTAAATAGAATATTTACGTTCAGCAAGCATTTATCGTTATATTAGTGATATATGAATAATGAGGTGTGTTTAAAAAAAAAAGGAAAAACTTAACAAATTACAAGTCATCTAATTAGATTTTAATGAACTTTCTTTCTTGTTCTGTTTATGGAAGTTTTATGTTGTCATTTTTATTTCTAATCTCAGGCCCAGTTAGTAAAGGATAGACATTCTATTGTTCGTCTGGAGAGCTTGTATTCGGATGAAGAGGAAGAGATTGAAATTGAACCAGATAAAATTCACATGACCTGGACCAAGGACAAGTACAATGCTGAGAATTGTGGGAAAAGCAAAGTACCAGAGCATTTCAGGGAGCTTGTAAACATTAAGCCGTAAGTGTTATCTAGGATACAGTGACAGCTCTTGCATCTGTACTTAAAGAAAAAATAGATAAGAGGGCACTGCTCCCTAATAACCTACCTAACACTCAGCGCTCAACACTACACTATGTATTTGTTTAGAAAGCAATGGCACTTTAAGTGTACAAAGTGTAAACAAACGATTGCAAATAAAACTATAATATATAACAATGTGATGAGCATGTGATTTCATCACTTGCCTGAACAAGATGTGCAACAAATGATGAAGTTAATATGATAGTCTGAAATGAATGTAGCTTAATAAATTAAAGTTGTGCAGCAGGAAATTATTTTTATGCAGTATGTTTTGAGTTTTCATATTTTTCCCTTAATGGTTTCCTAATGGGTCGGCTTTCTTCATTAAAGTTTGAATTTCAGAAACTCCACAAAGATGGAGTTTGCCTTCTTTATTTCTCATAGATATATCATAGAGTTAAAATTAATGTCCAACTGGTAAAAATGAATGTACCAAGAAACTGATGCTGGAAGTGCTTTGGTGTTAGAACAAACAGACTGCAGCCATCCTGGTCACTCAGCCGATACATGTCAAAGTTTTTCTTTCTCAAGACACTATTTAACAATATTAAATTCACAACAAACTGCTTAAAAGTAACAGCAAGAATTTCCTGTTTAATTCATCACACTATATTATCTTAACCACCATTTGTTGAACATTTTATTTGGGTAAATGGTATCATAGGCTCAGTCAGCTATATCACATTGGACCTGATTCACACTTTCCTAAATATATATATACGCAAAGCCCAGATCCTTAAGAATGATTCACAAATACTAACTATTAATACTAAAATAGCTAACTAAACCCCTAGCTTCTTAGGAGCTAAGAACGTTATTTTCTCCATATGCGTATATTTAGTTACAGTTTTGTTTCCCAAAGATTCTATATTTAGAATCTTTAATATCCTCATGATTCACAGCTAAGCAAAGAAACTAATTGATTCAATTAAGAAGCAAATTGATTTTCTTTGGCTTTCTTTGTTTTATAATCAACAAAAGTAATTTAAAAAATTGTGAAAATTGCAATATTCTAAAATGTAGAAAATTATTAAAATCATAGGACTGTATTCACAGATCTGTTTGTTAAAGATACGCAATTATACACACGCCCGTAGCAAGGTAACACCCATGACATTTCCCTCACACGCCGTGTTGTCAGTGACTTCCCATCAAAGGGTACTCTTATCTCTAGGTGTGTAGTTACGGGCCTATATTAAGATATGTATGTGCGTATCTTTCTAACCGCGCCCTCAAATGCCAATTTAAATGCCTCCCGCTGCCCACACTCATGTAACTCTGCACTTACGGACATCAACCCCGCCCCTCCACACGTATGTACCTAAGTGTGAGTCACAAGTGCGTGCCTGATGGACTTCCGAGCATAAATTCCACGTAAATAGTGTAAATAAAGTTACTACGTATGTGCAGTTCATCCGATCCTAAAATACACACACAACTCCACGTGAAAACGGATCTCTGAATATGGCCCATACTTACTTATTAAAGTATTACGAAAGAGCCATTCAGTTTTCAAAACTGTTATAACATAAATATCAAAATAATAAATATCTACATAAATTAGACCTAAACAAATTTTGTATCTCACGGTCACACACAAACAATGCAAACATGAAAAAACAACTTATGTTTAAAGATGTTTACAACAAACAATGAAATCATGCACAAACTGCAAATAAATGTATTGAATGAGTATTTTTTAAATTCAAATTTAAAAATTTAAAGTCAAACACAAAATGGTAACATAACATCAGTTTTATAAGATAAGCCTTTAATTGTTTCAACCAAAGCGAACACATGCATTCATTATAAACACGCAGCTGTGTGTTGAACAAACTCTCTCTATTAACATTGTGGATGTCAACTTAAGAATGGTAGGGTGCATTTTTATCTTTGTTTGTGCGCATGTTCGTTTCTGCAAGGTCTTCTTAACTGTGAATCAGCCCGAGTGCTGCTTATTTGCATTAAGAGTATTGCCCCTCTAGCCACACGTGCGGAAGTCATTACGTTCCCAAGCACAAATCATTCCTAAGTAGTTGTTCTTATCTATGAATCATTCTTACATCTTACATGGTTTTCAGAGCGTAGTTTTGAGTTCTGGGCATGCTCAGTATAATTGTTCTTAAATATACGCACTGAAATCCTGTTGTTACTTAGTTGTGAATCAGGCTCATTGTGAGTAGAGTTACATATATTATATTGTTCTTATTTTTAGTTTTTGCAGTTGTGTTTACGCTTTGTACGCTTAGTGGCTGCCACTTTACTGTTTGAATCAGTTCTATTGCATTTGTACATTTCAGAGCTTATTGCTTCTATTTGTGCTCAAAAGCGTGGACGGTTTTTCCAGGCAATACTTCAAAGAATTCAAAAAGATAACCTGGCACTAAGGTCCTTATAAATCTGCTCACTAATAACATATTCATAACCCAAATATAACTGTACCAGAAAAATCGCTTGTCCTCTGCTTTACATAACAAAAACAAAAGAGACTAAATTGTTTGTTACAAGATGTCTATAACCATAATATCCAGCAGTCAAAATATAGAAGACATTTATTTTAGCATACATGCTTCTCTATTGTAACTTGTGGTACAGAGCATATGTGGGGAAAATAAATATTCATTGATGGTGATTTTTACATTAGGTAGTTATTACACAAAATTGTAACTTTACAAAGAGCAAAGGACTAGAGCATCTAGTCTGCTAAAATTCATGTTTTTCACATAATATGTTAACGATGTAAGTTTTTTAACTGTAAGTTACTTAACGCTAATGCAAACCTTGTGGTTTTGGAGGTGTAACACCCTTTCTTGTGAACAGCAGAGTGACAGTGAAGTTATGTGTTTTCTTGATAAATTAAACATATTTGAGTAGTGTGTGTATTTTGAGAAATCGTGTTGGTAGTAATATTTTAAAAGTTTGACATTTCTGTTGGTACCATTTGAGATCCATATTGTATTTGCATTTTATATTTTGTGTTTTAATGTTATTTTTTGTTTGTTCCTATTATTTATTCTGCTGCAAGAGAATGGAAAATTCTGTAAGTGTGTTTTTTTAAGTATCAAAATGTGTATGTGATTTTTTTTTTTATTTGTGTGCAAATGCAACCAAATGTTTGCACACATAACTAAAAAATATGTTTTGTTTTCACATATTGATGCAAAGAGTAATATGTGGACCAATTTAAAATTGCATGACTGTATATTTCACTTCTAAATGGAAATTTTATTGTTGCCTGATTTGTTCTTTGTTTTTCATTGATTTTCATTTAGATTTTTGAGAAATGTTAAAAATATTTTGAAAAGTTCATTTGCAGCATTGCTGTGCTTGTTAATGCCTGATGACAATCATTTAGGGTGACTCATACCATGTAGTGCTATGTGGCAGAAGCCTTCTGCCACAAAGCACTGTTTGAGCCATTGCTACAACCAGATAAGATGGCCTTCTGCCAGAAGGCCATCTTATCTGGTTGTAGTAATGGCTCAAACAGCTCAACCTATTAAAAGTTGATAGCAGTTGATCATTAAATTTACATTTTATTATTTATTTTACTTTTAATGCATGTCTGTTGTCAACGTGCAGTGTTTGCATCAATTTCCAAATTAGAATGTCATTTTTCTTATTTTAATTTATTTATTTATTTCTTCTTAGCAACCATTCTAATGTCCGGAGGATGCACACAGCAGTGAAGCTAAATGAAGTTATAGTAACTCGATCACATGATGCCAAATTAGTACTTCTCAACATGCCAGGGCCCCCTAAGAACACAGATGGCGATGAAAATTGTATCCTTTTCACAGTCAATGGAGCTTGAAATTTCAGAAAACTGTGAAAAATAAATTTAAGTATGGTTGTGTGTATGTGTGTGTATATATGTATGTATGTGTGTGTATATATATATATATATATATATATATATATCTAAAAAAACAGAATAATCAATCGGGGGCACTTCATGGTGCAACAACATTTTTTAATTCAAAGGGAATAAAACTACACGGTTAAAATAGCAGCGTACCAGATAGAATGAACCTCATAGGTTCTAAACAACAGCGGGGCTAAGGTTGAGCTTCTTCATCTTACTTTCTATATTATGCATCAGCAGAGGGACCAGGCGGATATCACTCTCAGGACCTGATGACAGTTTGAAAAAATAAGCTGACTGGACAATGAAATAGGATTCCATTTGCTTTATTACAAGTCTCTGAGTGCCACTCATGTGAGTACAGTTTATTTTATATATATATATATATATATATATGTATATATGTATATATATGTATATAACATTTTTTGCATGATTCTAAGTGTAATTGCAAATCATGATATGTTGCATGTTGCTCTTTTTCATTATTTTTATGTAGCCATGGTACATACAAGGTACCCCTAGGAATGAGAGTTAATATTGGCCAAATGGGAGTTACAATGTTTATTTTGAGCTATCATTTTAGCTTGGATATTAAAACTGGCTGCATTTAAGGTAAAAGTATATGTATGAACTAAGAAAACGGTATAAAAATACCAGGATATTAATATTTAAAGATAATGTGAATTGTTTTGGCAAACCTGGATGATGTATTTAGTGTGTGTGTGTGTGTGTGTGTGTGTACATACGCATATACACGCACAAAATGGAGGTTGCTCAAATTGAGTTGTAAGTTATTTTAGAGCAGGTGCTAGAAAGGTATGGGGAACTCTAGAAAGATACAAAGAAGCCATTCTAGCTAACTAACCATGACATTCTTCTATCTTAAAATTTAAGTTAGATTTGTTAGCCACCAGCCACTTACAAGAGTCCCAACTTTAAATAATCGCCCTTATATACTACCATTTTAAAGCTGTAGAACATAAAATTTATATCACATTTTCAGTTGGAAAATCAAATTAAAGGATATTTAGCTCTGAATTCTGTTAGCCATAACTTGACACCTTGCATATTCATGGAGAGTTTTTAGCCCTTCAGAAACAAAAAGTAAATAAACCAGTGTTTTGTTTTTGGATGATCTAGACACAAAATGTACAAACCTCACCAATTAAGTAATAAAAGCAGTTTGTATATGTAGCTTCTGATTCAGAGTTAACTGCAAATGTGCATGAAACATCTGTAGTTCTCTTTAGAACACATATATACAGTTCTGCATTTGAATTTGGGATACGATCAATACACACGCCAACTAAAAGTTGGCCTATAGTAGAAGTCTGCCCAATGGTATGTATTCAGCCCATTGGTGGGTTGGGTCTTAAATACCCTTCAGGCTTTAGTTGCTCTGCCAGTATAGTGTTGTGCCAGATCTTCGTTTCCAGCTCTCATTGTTTACTCTTATTCTGGTGTATTTGCATGTTGTGCATTTCTATAGCACAAAACCAGTCAATGCCGAATACCCTCTTGATCCAAGTCCATATCCTGTGCTGTGGTAGTCTGGGTATACTACAGTCACTCAGCTATAGTTATAATATCATGAAGAATACTATGCATTATCTAATCTCTTTCAATCAGATGCACAATATGGCATCACAGATAACTTGTGGCATTGTAGTCAAAATCTGGAATATGATCCCTAAGGATTTATGAAAAATCCTTTGTGTTCCAAGGCTTAAGGCAGTAGCCAGTCAGTAGTACAATATGCATCATTTTTTGTATTTGCACATATACTATATGCAGCTAAATGTTTTACTAAGGACTGATAGTCTATAAATAACAAGAAAATATACCTTAAGAGCAAAATAGAGGAGTAATTTTAGACTTCTGCAAAAACACGCCAGTTGTCTGTTTTTTAATTGTACTCATGCATTAATGGTTTACCTTTTTGGGATTGTATTATCCTGTAAAAGGATCATGTTTTATTTTCAAAATGTTTACGGAGCCTTAACCTTACTACAAAGATATGGAGTTCCTTGAAGTGCTGACTGAAGGTTTAGAGAGGGTTTTGTTGGTGAGGGGAGGAGGAAGAGAAGTTATCACCATCTACTCTTGATGTAGGATTTAAACAACTTCTGTGCCTTTTGATCAACCTTCAAGCAAAATGCAGAAGCATCTTTTAGGAGGCTACATTTTGGGAAGTTCAGAAGTGTCGGCCTTAAACCTTTTTTTTTTTTTTTATTCAAAAATCTTAACACTGTCTGTTTACAACACCAGCAATTTTCCCAAAACTCACCAGAAACTGGAATTTCCAAAATGCCTGCTTAATTCGGTGAGAAGAACGTATAGAGAGATCCCTATTTTCAAAACTATTTATTGTATTTGTTGCCTTTTTAATGCACTACTAATTTTGGTATTGTTATTGTTTTAGAGAATGTTTATGAAAGCATATTATTAAAAGAATTTCTGCTATGAAAATACACAGTATAATATTTAAGACTTTTTGAGAAAAGTAAAATAAATTTCTTTGTAATATCTATTGGGAAACTTATGTTTGATGCTCACTAGAGGTTATGCAATTGCTATATTGTACTGATCGTTTCATTATTGTTGTTTATAAAATAGTAAATTGTTGGCAAACTTCAGCTCACTCTAATATTCAGTAGTACACGCAAAATGTATGACTTTTAGAAGGATAATTTTCCACACCAAGGACCAATCCCTCAGATGCTTAAAGAAGTCTGAATCCGTTCCCAATTGTACAAGATTATTAAATTATTGAAAGTTCTGCCCTTTTATAGCTTTATACTTACTGGAGACTCTGGGCTGGATCTAGACTCAAGTAAGTGCTTGAAATTAGTTACTCAACCATGTTGATTGCAGGGGAGATTTCATCTGTTGCAAACAGTATTAGAGTTGAGAGGTGATGTTTCTTATCCCAAGTCTAAATAACAGTGTAATAGTAAAGCTGGTCAGTATCTGTGTGCAGTAAGCAATTCAAAGATATATCCCTGCATACAAAGAATACAATTAACTTGACTCCCCCTGCAATCAACATGGTTTAGCCCAGGAGTAACTAATTTCAAGCACTTACATAAATCTGGACCCAGCTCCCTGATGTTTATACAGAAATGTCTGATATAAAAAAAGTTTAGTTAAAATAAAGAAATTAATACATGAACTATACAGATAACCAACCATATATACTGTGTACAATGTAAAGCCTCCGCTGGTAGTGAGAGGTGTGTTCACCCCTGCAGCTCAGGGGCTGTTGCATGTGTACAGATCTTTTTTCAGAGTCTCCAAACAGCAAGAGCAGGTGTATCACTAGCAATAGCTCTGATGAATTGGCAATTTTCCAGGAAATGCATTGAATCCAATAATGGAACTTACTTTAGTCAAAAGACCATGACTGTTAAAACAGCAAAAATGTATTCATATTATTAAAATACCCACTACATTGGTTTCAAATTATCAAACCTTAACCACATGCTGAGCAGAAATACATATAAACAACATCACAAGGGGTGAATATGCAAAAAAAAATGCAAGTACATGGGACATACAGTAAAAGCAAAGAAAATGATAGCATCACAAGGCGAAATATTGTAAATTAATGTGCCACAATCCTCTCCTAAATAACATAGAAAAAAAATATCCCTAATGAGAGGAAAAACAAATGGCCTCATGGCCATGCTTCACTCTTATCTATACTCACAGAGACCGTGGGGAAATCTGGATATATACAAAAGGCACATGTGTATCAGAATATATCATTAGAATTCCAAGGTAATGCACTGATTTATGAATTCCATTATCCTCTACTAACTGCTTAATCTTCTGCTAACAACTTGTTACTCAGGAATAAAACAAGCCCAATTTCGTTATATGGTATATTGGTAACTATGCCTGAACAGTCTACAACTGAAATTAAGGCATAGGATCTGATGCGCTAAGTTCTGCGAGATTTCAGGACGTGACAATGACGTTTTGCATCACCGTCGCGTCTAATAGAATGGGATAATATCTTACCGAGCCTGATTATGTAAGTTCAACTGTTATATAGGCTGGAAAATGTGAGATTGGACTCAAAAATATTTGTGTGGATACAATGTTGGTGCAGGAAAGACAACAGAGGTTTGTAGTAAATGGAATCCATTCTGGGCATGGTAAGGTTACCAGTGGAGTTCCCTTGGGTTCTGTACTGACCAGTACTATTGAGAGGAATATATGCATTTTTTGCATGACACAAAAATATGTAATAGGATAGAGACCATGCAGGGTAAACAAAATAAGTTATCTAATTAGACTAAAGGAATGGTCAAGCGTGTGGCAACTGCAGATTAATGCTAAAAAGAAATTCCGGAACAGGTATCATGTGGAATGGTTTTATTTTAACAAGGTATCCATTCTGGTTAGAGTTAGGCTTTGGAGAGAGGAGAGCTGGGCTGCGGTACAAGGAGGTTAAGGATTAAGCTTTTGAACAGGAAGGGTTATGCTATGGAGAGGTGGGTGTTAAGGTTAGGCTGCAGGATGATGATGGTCAAGGTTAGGGGAGGATGAGGGTTAGAAGGGCAGGGGGGTTAGGGGAAGATCCTTTCTGTACCTGCTGGAGCAGTTGCAGAGTCCACACTGTCTTGTTTGGAGCTGCAAAAAAATTCCTGGTGTCACATCTGCATTGCCAGAATACAATGTGTCTCATATTGGCACATCGTATTGGCCAATCACACCTGACTTAAAGGTAGCCAAGCAATGAGAAAGGTTTGTCAGGTGCTTGCTGCCATAGGGAGAGGAAATAGTAGCAGAAAGAGATTCGTAGTAATGCCACCTTATAGGTACATTTGTACAGCCTCCCCTGGAATACTGTTAAGTCTGATCAGGCCCATGGCCTCTAGAACGTAAGATTGTTTTACGTAAGCAAGCGTACCCGAGTTCCACGCTACTAAATTTAATGCATTCGCCTCGCACGTCCATAACCTAACTCACTCACATGTTCAGAATCCCACCTTAACTTTTCCTTGCATATCTCTGGTCGTACATAACGCCTTGTCATACTGTATAATTTAAATGCCTTTACCCACAATGCTTATTTTTGGCTTGCGTAGGGATGTCACGGCCTATCGTACGGAGTTACAGTGATGATACATAACGTTTGCCATGCACAGTGCATTTCCACAGCCAGATTTACACATGCCATGTGACAAATACATTACAGATTCATATGATAAAAACGGAGGGTCACAATCTCCGTACCTAGTCTTATGCAGTCCCTCAAGTGTCCTGTTAAGGTAGTCCAGGATAACAATGAGGAGACACAGTTGGAACTTCAGTAAGAAGCAGAGTCTTCTTAGCGAAGTATTCCTTCTTACCGAAGTTCGAACTGAAATTAAAAGTAGGCAACTATAGTTAACACCTTTGTACTGCATGCAGACTTACACTACCCCTGCCCTCAAAACTCTAAGTGCAGTGATTGTGGGGATTCAAGACTAGATACAGCCTTCTGTGCAAGTGAGGGAAGGCCACTCTCCTTCCTCGCAAAGCCTTACGTAATCTGACCCATATATTTGTATTCTGATGTGTTGGAATTTGGATTTTAATACTTTTTAAAATGTTTTTGTATTGTATCGGGATAACTGGCTGACGTTTGTTTAATTTCATAAGTTGTAGAATCATCCAGCGCTGTTTTTACAACCATATCTTACTCTTTCATTTGCCTTTAGAGGTGTAGACCTTCACCTGTTTGGAACAACAGGAGCAGCAGTATTCTTAGCACAGTAAGCTATTATACACCTTTTTTTTATAATTCAGTACAGAAGTCTGGGGCCAGAAGATCTGTACTAAAATTGCAGCTCATACATAGTCACAAATTCTGATTGGTCGAATCCAGTCCTTAGTGTTCACTATGGGCCTAATACAGTTAGCATCGCACCCGCATATTTTGCAGTGCGATGCTGTTTGTGCTAAATTTTTCTCTTCTATTTTAATACGCGCCTCATAGAGGTGCGCATAAAAATCGGGTACCGTAAGAGACGGGAAAATGCGCAGCGCGGACATTTTCCCGTCTTTCGCGGGACCTAATTCACAGTTAAGAATCTGTGTGGTTTTAGGTGCGTATTTTTAAGAAGGTATATACTGCGCATGTGCAGTGGTCGGGAGCAGAACTGCCACTCTGGAAATGCCCCCCCACCATCATAGTTGCCAAGTCCGCTTATAATAAGCGGAATTGAAATTGTTTTTTTCTTGAGTTTTTTTCATCTTTGCAGGTGTCGACAGAGCAGAAGATAAAGGCCAGGTAAAGTATATAAGGTGTGAATGGGTGGGAGGGAAGTTAATAAGGGGTTACTAGGATTTATATAGAGTGTGAATGCATACAATAGAATAGCGTGAGCTAGAGTAGAGGGAAGCTTAACATAATAATAACATAGACATAATTTACTATGTATTGCAGATAATATAGATAGATAGAATCAGATAAAGGTATGTAATTTTGATAGGATTTAAGTGTGAATGCATACAATAGAATAGCGTGAGCTAGAGTAGAGGGAAGCTTAACATAATAATAACATAGACATAATTTACTATGTATTGCAGATAATATAGATAGATAGAATAGAATCA
>WWET01001043.1:19118-32711 GCA_011038615.1 Limnodynastes dumerilii
AAAAGATCAGATTTTGTTAGTGATTGGACCCTGAGCAACAGATGAGGAAGTGTCTGCAATTTCTGGGCCAAATTTTTTAGGCATTTGTAACTTAGAACTGGATCCAGAATAACCATTTACGCTTGTTTTCTGCTCTGTGCGAGCATAAAATTAATGGAAATGGTGAGTGCTAATGCACCTTCAAGAGGCTTTCAGACCAGATCTGTATCCTCAGGATTCAAGTTTCCGTGATTATGGGGTAGGATGTGGTGGTATCAATACAGCATGTATGCATGTTGGATGGGGGGATGCATGGTAATCATGCATTAAGGGCTTGGTTTGCCTTACAGTACATATGGGTGTGGGTCACTGCTGAGAATGGCCTTATTTCGAAAGGGTTGTTCTCTCCAAGCCAGTTCCAAGCTCAAAGAGGCAAAGCAATCGGTCTCCGGAGAACCGAAGACGGTGCTCCGAATGGTAAGTATATATTTACCCCAACCCTTACCTTAATCCTTGTCCTAACCCTCTCCTTCCATGACCATAACCCTTCCTTTCCTTCAACCTAACCCTAAGACTTCCTTCCCTGCAGCCTAACCCTAAGACTCCCCTGCCTATAAGTTTGAATTGCTAAGTGCAAAAATGAAAACATGTCTTTATTCCAATAGGAATGCATGGAATCCAAAGAAAATCGGATATCTTTAACTAACACAAAGTGGCTCAATTAAAATTTCTAAAATTTCTAAGATTATATAGGTAAAGTCTAATATTATGGGGTAAATTTAGGAGAATCTTTAATGGAGAAGGATTTGGGAGTGCTTGTGGACAATAGACTTAGCAAGAGTTCTCAATGTCAAGCAGCAGCTGCAAGGGCCAATAAAGTATTAGCATGCATAAAAAGGGGCATAGATGCAAGGGAAGACTGTGTAATTTTGCCACTATATAAATAATTGGTAAGACCTCATCTTGAATACGCAGTTAAGTTCTGGGCACAAATCCATAAAAAATACATTTTGGAACTAGAAAAGGTTCAGAGAAGGGCGACAAAATTGATAAAGGGTATGGAGTAATTGAACTATGAGGAAAGGCTAGCCAGTTTAGACATGTTTACTTTAGAAAAGAGGCGTCTAAGTGGACTATATACAAATACATCATGGATCAATACATAGAACTTTCAAAGGAACTTTTTACCCCAAGGACTGTACACAGGACACGGGGGCACCCACTAAGGTTAGAGGAAAGGAAGTTTCACAACCAGCAAAGGAAAGGGTTCTTCACAGTAAGGGCAGTCAGGATGTGGAATTCACAGCCAGCAAAGGTTGTGATGGCAGATTCACTTGATATGTTTAAGAAAGGATTAGAAACATTTTTTGCAGAAAAGGACATTCAGGGTTACCAGGACTTCAAATTTAAATGAAAGATAGTAGTGGAGCCAGGGAGAAATAGGACGGCCATCTTGGGTCAGCAGGGATTTTTATTTATTTATTTTTTATTTTTTCTGATTGCAACAGTTTGGAGGTTGCTTCATATTGATTAACTTCAAATATAAAGATAGGGATCACAGGAGATCCAAAATAGGTTGAACTTGATGGACTGGTGTCTTTATTCAACCTCATCAACCATGTAACTATGTAATAACATTTCTAACTATATGGAAAAGTAGAAACTTAAAGGTAGCCTATAGCCTTTTCTTGCATTCCTGGAGGGTCTACAGTCTCCAAAGTAAATTGCAAGAAAAGTTGGGGTTTCCAGTGTGGGAATCAAATGGAAATCAATAGACACAAATCCGATTTTCTAATAGCTGATATATAGTAAATGTGAGTCTTTTTGTCTGAATTGTAAAGTATGAGTCTTTCAGTCTTTGTAAAATTGAATCCAGATTCTAAATAAGGATTCTTATATATACTTATCACTTCACAATGATGTAATGATATCACCCAGTAATTAAATGAAAAAGACTTCAAAAATCCCAAAATACGTCTATTATTATATCGAAAACAATAAAACATATAAATTATGTCCAAAATGATAAAATCGAAAACAATAAAAATGAGAGAAGCATTCCCCATAACAGAGTAGAGAAAAGGCTGCCCTAGTATGCAAGGAGCTTCAAGGACCCTCGGATGGTGGTTGGATGGAAGACTCCTGGATATGTTGGAGAGGACTTCTGGTGAACGACAGGTGAATTATGTTAATTACCAGCTGACGTAGTTTGGGCATTCATGTCCTTTCTCAAATTGGTGGCTGCAGTGTTGTAGGCTTGAATATTTTTACAGTGGTACTTCTCATTCACGTTCCGGATGTTGATATTGGTTGGTTGATTGGGTCATTGGTAAACTGTGGTAAACGACTCCATGTGTGAATGCTTAACACTTATGATCGTCAGGTGTTAGATAAATGATTAAAAATCTAACTAATTTAACTTAGGCTTTAATTTACAAACAAACACACTTCATGTATTTTACAAATAGTCAGAATCTCAAGCGAGGATCTCACACTAGAGTCGTGAAATGGAGAATCTATTTGGCAATCAGCGCATGTGTGATCTGAGCATTAACAGGACAGATCTGAAACCCCTGGATCCAGAATTCCATTCTGGAAATAATTCCAATGGGGAAGCCGGACAGGGCAGGAGGCAGAAGGCTTTGTAGGAGGAGGGAGGGAAGTAGACTGTACAGTAGTAATGGTTTTAGCCCTTATGTACAATCCACATTTCCGCACTGTCCCCATTTTATGTGGAGACCACAAGACACGGGCGCCCTGAGCACAGCAACTTATGAGCGCCACCAGGAGGTCCGTGCCCGCCTGGAATCCGGTCCTGAAAAAATACTTTTAGGGCTGGAAATAAAAAATCCACTGACTGGAACCACAACATGGAGCACTGTGCTCAAGTGCAGCAGCTCCTGCAAGAACCTGCACAGGCCGTCACAGTAACTTGGAGGAAGCTGACGTCTGATACGTGAGTAATGTGTCAATGTTTTTGGGTTAGAATACCCCTGTCATTAGCTTTAATATTATATTATAGGGTCCCTAAAAGAATTTTTTCGCTCTTGGCGTCAGTTGGCCTACCGCAGGTCCAGGTGGAGACGGTGTGGAAATCTTAAGGTAGGGGTGAGATATCATAATTCCATAATCAAATGGAGTGACCTCTCTTTGCCCGTACAATAATTAGGATGCATCGTTGCTGACGTTATGGTTGGGGCTACAACCACACACAGAGACAGCGGAGTTCTGGAACCGGCCAAATGACATTTATTTATATGCAGTGCATTTGTATTGGGCTGGAATATATGAGGCTACAAACATTTCATGTCCTGAAGTTTGAATAACTAGGTGTCTGTTACAATTGGTGCATCATGAGTTACTCAATAGTTTAAAGTGCAGAACTGTGAAATAAGAAATTGATTGAGTGATATTGATTGCAGTGGGGCATATAAATCAATGCATATAGTGACCTTTTACAGCTCTACATTAATTGGTTTTGACAGTGTAGACATAATTGGTGACAACCAGTTTTTAAAGACAAAACATTATATAACCAAGGAATAATAGCATGTTCTAAATTCTCTACCGAAAACAAGAGGAATAGTTATACATTTCTATATATATTTATTTGTATATATAGTTATATAACACTGGTGCATCAAGTGACTAAACAAGCCAAGTGAGACACACTGGTGTGCCATAGATGCATTTGAAAAAGTGTTGCGGACTGCATGTAATCCTCAAGCACGTGCAATTATGCCTTTGCATCGCAAGCAAGTATGGCATGTAGCATGCACCCTGGCAGCTAAGCGCGATGCAGTCACATGACCAAACATGAGTAAGTACAGAGGGATGCTGACTGTAAATGGAGGTTCTGATTATTGCAGAATGTAAAGGTCACCAAATAACTGCACAAAACATTGCACACATTTAATAAAAACATGGAAATTCTCTTTATTACTGTAAGTAGAAATGATTGAACACATACACAATACATAGGCAGCGACTTCTGACATTTTGTAATGCATTCTAAGTGTCCCATCCTAATAGAAGGGTTTGATATTTGTTGCGGAAGGTGAGCACCCTGGACTTAGACATGACCCGTAGTAGGTGCCAGTGTTTTGATTTCTTACGGCTCCAGGGGCCAGATTTACTAAGCTGTGTGTTTTGAAACAGTGGATAGTTTGCCCATAGCAACCAATCAGATTCTAGATCTTATCTAACTATTGCATACTAGAGAATGTCAGCTAGAATCTGATTGGTTGCTCTGGACAAACTCTCCACTGTTTCAAAACTCACAGCTTAGTAAATCTGGCCCCAGGTTGGGTGCACTTGCTTGGCACGCCCCCTTACTGTACATTGTCTCTTCCCCCTTCCCTCCCTCCCCACGCCTCTCACAGTGCAAGCTGCCCAGATCTGAATTGTGGTGACCTCAATCCTGAGCAAGCACAGTAGAAGATCACAAAGAGAAACATCACATAGCACACGCTCCTCTCCGGATCTGCCGCAGTAACATTTCTAAGAATACCTATATATATCTCATTGCTTATTAGTATCAGTGTATGTCTGCAATGTAGTTCAAACAATGGTCTCTTAACAAATAAACTGGGAAATGGGGGTAGGGCGGTTTATCAAACTTAATAAGGTGAAATCAGCAATTTTGGAACAATTCTAAACCCTGCCATGTATTAAAGGGCTGTGTGATCTATCAATTTCAACACATGTTTCATACACTGATAGCCACTTACTAAGAAATTGCCTTGGTTTCAGCATAGAACTGACAAACCTCTCTTTGTGTGGATCAATACTAATGTGATAGCTTAACACAACATGCAATGTACCTTTTCATATAGTAGTATTCAGACACAATCACACGTACAGTTATCGGCAGAAAAAATAGAGGTGGCCCTCACAGGTGAGAGAAGTGATCAGACGATCGTTACGTAATGATTCCTGGAGCTAATCTCATTCTATGTTACTTTTCCTATGAAGACAATTATATTTTAATCAAATGAAGGTGACTTTGGCTCTGAATGTTGAATAAGCGTCAGTGGACTGGATCCAGAATTAAGTAATAAAAACATTTTACTTGTGCGCATGTGCACAGAACGAAATATCATTATAGGCGTGTATGCTCAGGATTCTGGGCCGGATTCACAACCCCGTCATTTTTAACATACGTGCCTAATTTTACGATTCTAGCTACTACGTATGCGTACTAACTATTTTACGCTATCTAAGTAGCGATTCATTAAGTAGATTGCGTACATGCGGTCTTTAAAGACAGCATGTACGCAATCTACATAATGAAACGCTATGTAGATAGCGTAAAATAGTTTCTACACATGCGTAGGAGCTAGAATCGTAAAATTACGCACGTATGTTAAAAATTACGGGGTTGTAAATCCGGCCCTCTGTCTGCGGAGTGAGAGGAGGAGGTATTAAAATAGTAGAGTAATGGCTTGTTTAATTCCCTCCACACGATCCAGACTTCCGCAATGTTCTCATTTTAAGTAAGGTATCTCATTTATCTTAAGGGAAGGTCATCCATTCTGAAGTCTGGGGAGTGGTCTCTCCTTGCACACGGAAATCTGGATTCTACAGGAATCCGGATTCGGATCTCTTCAGCTCCAAGCGCAGCAGCTGTGGAGGTTGGAATTTGGTCCCTTATCCCTAAAACTTAATTATTTAAAGAGGAATCTCCTAAGACAAACACCTGTTTAGTTTATATGAAAGATTCTGCAATATTAATTCATATATATATATATATATATAATCACTTTGTTTTTTGTTCTATCCCACATTAAGCATTTTGTGATGTTTTTTAATGCTGCATGTCTCTTTAAATCACACTCATATCAATTAAGTCATTCTTTAACAGCAGATTCTCATTTCTGCACTGTCCATCTATGAGGTGTAGAGGGGGAGGCTGTGTTGGAGGCTACGGAGAAATCTTTTGTATCTTGCAGGGGAGGAGATTGTGCCAAGAGGAGGAAGTTTTCCACATTGCAGAGATTAAGGGGGAGAAAAAAATCTGTAGGGGATGCTAGGATTGCTCTGGTTACAACGTGTTAACCAAATGTCTGTGAGGTTCAGGCAATATGTCTTTACGTTACACCAGACCGCAGGAACAACAGGACTGATTCTTCCTCTGGACATTTTCCTGATATTTTCTCTCCTATAGACACTGAGAAGGATAATAATACACACGTTCTGTATAGACAGAGCTGGCATCGCTTCCTAATTCATCCAGATTTATTCAGCTGAGTTCTTGCAATCAGGACAACGGCTTCTGTGTCTTACTGTACACAGAGGGAGGATCGGAGCCCTTCTGCTGGGATTTCTGCTCTACAGATCCAGCCGTACATGAGAAATTAGTGGGAAGGAGAGGATGGCTTTGCAATGGGGCAGGTTCACCACATGAATTTCTTTTCCCAACACAGCTCTGTGGCAAGGAGGAAACATATATATATAAGTCTAGTGTTTCAGCACCTGGGAAGCAGCTGTAACCATGTGAATTCTATGTGAAGGTTGCAATGGATCAGCGATTTGTGTCTAATCAGGGAAGAGGGGAAAATAATGATCACGAAGCTGGAGCTTTAAACATCAGTCACTGAATTCAACTTACTATGTGCAGGCATTTAAACTAAATCTGCCAGTGAATCCAGACAACCATTTTAATTAAGTAGATGATCTTGTTTAGTAGGAGCTTGCTCCCGGGTGAAGGATACGAGGTATTGGAACAAAAGCCTTTTTACCAGTGAAAAAAAAAAGAGATTTACAATTCAGCACTGGAAGCAGGGACAGCTCCTGAGCTCCGGTTGTGCCTTTGATGTGTGGATGGTTCTTTAAATGAGTTTTCAATTCTCCCTGACGATCATGCTTTATTTCCAGATGGTGATTATGGCAGGGACTGTAATGCTGGCTTATTACTTCGAGTACACGGACACGTTCACTGTGAATGTCCAAGGGTTTTTCTGCTTCGATAGTTCTTACACCAAGCCCTATCCGGGACCGGACGAGAGCAGCGATATCCCCCCAGTACTTCTCTTCTCTCTGGTCACGGGGGTACCAGTGCTTGTGGTAAGGACCTTTTCACTTTATTATGTCCTACTTTTCTCTAGTCCTAGAGGGTATTGAGAGCTCCCAGCAAAACTTCTGCAATTATAGCTAAAGCACTTGAGCAATGCTATATCTATTGTTATGTTACAATTTTTCCTATTCTGATAGGTCAGTAGTCTGACCCAGGCTGCCGCCTAGGACAGGGGGCATTAAGGGGCACATCAGGTCTGTGACCCCTATGCTTCCAGTGTTCAGAAAGAAATCATACAGGCATACATTAGCATATGGTATAATGAATATGAGAATGTATTAATATTAACAGGCCCTGAGTGTATTTAGTACTGTATTGATATTATCTGAGCCTATTTGCAGGCTACAATACTAAACCCATCTGCTGTGTGAATAATAGTTGGCACAGAGTATTTATGGTGGCAATCACTTTGATTGCTGATGACACTGAACATTGACTGCACTTTATTTGCATTTTAAAGCTGAATAACGTTGGGCTTTCTTTTTTTGCATGTATTGTGGAATGGTTATAGCTGCCTGCAGCTCCCTCTTCTGATGGTCTCTCCTATGTAATCACTCCCTCCCCTCTCCTTTCTTGACTTGCTGCCCCCTCTCTCTCTCTCTCTCTCTCAAGTCACAGTGTGCTCTACTGTGCCATTGCTTTGTGCAAAGCAGATCTACAATTCACTGTTGTGTCCTGGGCTGGCACCAAAGGTTCATTAAGTTTTAAGATAAGAAAAACAAAAGCCATGAATGGTACAACAAGTGTCATGGTAGATTTCTCTAGACACCTGAGACATTGGTGAAAGCTGAAGCTTTATGTGTTACTTTCCACTTCATGATCTGGATTTATTTGGGGAATAAAAGAGTTACCAGACTGATGACCACAAAACACTTTTATTAGGAGATTGTGTTTTCTCCAAATGTAATCTTCTTTCTCTTTAAAAACTTAATTTTAAATTTAACCTCTTTGCTGCCATAGCAAATGCTATTAAATGAGCAGATTCCTACTTTTCTTTCTTACTTGTAAAAATGCATAATAATAAAAAAGAATTATATATATTAAACCAATGTTGATATTGTGTTATATTATAGAGGGTAATTTGTAATTACTGTACCGCTATAAGAAATGTAATTAATATTATTATTATTATTATTATTATTATTATTATTATTATTATTATTGTTAAACTCAAGTCGATTCTCCATAGGCTTGTTTATCCCCAGAGGTCATGTGAGCAATTATTCTTTGTCCATCTGCTTCCAACACTCTCTGTGGGATTAAATGTCAAATAGGTCAGTAAATAGCAGTTCACCATAATATGTCAACTTTATACAGTGGGAGATTATGATTGGCATAGTAAGGATTGGAATTCCTATATATGTTACCGTAGCTTTAAATCACGCTGCACGATAAATATTTTAAAAGAGGATAATTTGGGGCAGATCTAGATCTCAAAATACACAGACTAACCCTAAGACTGACCTCCTAAACTACATCCGCTCCCCAGCACGAATCTGTCCAGTCGTCGTGAGTGTGTCTAATACGTGGGTTCACAGCGGCGCATGAACTCCTTTTGATGTACATTGATGCCTGTTTTTGATATATTCAGAACTTTCTTTTTTTATACCCCAGTGACTGACATTACACATAAGTCTTTGCAGAGATAACATCCTGAGTGTCTAGCCCCAGATTCTCTTGTGAGTGGTTGTGACCTTGACCTCTGAGTGAGTGAATGTGACTGACAGCTCTGTAGTCTCTATAGGGTTACCCTGGTGCCCTCCTATGCATAATTCAGCGTTAATGCAGTCGCCGGCAGTGTGAGACTGTAAACCTGACAGGGAAGCCAGAAAGGTGAAAAGGAAGATACCAGGGGAGGAAGACACGGAAAAACATTCAGTTGTTTGCCCTCATATATTTAAGACTAAACTGTCCATTTATTTTTATTTTATAGGGTCGTATTCAGAGTTGATAACATTAGCAAGTCACTTGCTTATACAGCCTTAACCTAATAAATGTGCATGTACATGGCAGATGCTTACTGCGTACACAACACTATCATACAACAATGAATACCATGCGTTCTGCATGCCTAAAGTCCACAAGGGGGCGGGGAGAAGCATGTTAATTAGGCAGTGTGGGTGGCATTAGGTACTTAAGGTAGGTTTATGTGCTCGTATCTCCTCCAAACGCAAGAGAAGAGACATGCTACGAAACGCGTGTGGATGTCTCATTCTTGTTATTGCTTATTTATATAGCGCCACAAATTGTCCGCAGCGCTTTACAGAGAACATTAGACATTCGCATCAGCTCCTGCCTCTAATGGAGCTACATACTAAAGTCCCTAATACACACATAGGGCCTGATCCAGACTTCCGCTGAAGCGCTGTGCGGACTAACGCACAGCATATCGGCATGCACTCCCCCCAACACTCCCTCTGTGGCCGGCGTAATTACACACTGTTACACCGGCTGAAGGCTACCCTCACCTCAGCCGGTGTAACAGTATATAATTACGCCAGCCACAGGAGCACAAATACGCCCTTCCACCCTCATTACCTTACCTCCCCCGCCTTCCTTCCCTAACTGTTGCGTAGTTATGGCGAGGAACGCTCCCACAACCGTAATTACGCCACAGTTAGGGACGCCCGATCATGAGGAACGGGTTTCCTCATGCGCAGATCGGCAGAACTGTCAATCTTACACATCCGCCCGCCGCTGTATGTCTGGATCAGGCCCTATGGGTATTCAGGTTAGATTATAGGTTAGATTATAACTATTACTTGGATTTTGAGTTCAATTTGTTCATAGTAAGGGGTATATTTATCAAACATCTATACTTCTCTATAATTCCCCTTTCACGTCACCACTAAAAACCCAGAGATTTGGCCAAAAAACCGAGTCTCGGCTGAAACCCGGGTTTTTAGTGAGGATCTGAAAGGGTCCTCAGACACCGGAAAAGAGAAGGGTTTTTATCATGTCCGACCCCGGTAATTGGTGGTGTGAAATGTGCTCATTTAACACAGCTGATTGGAGCAATTTTTTTTACTGGGAATTACCTTGTCCCTGCAGCATTTTAAGTGTTTTTAAGCATTTTTTTAAATAATTTTTTTTACCGCAAATCTTCCTGCAATAACCCGGGTTAAAAATCCCGGGTTATTACAGGGTAGTGATGTGTAAAGCGCTATCAAGGTGCTGCCCATAGCAACCAATCAGATTTTAGTTATCATTTTCTGGAATGCACTGGGTAAATGATAGCTAGAATCTAATTAGAAGCTATGTGCAACACCTGTACTTTTCTCTTTAAAAGTAGAATTTTTGATAAATTTATGCCTAAAGAGCAGACTAGGAACAAATGCAAAAACCTAACCTTCAATAAATTAATTGCACTTCAACATGATTGTACTAATAGTGATTTTTATTTTCTTAGTTATTCAAACCAATGTCACATTAAATGAAATCCGTGAGAAGTAACAATGCATATGGGACATATAGGAAACTACAGCTCTAATCCTCATAAAGGCCCGTATTCAGACCACCGGACATATCGCAATCTTAAAGACCGCATATACACAATCTACGTAACTAAAAGATACGTAGATTACGTTAAAAAATTACTACGCATGTTCATTATCAAATTTCGCAAAATGGTCTTGGTCTGAATACGGGCCAAAGTTCTAAATAATCTTTAGGTTTTAATATAAAAAAATATGTTATGATCAGCATAGTACCCCTTCATAACACTGACATATGAAAACACTAAAAATGCATATAAAAATAATAAGTTCCTTACCATGTCCCTCATCTGTGTCTTTGCCTGCTTCTTTCCTCTTTCTCTCCTGTCTGCTCCCTCTGTCTATGCCTCTACTCTGTGTCCTTCTCTTTTCTCTTGTCCTGTCCCTTCCACTCATTCTTCTTTTCCTCTGCCCTGTCTTCCTCTGCTCTCCCTTCTTTTCTACAGCCCTGTTCTGTCTTTCGCCACTCTCTTTTCTTTTCTTCTGTCCTCTCTTCCTCTGCTCCCCCTCAGGGCCGTCTTAACAGAATTCTAGGCCCTGGGCAAAGCAATGCACAGGAGCCCCTACCCACCCATTCACAGGAATAAAAATGTCCCCCAGTATTCCCAAATCATGTCACTCCAGTCCCCCATTATCTCTCTAGCTCCCAGTGTCCCTATGTGTCTCCAGCCCCCCAATATTTCCAAATCATGTCACTCTCTACACTACATATTGCACATTACCCCCTGCTCCAGCATCTGCAGCATAACACAGCCTCCTCCACTTCATTTATCTCCGTGGCTCTTCTTTCTCTGAAGCAGTAAGCTCCGTCCCCTCAGCTCTATGTCTGCACAGCCTGTCTGTGATGTGCTGATCCTGCCTGCAGGGAATATAGCTGCAGGCAGAAGCAATATACACACTTCTGCACAGAGCTGTGCAGCTCTCCTAGCTACTGGACCCGAAGCCCATGCATACCACGGGTTGAGAACCCCTGGTCTAAACAGAAGCTGCAGGAGGGGAAAGCAATAGACCGGGACTTTTTTTCACTGGGAAGTATTCACTGGGAAGTAGTGCTGGGCTTTGCTGAAGGGCCCCTTGATGTGTGGGGGCCCTTGGGCACTAGCCCAAACTGCCCAGTGGAAAAGATGGCCCTGCTCCCCCTATCTTTACTTCTCTCTTGTCCTGTCTTTCTCGACTCTCTCTTCTTTTCATCTCTCCTGTCCTCTCTTCCTTTGATCTCCCTTCTTTATTTTTCTCCTGTCCTGTCTTCCTACACACTCTCTTCTTTTCATCTCTTCTGTTTTCTCTTCCACTGCTCTCTATTTTTTCTTGACTTCTGTCCTGTTTTTCTCCACTCTCTCTTCTTTTCTTCTCTCCTGTCCTGTCTTCCTCTGCTCTCTATTCTTTTTCTCTCTCCTGTCCTGTCTTCCTCTGCTCTCTCTTCTTTTCTTCTCTCCTGTCCTGTCTTCCTCTGCTCTCTCTTCTTTTCTTCTCTCCTGTCCTGTCTTCCTCTGCTCTCTCTTCTTTTCTTCTCTCCTGTCCTGTCTTCCTCTGCTCTCTCTTCTCTTCTTTACTTCTCTCCTGTCCTGTCTTCCTCTGCTCTCTTGTTTTCCTCTCTCAAGTCCTCTCTGTCTCTGCTCTCTCTTCTTTTCGTCTCTCCTGTCCTGTCTTTCTCCACTTTCTCTTTTCTTGTCTGCTGTCCTCTTTTCCTCTGCTCTCTCTTCTTTTCTTCTCTGCTGTCCTCTCCTGTCTTCCTCCACTCTCTTTTATTTGTTCTGGAGCTGCATATTCTAATTACAGTAATTAGATTTTAATTGGTAATTAAGGTTGGTGTTAATGACCCTGTCAGATAAAGTAAAGTTGTTCAGTTAAACCTGTCAGCATTTTAGTTCCAGCAAGTTAACTGTCAGCTTTCTGATCCCAAGAGTTCCACTACACTGGTTACCAGATTATCCAGATAATTACTACCCATACAGGGTCTTAACTAGACTGGAACGTATGCCTGATGGTGTAGTGTATCAGACAATGTCCATGCATCCAAACCCAAATGGAATTCACTGTGAGATTGCTTGAACTCACAGAAATGCTGGAGGTGAGGGGACATAGTCAATGTAATTACAGTAATATACAGGAATGCTCGCACAAGGTCACCTGATCCAGACCCAAACATGGATGTAAGTACATGCAGTTTATGGCAGAACATTTGCACTGAAAAAAAATAAAAGGACTGACACTGATATTATTTTGAAGATAATTTTATTCCTGACCTTTAGTACATTTACATTGTCACAAAAAGTATAACTACCATTTCCTCTATACATAAAGTGGAGTACCCTGCACTTGTGCTTTATCACTGGGAAAAGTAACAAATGTATCTGTGAAGTCATCTGCATTGCTCGTGGCTGTACTGTGCATGTATGCCGCCTGCCCTATCTGCCACAGTATCCAGAGCTGCAGTTCCATGTGCATCTGGATCCTGCTTATGTTTCCAGGCCCTCAGTGTCTTTATCCCAATCGCTTCCATTTCACTTTCTCATTTCCAAATATTCTGGGGAAATTTATTACCACTTGTAAAGATGAATAAACTACGTTGTGTTTCAATGATTTCTACAGATAAAGCATCAGTCTGTTACACAGCAAGCTCATTAACAGGATCTGTAAAGTGGGATTATTATTATATGCATTCAGATCAGTCAGACATTACCACAATTACATGTTGTATGGAAAACACATAGAAACGAGGGTAGCTTTAACCCCGACCGGATCTAGAAGTCCACTGTACTGCGATCATAACTCCCTGGGCATGTATATATATATAATCAATAATAATAATAATAATATAATGATTATAATAACGTTTAGTAGAATTAATATAATTCTTGTCAGCCTTTAGGTGTAGAATAATATGTATGTGCACAGATGCAAAATTATTATTTCAATAGAGAAGGGAAAACATAAGGGTGTGGGTCGCTGATGAGAACAGCCCTTTTATAAAAGTACCGTTCCTAAGTCCCCATTCCCGAATATGGAGCTTGTCAAAAAACTTTCTGCCCCACTGCAACTTTT
>WWET01001043.1:36928-64325 GCA_011038615.1 Limnodynastes dumerilii
CTTACGCTTACGCCCGCCGTCCTAGCGACGGCGGGCGTAGGTCTGGATCAGGCCCGATGTGTGTGCTGAAGCTATTATAACTATAAATATCCTTAAATGTGCTACTTTTTCATGCAAAATAAATGATGCCCTTTTTTTCCACACAAGTGCGTCTAACTGTAAGCCCCTTTTTGTGTGCATGAAGCCTTTTGTTACTTTACTTGAAGCATGTGAAAAAATAAATCATTTAGTATCCTACTGAAAATGAAAGCATACAATTGGCAGCTCATTTTCTCCCCACCAATAATATCCCCCTCCTATATATTAATTTGTATTTAGCTATATTGCTCTTGGGGCAGCACCGTGGCTCAGTGAGTAGCTCCTGTGTCTCACAGCACTGAGGTCATGTGGAGTTTGTATGTTCTCCCCGTGTCTCCATGGTTTTTCTCTGGGTGCTCTGGTTTCCCACATGGCAAAAACGGGTGTGGGGCTGCGGTCCGAATGGCCGATTTTTGAATTGCCCATTCCTCCCCAGACAGTTGCGAACTGGCTGGGATTTCGATTGCATATGCCTCAAGGAGACATTGTAATCGATCCACGGAGCACCGAGTGTAAAAAAAAGTTCCCCTAATTCTTACTCTAACCCTCCCCTCTTACTACCCTAACTCTAACTCTCCTTCCTGGCAGCCCGACCCTAACCCTCCCTTACTTGCAGCATGACCCTAACCCACCATCTCCCGCAGCCTGACCCTAACCTTCCCTCCCCTGCAGCCTGACCCTAACCCTCCTTCCCCTGCAGCCTGACTCTAACCCTCTCTTTCCTGCAGCCTGACCCTAACCCTCCCTTCCTTACAGCCTGATGCTAACCCTGCAGAAAGAGTTGACTCACCTATCCACTGTCAAACTTTTGCACAATGGGTTGTATAAAGACCTCTGCACGTGATTCATGCATACGAAGGTCTGGCAGTGTCCATAAACCACCCTTAAGTGTTCTGTGCGGCTCTATGTCTGTATGCACACAGATCCGCGAGGGACACCTACATGCGCCATGCCTTGTGTAAGTCCACTCACTCTGCTATATCTGGATCTAGTCCAATATACATACTCAGAATGCAATTTTATTTAAAAATAAAAACCTCTCTCATTATGAATCCTGGGATATACCACAAGAGGTCGTTCACTTGGGTCATGGTCATTTTCAATGTTTTTGGTATTTTTTGTTCACTATATTTAAGTTATAAGTGCAGTGCAAAACAGTATTATAGCCAATAAATTGAATTGTTATAGCGTTCATATAACCACCTCCTACTCTTCTACTTACATATGGCCATATCCTAATCTAACAGCCTTATGCACATGGGAAAAAGACAATGATCTTCAAGGCTGTTGGGAGATTAACAATCTAAATGCATTATCATTAACAGGATAGAAGTGTAAGCATCTGGGATGAAGCAATTAGTAAGTGACTATCGGCCCCAGAGATGTGTATGGTAAATCTGTGTTACAGAAACATTTGCTGAATCATGTTTTGTATAGGGAGATTTCTGAAATTTGTGATCCAAAATACAGCACACAGAAGAACAGGACACTCCTAATGTTCTTCTACGTACAGATGGTGCATTTGTGCCATGGACATACACACTGCATCTCTGTGCATGCAGAACACAGGATCATACATAAGGGCTAAACTCAGCCCTTACTGTATGGTTTAAATGCCTAAGCACTACCACCATGCGTATCTCTGAGGTGCGGTCTCTGTAAGGAAAATGCTATTTACGAAATACAAACAGCTGAAAGCTCATTTTCGGCTGTCTGTATTTTAAAAATAGCAGTAATTAGGAGATTTTGTGAATGAATTTTGCCGAATAAAATTTTTGGGCACAATTACCCGACGCATGCCTCACTGCTAAACCGGACAAGAGGTTAGTGTATAAGTGGACACTTAGGGTTAGGCTGCAGGGAGAGGAGTCTTAGGGTTAGGCTGCGGGGAGGGAAGTCTTAGGTCAGGCTACGGGAAGGGGAGTCTTAGGGTCAGGCTGTGGGGAGGGGAGTCTAGGGTCAGGCTGCCAGAAAGGGATTCTGCAGTGAAGGGAGTCTTATGGTTAGGCTACGGGGTGGGGAGTTATAGGGTCAGGCTGTGGGGAGGGGAGTCTTAGGGGAAGGGATTAGAAGGTTTTATTAATGAATGGACACACATTAATTTTTTTCTAAACCTGCTGCCAAATGTAGACCCACCACCGCACCAGAAAAGAGGTTAGTGTATAAGTGGTCTTAGGGTTAGGCTGCGGGGAATAGAGTCTTAAGATCAGGCTGTGGGGAAGGGAGTCTTAGGGTCAGGCTGCTGGGAAAGGAGTCTTAGGGTCAGGCTACAGGGAGGAAAGGGTTAGGGTTAGGCTGTGTTGAAGAAAGGGTTAGGGTAATGGAAAGGGAGGGTTAGGGTAAGGATTAGGATAAGGGTAAAGGACAGATAAATACTTATTATTCTTTGCTGCCATTTCATCCTGTGGATGATCGATTGCTTGTCCTTGGTGAGGCAGATGCAATCAATATTACAGCATGTAACTAGCTGGTAAAAAAAAGTCCCTTTCAAAAAAGGGCTGATCTGTCCTCCGACTCACACCCATATCTCTCACCCATGGTGGGTGGCTCGGCCCCCCTTGTGGAGGATAATTTCACATGGAATGCAGCATTGGACAGGTGCATTTCGTGTGGAAGTACAGATCCTGTGCATGCGCAGTACTTATTCAGTGCTGGCTTACATACGCTGTGTACATAAGTCGGTTCAATTTTTTTTATCAGATCAGGTCCATTATTCTTCTGTTTTTATATACTGATTTTTTTTAGGAGGATGTACATCATGAAGGATGCAGCCAGATTCATGTACTTAAATTGGTTTGTAGTAATATTTGTAACAATATTCAGTAGTCTGTAAATGTACTATAATACATCGCAATACAATAGCAGACAGACATAAAAATGTGAGGGCCCCCTGTTTCCTTCACAGTAAGATTTTGCTCAATACAACAAAACTCTATGTATATTAAATGGTAAGCAATAGACATTTCGTTATAAAGGTGGATTGAATCCAGACTTACAGATGGCTCCGATCATCTCCAGTGTTGGGGCGAGACAGGATGGGAAGGGGAAAGTGATTCTGCTATGTTAGAGGGGAGGGGGGAGTTATAATACAGTAAGGGCATACTAAGTGCCTCTGTACTGTTAAGGCCACACTTGAAATGGTTATGGCGTGGGAGTTTCAAGGTGGGGTCCATGAATTTTATTTCCATACGAGCAAGGGAAGAGGCCTGGATGGCTGTATCAGGCTTGGTGTTTCACAAATATACTTTGATACTGTATAATGTCACCTATAGACCATTAAATATAATGCCATAGCAAAAGAATATTGAGAAACTGCGGAGTTGGAAACATAAGTCTAATTCCTCCCTTTGGAGAAAATCCCGGGGGCCTGATCCTGGATGGGCGGGGATAGGCAGGGCCAGACGGAACTGTGGGCGGAGCTGGGCGGGGCGGCTGCCAATGAAAGCTGTCAGAGGATGTCACATACATGAGTGCTGAGCACTGTTTTAAGCGGTCAACCTGACAGCTGGCTTACAGTGTCATTGTGCCCAATGCTTCAGAAATCTAGATCCAGCCCTGTATACCATCTCATCTGAAGGGTGGAGCAACATTAGTAGGAGAACATTCTGCAGGATAATACTGTTACTAGTATTTATTTGTAAGTTAGAGATAACGCAGAAAAGCATGATTAATTAGAGAGATGGGAATTTGGAACACACCAAAGCTCTAGGGCGTTTTTATCGAGCTGCTAATGAAAATAGAGCTTCGTAAGAATGATTTAATCACTTGTCCGGTGACAGGGAAATCAATACATGGAAAATATGGCTTATTTATAGTTTAAACCAATGATCATTCATTGGAGGACAGAGATAACAGATATAATAACTTATTCAAGTGCAAAAGTTATCGCTTTATTTTAATGTTGCAAGGCTCTGCAGGTGATTAAGAATTCAATGTTACATTATTATTTCATTTCACTAGAGACAAAGCAATGAGTGATAGGGTTTTAGTGCACTTGGCTTGTAGAGGCCACTCCTGCAACACTGGCAAGTCCTTTGTTATAGGCTAGCAAGAACTGCCTGTCATATACTTTAAAGTTGGCCACACACTAAAGCTATTATTGGCCCCATCATCCAATTATCGGGTGATCGGGTGATCAGGCCAACAATTATTTTGTTTTTAAACGCTTCATTTATTTTAAGGGAGCCAATCAAATAACTGAAAGGCTCCCTATTCTTTTAGTGCCAAAAGAATCCGAAACCACGCTCCACACAGCATGGCTTCAGCTAATCCCTGTCTCTACTACTACCTGCACTGGCCACTGCTGCAGATCTATGTATTATGCTGAACTGACTCTTTTGAAGTATACTTCAAAGGTGTCAGAGCAGCATAACAGCGCGGGTCTGCTCTGGCTCCTCATCCTTCTGCTAGGATTATTAGTCCAAGCAGGAAAGCTGTATGGTGCCGTTAATGGGACCTTTCCTTTGCGGGAAATCGTTACGTTTATTGGGACATCGATAATCGTCCCAATGTATGGCCAGTATAGATAGATAGATAGATAGATAGATAGATAGAACTGGATTAAGCAAATGTGTGTTTTGCGATTGGTAGGCTTTGTGCATATGTGCATGTGTCACATTTCCTGTACAATTCTGGAAGGGGTGGGTTGCCGGTACGAATGTCTCTTTTTCGAAAGGTCCGTTTCATGCCACTGAATTTAGAATAGTTTTGGAAATCGATTACTTCTGCCTTGAGGAGAAGAAGCGTTCATTTGTTCCCGAGAAAGGAGCCAACACGCCAAATTGTAAGTATTTTTGTACCCTAACCCTTTCCCGCAGCCTGACTCTAAGATTCCCTTCCCCTGCGACGGGTCCAGCAGCTTCGCGAAAAATCAATGGGTAAGTATGGCGATTGTCTGTCTTTACTTCTAAAAGCGGCAATTGCAGGCAGCGACTTCCACCAATTATAGATCCTCTGGGAGTGGTGCGGACGACAGGGCATGACAGGCCAGGATGCAGATGGATTGTTGGCTAAGTGGGGTCTTGGGTCTGGACGTGGGTCCGTGTCCAGACCTCGGCATGTGATATGTACTTGCAGAGGTCTGGAACTCCATACGGGAGAGGGGAGTAAATTGACATGTCCCTAACCCTACCTTAACTGCTACATACAGATCTGTGTACATATGGATAGCGATTCATACGTAGCAGCTTAAAGACACCCCATGTACCCGATCTGCATGACAAACCCGACCTCCATTGCTAGAAAGGCAAGGACCACCCCCAATATGCGTATCGCCATACAGGCGGAACAGAGTTCCATCGGCATGGAGATCCATTGCGTAAAATCTGGGACACGCATGTACAGAAGAGGATTCACGTAAGCGACTTGTGTAATTCCCCTTGTGTTATTAAATCAGAATCCGACCACTGTTCAATCATTTTAAATAAAGATGAATAATTAGAGATGCATGTGTTTTGCGGCCCAGATTTAGCTGTAGAAATTCTGTCACAGAGGATAACAATGATATTCCTATTGTCACAAGTACTGTCATGTATTTATATATTTAAAAAAAACTATCACCAAGGCAACTGACAGTTACCCAGCATCCCTGGTGATGCTGGCTGTCCAGGAAAGAGTTAACCCACCATTTCACAGACTCTCTGCACATGTAAATGGATGAGAAACGCTATATTCCAAGAGCAAAGCTTTTATTACATTTTTTTTTTTTTTGCTTTTGTTAAGATACCAGCTAAATAGTCTTTCCTGTGGAAAGATAGCCTGCAATAATGCCTTTTGTTATATAATGTAATCAGTTTGTACTTCCATTTGCACTTCATTTCATTAATGGTCTAATTATTAATCTGCTAACCAGAGCAAACAAACACTCCATCAAGACTGCATCTGGCTGTGCAGGTTCATGTGTTAGAAGCTAAAATGAGTCACCTGCTGTCACAAATGGGGAAAAATACCTTTCTACAGCTCTGTGACATCTTCTTTGTATTTGAACTTCTCTGGGTGGCAGTTTAGGCTTTTGGGGACTGAAGTTCCTGAGAGCTGTACTTCATTATTTTATTGTTGTTTTGTATTATTGAACCTCATTTACATGATCCTCTTGTTTCCTGTATATTTTACTCTTGAATGTATCAGCTGTCCATTTCTATATTATTTAGTTATGAGGTCCGGATTCACAGTTACGTAGTTTTCGTCTTACGTACGTTGTTTTAAGAATTGAGCTATTACGTATGCGTAGTAGCTCAATTCTTAAAACAATGTACGTAAGACGAAAACTACATAACTGTGAATCCGGACCTGAGCTTTTAGGTTTGCTTTGACTTTTTCTATGTCTTTTTTTTTGTTGTTGTTGTATCTGTCTAGAAACAATGTTTACTAAATATATTTTACACTATAAAAATGCTATTTTGTTTCTCCCGCTATCCTCTAGTATAACTAGCAATAGTCCTGTGTGGTGGCCTCCAGTATCTAACACAATCTAAGAAGAGCATTAGCTCAGAATCTACATTTTTTTGGCAAAATATATGGAAATAAATAATAATAATTAATTATTATTATTATTGTTGTTATTATTAGTATTATTATTATTATCTTTTTAAATAAAGTTTATTTTAGGTTACACACCTTATTTCTAACGAACATATAAATTCTTCGTATGCAATAAGTTAAAATAGAAGTGAGATAAAAGTTTGCTAAATATATCTCATTCTATTTAACAGACAACAAAAAGCAATGTCATTAGTTTAATCTATATTATATTTAGGTGTTGATGTTTATGACTGCACTGCAGATAATCTTACTAGAGAATGCCATTATATCCTATATTATACATGGCACTGGGATGGGTAGAGTTTCCCCTGGTAAAATAGTGGACAAAATACTTCCCCTAAATAATATCTAGGGAGCTGATCCAGAGCTCTGCATCAGTCTATTTGTTACGTGGAAGCACAGAGGGAAATCGATCTGCACATGTGCAGAATGGGTGGGGGTCACCACTGTGAACGTCCCTTTTTTGAAAGGGTCGTTCTCTCCCAACCCTCCTCCTCCATTACACTAATCCTAACCCCTCCCCGCATCCTAACCCTTAAACTCCCATCCCTGCAGCCTAACCCTAAGACTCCCTTCCCTGCAGCCTAACCCCAAAACTCCCTTCCCTGCAGCCTAACCCTAAGACTCCCCTCCTTGGCATTCTTACCCATTTAAAAAAAAAAAAAAAATAGAAAATCAGTTTTCGTCTGTGTCTACTTCTAAAAGCAGCATTTCAATTCGGCAACATGCACCAGTACAGAATGGAGCTAGCACAGAAATTCAGGTGCAAGGCTTCCCATTCGCCTGTCTCTGTATCCATGTGTTCTATGCTAGTTCCACAATATTTTAATGAAGAAGTGGGCATTTCAGTGCTTGTGCTCGGCACATTAGCCACCTGGAGTCCCTGCGCATTCTTGCACCAAATCAAGAGGTGGTGCATGTAATTTAATATTAATAAATATTTGTCATATAAACAGTGTTCTACACATAAATAAAGAAATAAGAAATGTATTAACAGTGTCATTAATTTATAAAAGTTTGGGTCACACACTACACTACGGTTCTATTTTTTTGGGACGTCTGAATAGCAGCATATTGCTGCAAAGTATGATCAGGTATTATTCTAACTAACATCATATTTTTACGTGTGGGAGGAAATTGGAGCACCAGGAGGAAACCCACACAGACATGGGGAGAACATACAAACTCCACACAGATAAGGCCGAGTCTGGGAAATGAACTCATGACCTCAGAACTGAGACTCAAGTGCTACTCAGTGAGCGCTGCTGCTGCTGCTGCTGCTGCTGCTGCTGCTGCTGCTGCTGCTGCTGCTGCTGCTGCTGCTCTGCTGCTGCTGCTGCTGCTGCTGCTGCTGCTGCTGCTGCTGCTGCTGCTGCTGCTGCTCAACCTACAGTCTCTGTGTATACAGCCCATTAGCATGTTTTCAATGACTTTCTTTATTCACTGTGTACTATCCAGAGCTGTATGATTTAGGGGAGCAGCAACTCTGGATCCGCTCCTAAATCTGCAAGTTGCGTTGTATAAAGAAAAATCTGTACACATTCTAAGAGCACTTTCATATCTGTCAGGAACAAGAGATGGGATTTGCTAACAGATAATTGTAGGATATTTAATTTTATTCCCATAAAAACAGATCTGCCAGTCCCTATTTTCCCACAGTAATTCAGTTTACAAAAACAACAGTCTTATTTAGTGTTTTGATAATTACATGTGTTGATGTCATGCATTACATTTTCTTTGAATTGTGAGTTTAGTTGTGGTTTTATGGGAATCCTGGGGATGAGTCTAGTTCATTATTGATAATGCAGTGATTTGGACTTCTCTTGTTTCATATAAATAGACTGTGTTGCTGGTGTTCTGGAAACACTAAAGACTGCTGCAGGCACCCAGCAATGCAGATCAGAGGAGCTCTGGAAAGCACATCAGGGATTTGGCTCAATGTGATACTGCAGGCTAGAGAAAAAAAAAACTCAATGCAATGTTTCAGCTATAGAAAATAAATGACTTGTCTTGTTCAGATGAAGTCTTCCTCGCTGATCATATCAGAAATATTGAAGTTCCCATAAGAAAAAGTATATCTAATGCTCCAGACATTTCTCATGCTGTATAAGTACTAATCACTGTTCCAATAACTCCAATTGGGTCTTTGTTCTATCCCAGTGAACACAGGATGTGGGTGATCTGGTTAATTACAAGCTCTCCCTCTTGCACTGTGTTTTGGCAGAGACACGCTCATAGAAGTACTGATATACAAATGCAGTATGTGTACCAAGCACACACCATCAGACTAGTACTTTAGTGTATTTGTGTGGCACAATGTAAAAATCAAACTCCTATTTCTTTTGTTCTCTATGGGCTGGATCCAGACTTAAGTAAGTACTTGAAATTAGTTACTCCTGGGCTAAACCATGTTGATTACAGGGGAGTCATATTTCATCTGTTGCAAACAGTATTAGTGTTGAGAGGTGATGTTTCCTATCCCAAGTCTAAATAACAGTGTGATAGTAAAGCTGGTCAGTATCTGTGTGCAGTAAGCAATTCAAAGATATATCCCTGCATGCAAAGAGTACAATTATCTTGACTCCCCCTGCAATCAACATGGGTTAGCCCAGGAGCCCAAGCACTTACTTAAGTCTGGATCCAGCCCATTGTTTTTTCCATTCAAAACTAATAGATGCTGTTTAAAACTGTTATATGTTACCTGTTGCATTCAATCCTATATAATATAGTTCTCAGCCCATACAGTGTATCCATTTGTAATATACTTACAGTTGAGCCCAGATATAGCTTTTCCTGCTTTGATGCTTTTTTTGCGACATAGTGGGAAAGCTAGATTGTAGCCCATTAGTAAATAATTTACACTTTGTTTACTTACCGTTAAGCAGCCACTGGCTTCTTCAACGGATTGGACAATGGAGTTGACATCAAACTTTCAATTCACAAGATGAGTCATACATTTTGTCTCTAGGACATTGAATGGGTGACATCAGCTCTATTGCTAGTCTTCGCGGGATATTTAGGCTGCTAAATGGTAATTAAACAAATACCAAAGGGGAAAGAGATCTGAAAGAGGAACTGATCATCACCTCACAAGTGTGATATGAGTGATACACAATACATATAAGGAGAATAAAGTTGATAATAGTCCACCATGTATAGGTTCAGTGTGGCGTTTTACCCTCAATGATGTAATGGGGGAACATCCATAGGATCCCTAAGACCTAGTGCACAAAATTCATCCAACAGAATAAAAATGGAAGAAAGTTTATTACTACACAGAAAATAACATCGGAGAGTAAAAGCAGCAATTAAAAAACAACAAAGATAAAAACATGTAAACAAAGCAAACTGTGCTCCGTACTGTATAGTTGGAAAGCATGTCCACACAGGTGGCTGGGGGAACCCCAAATAGCACGATGGAAGGGATCCTGTGTGGACGGAGAAGACAGTGACCGGAGACAGGAAGCGGCAAACGCAGACTAACTGACACGTTTCAGGCAGGCGTGTTCTTTCTCAAAGCTGGAATGGTAGTCATAAGACGTTTGTATTTAAGTTCATGGTCTTAATGGGAAAGCATCTGATTGGTGGTCCAGCAGCCTAAGTCTGACTCCTTATTGGATCGGCTCACCACTCCCCTAATACTTAGTATCACAAATATATTTGATAGGGCGTTTTGCTGCCCCTCGGACTATCATACTTTATTTAAATTTTATAATTGCTCCTTGTTACATGGGTTATTCACTATATAACCCATGTTTGATATATGTTGAAAAAACTGCACTAATGAAGCACTATATGTAAAGCGCAATATTAACAGCAGCTTATAGACTAGATTCGGTACTATCATTGCTAATGGCACTTATTGTGTACTTAGGAACGATCACAAGCACGATCTGTTCTACAAGTGGATCTTAAACAGCTATAATAGCTCATTCTATTGCTGTGACTGGCAATATTTTATATTGATCATCAATGATCATGCACACACCAGTGTAGCGCTAATTACAAGCGCGATACCTATAACCTTATAACGTTCACAGATAGAAATTTCTCATGAATATTTACTGAACAATTATTCTCATTACTACAGCACCTGCTGTGACTTTGAACTATTACAGACATAGGGGCTGATTCAGAGTTGCACTTACACCTATATTTAGGTGCAAGTGTACAGCTCGGCTAAACCATTTTTCAAAGTAAGGGGTGTTAATGAATTTAAAATCTTCTGCATGCAGGGAAAATACTTTCTTTTACACATAGAATTTACATACTACGTAGCTTTAAGTTTATTCTATAAAACAGAGGTGAGCTAAGAAACTTCACCTCCTCATTTTAATTCTGGTTTTACAATTGAAATCTGCCTCCCCTTGCAATTCAACATGGTATTGCTCAGGTCTACACTTGCACCTAAAAAAAGGTGGAAGTGCAACTCTGAATCAGCCCCATAATCTTTCAAACAAAGAGATTATAACATGTGTCAATCTTTAAATAATCAATAATGGCACTCTTTGCAAGATAAGCAGCCAATAATATATCTATTTGTCTAGTAGGATAATTGTATGGGATTAGCCTATTTTGGTGTTCACCTAATATAAAACAGTATTGTTATCACTTTTGTCCTGAAGATTACTATTTTCCCCTTGTGGTGCTGTGTGAGAGACTGTATCAATTTTACTTGTAAAGTTACTATTTTACAGCAACATTGTAATTTATCCTGTTTATTTAAAATCTATTGATACAATAACTGAATAGTACCTGCAGCAAAATCTATTTTTTCAGGAGCTCATATGAGCAGGAGAAAATTAGATTTCTTTTAAATCTCTGAGCACTTTTTTTCTATCTTTCTTCACCATTATTTTAACATGTGTTTTAATGTATATTTAATAAAAGTAAATTTTTACTCATACAATGTGCCTTAAGTGTACCCCTTGACTAAATGTACTTACTCTCATCGGGCCTGATCCAGACCTACGCTGGCTGGCATTAAAATGCCAGCCAGCAGCGTAAGATCGGGCATCCGTAGCTTCAGCGTAGTAACGCTGGAGGGGGCGTCCCCCAGCGTTACTACGCTGAGGTTAGTGCAGGGAGGCGGGGGGAGGGTAATGAGGCTGGAAGGGCGGCGTTATCGTACTAACGCCGCGGTCCCAGCGTATTTACACTCCCTTATGCTGGCTGAAGTTAGGGTAGCCTTCAGCCGGTGTAAGGGAGTGTAAATCTGATGGGGAAGGGGGAGTGTCAGGGGGTGTCCCACAATGTAACGCTGAGCGTTAGTACTTTCAGAGCTACATTGTAGGTCTGGATCAGGCCCATCCTCCTTTATTCAAATATATTTGATACAACATAATAATGAATCACGTTGTGGGACATGAACGTGTTGAACTTATGCACGTACAATAAAATCTTCATTCCACATCAAATGGACACACCACAGTGGTAATCGTACACCATAAACAAATGATCCCCTTCAGATCCCTCTCCCCTTTGGTACTTGTTCTTTTGGAGGTGTAGGCCCTCCTGGATCTGAGAGATCTATAGCGCAGTCTCTCCTCACTAACGTTGCATGGTAATTAAACAAAGCTTAAATGATTTCTGAAGCCCCATTGAACTTTTATCAGAAGTTGGGCCCACCATGCATGCTTTTCATGCCATGTATGGCACAACTTGTATATAGACTTTTTATATATTTTGCATGATTTTGCTGTGTCCCTCCTCATTTCTGAGAAAAACTAGGCAGTTTACTGTATTACAACTACACACTGAAAGTCTGTATAACTGAAAGGCTTGCATTTCAGTCATATGGACTCATCAGTGATCTGCTAACCTCTACTGACTCTGTATTAATAAAATGCTTGCTCCCTCCTGGACAGTGCCCCTTCACATTTGAATGGTGAATTGCCCCCTTGCCACTTCCTCATTCCATGCAACAAATAACAAAAAAAAAGAAAGCTTAATCTATATCATAAGTCATCCATTTACTGCATCTACTTTCATTGAACCTACAGCGTATTAAATATTATGCTATCTCTTATTCTGTGAATTGTTAATAAATGCTCTCAATAAAGCTTTTACCACATATTTGAATGTTCAGAACTTATTAGACGGTAATAGAGAGGATTAATGTGTCCCTGGGCAAGGCAGGTTATAATAACACCGTACTATTAAAAAGAGATTAGAATTGTGTGTTCTGTGCATATAGAAATATAGAGGAGAAGAGGATTACTGAGGAGGTCAAGAAATAAAAATTGTGCTATTGTGTCCTTGATTGTTCTCTTGCAAAAAGACATTTAAACTACCTGGGTCTTTGTTTCTGAAAGGGACATAGTGAAGGTTTTGTGTAGCTGCCTTTAGATTAATCTGTTGGTATAGCAACAACTACAAAATGCTTTCCTGATTATAGCCCACACTGAACAAGTGGTCTCCAGATATCCAGGAGAAAGCTCTCTTTATAGGAAAGTCTACTCATTTGTTTAATACAGTACTATATACTATTATAGATAGATGGTAAAATTAACCCGTCCATCCACAGTATAGTCCTCTATTGCAGGGCTGCTGACTTTCTATTTCTCACCTCTGGAAGATCTCGGAGGGAAGAAATAGATTTCGGTATGGGGCGGGGCTTGATTATTTGTGTCCTGAAGCCCCGCCCAATCTCAGTAACACTAGGATTTACAATAATGATAAGCAGGGGGTTAGACTTAAGGCCGTGATTTGCTTAAATCAAAGCCTCAAACCCATTGAGGGAGATTTGCCAGCTCTTCCAGGATTAAGAGAGAAATGGCCAAATTTTGTGATTCTCCCGAGTCAGCAACCCTGCTCTATTGAAAACAATTTAAGTAATTACTTTGGTTGTGTTTAAGCTGAATTAACAATGTAAAAAAAGCAATGAGAAACGCTAGTCAGATGCTTGGTTGCTTAGGGAGAGGAATTAGTTGCAAAAAGAGAGAAGTAGTGATGCCCCTTTATAGATTTTTGGTACAGCCTCACCTAGAATATGGGTGTGGAATGGAGCAGGCTAGGGCAGGATGCAGAGATGGATTACACTGACTAGGTGGGAGAAAAGAAGGACTTATAGGGAAGTATTTTAAGTGATTGTAAGCCAGAGCATGCGATTACGGCCTCCAATTACGAAGATCCAAATCCCTGCTGCTGCTGCACTCAAAGCTCCGAGCTTCAATCTCCGGCCATATTTATCAAGTTGGACATTTTAAAAATGTTTTAATTTTATATAGCTTTTAATGTGTATTTTTTCATTGAATTTTTGCTTTACTCACAATGGGGCTGATCCAGAGCTACGTCCGCCGTAGTAACTACGGCAGGCGTAAGATCGTCTGAAAAGCCGATCTACGCATGCACCGTGTAGATGTTGGCCGTCGTAACTACAGCAATGCCCCAGCGTTACTACGCTCTAGTTAGTGCAGGGAGTCGGGGGGAGGGAGGGTAATGAGGTTGGGAGGGCGGCGTTATCGTACTAACACCGCCATCCCATCATAATTACCCTCACTTACGCCGGCTGAAGTTAGGGTAGCCTTCAGCCGGCGTAAGTGAGGGTAACTACGCTGGGGGCAGGGGGAGTGTCAGGGGGAGTCCCACGATGTAACGCTGAGCATTAGTACGCTACATCGTAGGTCTGGATCAGGCCCAATGCCACAGCCATTTACAAAGGGGCTTTTACTTTTTACAAAGAACTCAAATACTGCCTGTGTACTGTAACTTTGGGCCGGATCCAGACCTACGCTCGCCTTATGGACGCCCAAGGTCATTATGGCCGTTCTTAGGTTACAGATTGCTACCTAAAATTTTACGATCACATATGTGGCCTCGCGGCTGCATACCTAATACGCAATGGGCAATGGGGTGGAAAACCCCCGTTCGTAAGAGCCGGCATATGGCGTCGTAAGAAGGTTATGCGCATGCCGAGGATCTACCCCTTTATGTTTAACCTGTATATTAGTCTCAATAGAAAACTTCACCTCTTAACTTTAATTTAGTTTCCACAGTTTAAATTGTGCCCCCCCCCCAACCCCGCAATTCAACATGGTATCACTTAGGTCTGCATTTGCACTTGTTTTGCTATTAAAAAAGGTGTAAGTGCAGCAATTAAGCCCCAGAGCATTCAGGCTACTAGTATCCTACACTGCATGGTACCTAATGGAGTAACAAGTGATCATCCTGGGCATCTGAAGACACAGTCCTTGTATGTTTTATTGTCCCTCCTCAATCAGTCAGTTTAGTCACTTTGGACCTGATGCACACTTAATTATATGCAACTAGTAGCAAGGCGACTCCCCTGACACGCCCCCAGTTTTTAGCTACTTAACCAACTTAAGAATGCCACAGGGCTACCTTATCTTTAGGTTCTTAGTTGTGTGGGAAGGGTGGCTAATTAAGAACGTTTCTACCTAACTGCGCCCAGATTTCCTCATTTAAATTCCTCCCTCCACCCAATCTTCTTATCTTCATTCTCAATTTTTCCTGACACGCCCCTTCCTTCTTAAATGGTGATTCAACGCCTTCCCGTTCTTAAGTCCTATGTAAATTGCCCATATTATGTTACTAAGCTAGTGCGGTATATCAATTCATGAATATATGCTCCTAAAAGCCGAAGATTCTTGTGAATCAGGTCCTTTATTTCTATTCAGTAATCGGAATTTACAGGTTACAGCTAGAAGCAACAATAAAATAAAAAAGGTTCAAGGTTTTCTAAATAAATTATATATCATTGTTAAGGGTGAGTCATTATTTTTTTTTAGATGCAGGGAAATACTTTAATTTTGCTTTTATAGTAGCATACAACTACTGCATTGTTTTATTTTTATTCTATTTAACTAATTTAGTGTTGAGTTAGGAGATGTCTTCTCTCAGCTAGTTCTGTTTGCTCATTTTACATTTGCCTCCCACCTGCAGTTCTACATGATTTTGCTTGTCTTTGTTTGATGTAAATACCAGGAATAAAAAACAGGTCCGGCGCTCATTTCCTTATCTCTAATGGGTGCATGGTGTGCAGTGCACACGGGCCCCTCAAAATAGAGGGTCCTTGTGGTACACACTAACACTATGTACGAAAATCTAGGGGATGGGTGGCCCATGTACAAATCCTGCACAAGAGCCCCCTCACTTATAAAAAGCAGATGTAGAATACTACCCTACAATATTCACAACATTGTATTGCTGTGTGCAGTTCTTTGTAATTGACAAAGCAATATGTGCATATTAAACTAATCCAGGGCCGTTTCTAGGGGCGGGAGAGCTGTGCAACCACACCGGGCGCACCCCTGGATGACTTAAAGACCCTCTTTTGATCACATTGCAATCCCCCAGATAACAGATGTGGCTAAACTGTACTGGATGTACAGGGCAGCGTTATTCATGGAAACAGATTTGGCTCTACAGGGCTCCCACTGGAGCCCTCTATATGCAGTACTGTTTAGGTGAATGATGTGTCAAGCACTGCACCGCAGAGGAAGGAGTAATAGGGAGAAGGTAAAGGTAAGTGAGTTTATGTAATAAAAAAGTTGTTAATATATAAGGGACACAAATAAAGGCTGGACACATATAAGGGGCACAAAAAGAGGCTGGACACATATAAGGGGCACAAAAAGAGGCTGGACACATATAAGGGGCACAAATGGAGGCTGGACACATATAAGCGTCACAATAGAAGTTTGGACACATGTATTGGGTAAAAATAGAGGCTGGACACATACATATAAGAGTCACAATAGAAGTCTGGACACATATAAGGGGCACAAATAGAGGCTGGACACACAACAACTGGCAGAAGTGGATGGCTGGGCACATACAAGATGATGGAAGGCTGGATACATACCTAATTTTTGTGAGGGAAGGGTGCACCAGAATTTTTTTCTGCCCTGGGTTCTGCTTGGTCTAGAAACGGCACTGAACTAATCCATGGTAATTTGCTACACTTACTTTTACCTGCACAACAAAGTATAAAGTAAATATAGTTTATTATGTTACAGGCTACAAGTCTTTGTCATTCACTTTAGCCCCTGCCCCAGTGGAGCGGCATGATATAATTCCCAAACACACTACACTCCAGCTAATTAACAGTCAGTCTGGATGGTTTTGGAGTGTGGGAGAAACTTTATACAGGGATTACATACACAATGATATTAGGCCATGGTTGAGATAACTTTGTAATCCAGCAATGCTACATGGAGTCTGATTCACAGTTTATAAACAAGGGTAAAAACAGGTGAAAATGTAAAAATCATGTTGCAATATAAGGAGTGCAATTTAATTCTTGTTTTGCAGGGAAACCACACCTACAACATAGCTTTATCTGTAAATTGGAGTTGAGCTAGGAAACTTCACCACTTGTTTCTAATTCCGGGAGAGCCGACAAATCTCTGAATGGCCTTGAGGCCGTGATTTAATGCAGTCAATGCAGCCTGCTCAGGATTTGTGCCCACTTTGTATGCAACCCTGGATCAGGACCAGTGATTATAACACCTTTCACATTTCATCAGTATGCAGCACCAACAATCTACAGCATAGTTGCTCCAATCCTTACAGACATCACTTTAAAAATTCTCATAACAGACAAAAAGAAAAAAGTCCCGCACCAGTAAGGTCTAGTGATAGTATATATTCTTATTGTCAGACACTCAGCGACACCCCAAAATACGGGAATCCTAAAAGAGGGTGCAATCCTATTGGAGAAGCACAACAGATTCAAGCAAATCAGGAAAAACCTTGCATATGCAAGCCCTGATAAAGACCAATAATAATACGGATGCACTCCGAACCTGTAATGTTATTAAACTTATCAAACTTTATTAAATAGTATATATATCCTAGAATCATAGGCCCCGATCCTGAACTACGCTGATTGGGCATCCGTAGCAGCAGCGTAGTAACGCTGGAGGGGGCGTCCGCCAGGGTTATTACGCTGCAGTTAGAGCAGGTAGGCGGGGGGAGGGAGGGTAATGAGGCTGGGAGGGCGGCGTTAGCGTACTAACGCCGCCGTCCCAGCGTATTTACACTGCTTTACGTCGGCTGAAGTTAGGGTAGCCTTTAGCCGGCGTAAGGAAGTGTATATACGATGGGGCAGGGGGAGTGTCAGGAGGAGTGTCAGGGGGAGCTCAGCGCTACATCGTAGATCTGGATCAGGCCCATAGTAGCAGCATGATTAAAAAAAGATACAAAGGACAACATATTTCACACAATACAGATGCATATTAAAAACCAAAAACTATGGCTCTACTGCTCTAATTATATACATTACAATACATGGTCAAATCTTTCCTTGCACTTAAAAAAGGAAAACAAAAAAACAAAATACCACCTCACGATGGGTCTTCACTCCATCTAACTTACCCTACCTGAGAAGACCATTCCAAAGCATGTAAATACAATATCAGAAAAAAAGGCTCCTGGACTGTAATGTATATAATTGGAACAGTGGAGCCATAGGGCCTGATTCAGAGGCTGAAAATAAGAACTTAAAGTTCTTATTTTCAACCATGTTGATTTCAGGGGGAGTCAAGTTAATTTTATTCTATGCATGCAGGGAGAATGCTTTGCTTTTACTTATTTCACACAGATACCTGATCAGCTTCACTTTTAAACTGCGAATTAGACTTAAGCTGGGAAACATCACCAACTATAATACTGTTGCAACAAATGAAATTTGACTCCCCTGAAATCAACATGGTTTAGCCCAGGTGTAACTTTAAGTTCTTATTTTCAATCTCTGAATCAGGGCCATAGTTTTTTTTTTAATATGTATCTGTATTGTGTGAAATATGTTGTCCTTTGTCTCTTTTTTAATCATGCTGCTGCTATGACTCTAGGATAGATACTATTTAATAAAGTTTGATAAGATTAATAACGTTACAGGCTTGGAGTGCATTCATGTTATTATTGGTCATTATCAGGGCTTGCATATGCAAGATTTTTCCTGGTTTGCTTGAATCACTTTAAAAATTGAATGAAAAGTGGGTTAGCGACTAAAGTATATATATATATGTGGTACTATAGTAGCCATAAAATCAAAAAGCGTTTTCAGTCTTTCTTTATAACTATGTATAATATCTGGATAGTTATCTCTGGAGAGCAGCTCCCAGTGCTTATAAAATGTAAATGTATATTAGCAGATATGAAAGCCTAATATCAAAGCTTTCCTGCTATGAAAGACATGCACTTCATACTGCATATTAATGTAAAATGTCCTTTCACTGTACTGTATATCTAATGGAATACATTCCTTTGTTAAATTTTGACATTTTTGTAGAATTCAGTAGTAATAAAGTGTGTCACCCCATCAGTAAAATCTAAAGAGAGAATTCCATTTGATACTGAGATTGTAATGGTAATGCTCTGTACCATCTAATTGGGGTGCACTACTTTCCATTCACTGGATTTCAGCTTGGCACCAGGTTATAGCAGTCATTATGTGGTTAGTGTAGCCTGCAGAGTGCCAAAATTTACAATGGTATGCCCAGATCCTGGGCTATGGCCGACGGGGGAATTATGTACAGCGGGTACGTAATTCCCCTGTCTAGAAGGTTGTGCGCATGTTACGTACGCCGGCTCTTACGAAAAGGGGGCTTCCCCCCATTACACATGTCGTATCTCCGCCCCGCTACGATGTGTCCAGATTTCCTACCGCTACGATGCCGGCCGTACTGACCTCGGGTGGCCATAAGGTGCCTGAAGGTCAGGATCCAGCCCATAGAGTGTTTGTTGGTACCAATCCAGTAGTGTAAGCACGGCCAGTACAAGGGTGTTTGGCGTGTCCCTGCAAACCAAAATTTTGTGCCTTCCTGTGAAAGGGGGACTTGGGGGATTGGCTTTGCTGCCTCAGCCTGCCTGTCATACAATCTATGTGACAGTTGCTGCAGCATTTTAATAAGGGATTGATTATTGCTGTTCAATATCATGCTTGCTGAGCCTGTCACTGGCTCAGCAAGCACCTTATAATGTTCAACAGAAATACACATTCCTCTATTGCTGTGCTGCAGTGCCTTTCATGCTGCATGTGTGGCAGGCAGGCTGAGGCAGAGCAGGTCATGATGAGGTTGGCAACTCCCCCCACTGACTGCATTGCACCAGCCCTGAGTTGCAAGCTTAAGAAAAGAGTAACCAGCTCAGATACTTCGGATATATTACTTTTTCTAGTATAATCAGGGGTCTGTTGTATGTGACAGTGTATATGACAGATGAGCAGTGTACTGTGGTATGACATACCATCAAATTTAATTGGAAATCTCTTTTCTATTATTTTCTGTGTTTCTGAACCACCACTTCTATATATCCATACCACCTCTTCTATATATCCATAACAGCACTTCTATATATCCATACCACCTCTTCTATATATCCATACCACCACTTCTATATATCCATACCACCACTTCTATATATCCATACCACCTCTTCTATGTATCCATAAAAACACTTTTATATATCCATACCACCTCTTCTATATATCCATACCACCACTTCTATATATCCATACCACCTCTTCTATATATCCATACCACCTCTTCTATGCATCCATACCACCACTTCTATATATCCATACCACCTCTTCTAAATATCCATACCACCACTTCTATATATCCGTACCACCTCTTCTCTATATCCCGATCCATAAATTTTATATATCCATACCACCTCTTCTATATATCCATACCACCACTTCTATATATCCATACCACCTCTTCTATATATCCATACCACCTCTTCTATGCATCCATACCACCACTTCTATATATCCATACCACCTCACCTAAATATCCATACCACCACTTCTATATATCCGTACCACCACTTCTATATATCCATACCACCTCTTCTATATATCCATACCACCTCTTCTATATATCCATACCACCACTTCTATATATCCATACCACCTCTTCTATATATCCATACCACCTCTTCAATATCCATGCCATCACTTCTATATATCCATACCACCTATTCTATATATCCATACCACCTCTTCTATATATCCATACCACCTCTTCTATATATCCATACCACCTCTTCTATATATCCATACCACCTCTTCTATATATCCATACCACCTCTTCTATATATCCATACCACCTCTTCTATATATCCATACCACCTCTTCTATATATCCATACCACCTCTTCTATATATCCATACCACCTCTTCTATATATCCATACCACCTCTTCTATATATCCATACCACCTCTTCTATATATCCATACCACCTATTCTATATTTCCATACCACCTCTTCTATATATCCATACCACCTATTCTATATTTCCATACCACCTCTTCTATATATCCATACCACCTCTTCTATATATCCATACCACCTCTTCTATATATCCATACCACCTCTTCTATATATCCATACCACCTCTTCTATATATCCATACCACCTCTTCTATATATCCATACCATCTCTTCTACATATCTATACCACCTCTTCTATATATCCATACCACCTCTTCTATATATCCATACCACCACTTCTATATATCCGTACCACCACTTCTATATATCCATACCATCTCTTCTATATATCCATACCACCTCTTCAATATCCATGCCATCACTTCTATATATCCATACCACCTATTCTATATATCCATACCACCTCTTCTATATATCCATACCATCTCTTCTACATATCCATACCACCTCTTCTATATATCCATACCACCTCTTCTATATATCCATACCACCTATTCTATATTTCCATACCACCTCTTCTATATATCCATACCACCTCTTCTATATATCCATACCACCTATTCTATATATCCATATCACCTCTTCTATATATCCATACCACCCCTTCTATATATCCATACCACCACTTCTTAATTTCCACTTTGACCACTGTATTGATAGATTTATTTGCAAAATATCAGAGTTCCTACCATGTAAAATTGTCAGCCACCATAATGATCCTAGAAACTAGAACATTGTCATTCCTGATAGAGCACTACATGAAGGACTATCAAAATCTTCAGAACAATGGAGACAGTGGGGTCTGAAGAAGCTGAGCTAAGAGCAGGAGTATTAGTGATTTTACCTATCAATGTGACTTTACTAACCACCAGTAAGAAGAGAAAGAGCTTTAATAAAAAATAAAAATAAAATAAAAATAAACAACAGTTTTCTTCATATTTGTGCTCTTTCTTCTTTATATTTAATCATCTAATTTACATTGAGTACTCGCAGTTACCAGCATTGAAAAGATCACAGTATAAGTAAATTTAACAGCGCAAACTGCATTTAACATATTTTGAACTTAGAAAGGAGTAAGTTAAAGTATACTGTTGTACCAATCATCTAGTGTAAATAGTACATTTACCAGTATCCACTCTTTTTGCCATTGTAGCCTTGACTGAGTGATGACTCTCATATTTCCATCACTGCCCTCTAATACTGGAGTCCATGGGTTACATTTACCGAACTGCAGAAAAGGGAAAGTGGAGATGTTGCCCATAGCAACCAATCAGGTTCTAGCTGACATTCTCCAGTATGTATTAGTAAAGTGAGAGCTAGAATCTGATTGGTTGCAGATATAAACTTCTCCAGCACGACATATTGTTCATGTTTCACCATGATCCCAGAACATGTAATACTGGAATCTATTTGATCTTTTAAAAATCCTGTAGCTTTAGTCTTTTAATCTTTTTTTTCCTGCTGTTTTTAAAAGATGGAAGAAGCATACATCACTGGAGATAACCTCCATTCATCCCCAGAGAAACGTTAGTTGCATGGGGCTGGATCCAGACTTAAGTAAGTTCTTGTAATTAGTTACTCCTGGGATAAACCATGTTGATTGCAGGGGGAGTCAAGTTAATTGTATACTTTGCATGCAGGGATATATCTTTGAATTGCTTACTGCACACAGATACTGACCAGCTTTACTATCACACTGTTATTTAGACCTGGGATATGAAACATCACTTCTCAACTCCAATACTGTTTGCAACAGATGAAATATGACTCCCCTGCAATCAACATGGTTTAGTCCAGGAGTAATTAATTTCAAGCACTTACTTAAGTCTGAATCCAGCCTATTGCTTTTAGTGATGGTCACCATCATGAGATGACTATCATCTTTGCTCCAGTCTCTGCTGTTGATTATTTCTATGTTCTTATAACATCACTGTGCAGAAAGACCTCACTGTGTCATGACAGTGAGATTGGTGTGATGACCAGTTAAAATGTGTGTCACAAACATAGAAAACCTCTCTTACAGATTTACAGCTGATTCTTTAAAATACATCTGAGCTGAACAAGTTTTGTTGACCTGGCACAAATGCAGAATGCAGGTTTTGTCTTAGACCTATAAAACTAAATTAATTATACACATCAAATAGGGTGTTTTTGTGCAAGGCATAATGCATCAGTGAATAGACATATGCAGAGTACATATGTCCAGTCAATCGTAGGTAAATGCTCTACTTAAGAAAGTGTGCCAGAGAGAAACATAAACATACGTTATTAGTATAGCTAATGTAGGAAAGATATTTGGATCTACATTTGATTAAGAAATGTCAGAACGATGATTTATTTACCATAAAGCTTCATACGTTGAATTTTCAAATTAGGGCATAAATGACTGCAAATGTATTTCTGTCTTGTAACCCGTAGCAACAGAACAGATTTGTCTTGCTAAGCTTGATAAGCTTGATGCAAATTGAACTAATGAAAGAAGTGTTGTTTGCTGGTATTGGCTACAATAAAGCTATTTTTGCTTTTTTATGTGTTAGACATTTGGAAACCATCTAAAATACACCGCACACTAGTGTACCGACATAGTGTACCGACATAGTGTACCAATGCAGGAAAGGGCCTCATTTATGACATGCTCACAACATTTATTTTATGTATTTAGATGATCTGCTCTGTGCAACTCTAGGTTTACTCATGTCAACAGTGATGGGCAACAGATGGCCTTCAGTGACATCATTTGCAGCCTTCAGCTCCTCTGTTGTGAGAATTGTTTGTTACATAGCTGAAAACACTTGTTTTAGATGCTCACTGGTATGGTATTATATGCAGAGTTGCCAACTCTCCCGGAATGTCCGGGAGACTCCCGAAATTCGGGCAGTTCTCCCGGTATCCCGGGAGAGCCTGCAAATCTCCCGCAAGTGACTTGAGGCCCGTGGTTTCATAGAAACCACAGCCTCAAGTTCTGCCCCCCTGCCTAGCAACACTAGTATTCTAGACAGGAAGGGCCTTGATGATGCAATCCATCAAGCCCTGTCCCGATCCTCATTTCAACTAAAAACAGGCAAGTATATGTCAGGGGGTGGGGCTTAATGATGTGATTTGCATAAATCACGTCATTAAGCCCCACCCCCTGCATGTATCACTAGCTTTCCTCGGGATCTCCCGGAGGGAAGCTGGCAAAAGCTGGCAACCATGATTATATGTATGAATCTATTACCAACATTAAAGGTGATCTGTGGCATTTTTGGATGGTAAGATGGGGCCTGATTCAGAGGCTGAAAATAAGAACTTTGATTTGTTGATTTCAGGGGGAGTCAAGTTAATTTTATTCTATGCATGCAGGGAGAATGCTTTGCTTTTACTTATTGCACACAGATACCTGATCAGCTTCACTTTTAAACTGCTAATTAGACTTGAGCTGGGAAACATCACCTTTTAACTATAATATTGTTGCAACAAATGAAATTTGACTCCCCTGAAATCAACATGGTTTAGCCCAGGTGTAACTTTAAGTTCTTATTTTTAATCTCTGAATCAGGGCCATGGTCTTCTATGATGCCTCTGAAGTGTTTCAAGTTACTCTTTACTTCTTTACAATTGTTCTATGAGGCTTCCACATGATTGTACAATAGAAATGGAAAGTGATAGAACCCTTGGAAAAAGTATAATATTCCAATTCACTCCAAAAAGTTTAATATTAATAGTTTGAAGTGTGTGTGTGTGTGTGTGTGTGTGTGTGTGTGTGTGTGTGTGTGTGTGTGTGTGTATGATTGGCCCATACGTTCACATTTACACTAGGTTACGGTGTGTATTTTCTATGGTGCGCATGCGCAGTACTTACTAAAAGGCAATTTTACGTCTCCGCCACGCGTAAATTCGCTCACAAGCGTTGTTCTGGATCTGGCCGTTATTCATTATTACAGGAAAAGTTCATTCCAGATATATTTTATGGTCTGAATATCCGTAAAACAGAAAAACTGATTTTTTTATTTTACGGATGTAATTGTAACAATAAATTATGTTCTCTGTTCAGTTATTTCAACTGGACTGAGGACAACATCCAGACTTCTGAATAGGGGTAGTTGTCAGATCACTAGACTGAGTCAACATTTGCTAACAGTGCATGTGCAAGTGCCATATACCCAGGGTGTATCTGGATGCAGATTTCCTTCCTTGGACTATTTGCAAAAGCAAGGCAAGACAGGGTGGTAAGCCATAGTTGCCAACTCTCCCTGAATATCAGGGAGACTCCCTGAAGATTGGGTGATCTCCCTGACTCCCTGAAGTGTTTGGTAATCTCCCTGATTCTAATTTTATCCATTGAGGTCTATGGAGATGACCAATTCATGGAGGCCAAGATGTAATGATAGAATCTTGTTAATCAGCTGCAGCGTCACTTTTAGCTTTTCTATAAAGATAGTAATGAAAGTATTCACTGACAATTTAATAATCAATAAATACTGACATTTTTATTGTAAAATAGTTTTCCTGGCAGTGCTAGATACACCTATGGGTGGAGCTATTCACAGGACACACCTCTTTGGCGCTACAGGACACACCCCTTTGGTGCAGCACCTTGATAGTGCTCTTACAATCTCCCTGATATTCATTTGCAAAAGTAGGCAACCATGTGGTAAGCACAAAGCGCTTCCGCTACATGGGTTGGAGAAGTAGTATGTAAATAGTACAGTGAGGGTGTGCTAAGCGCCCTCTGTACTATTCAGACACCTGCACTGTTCACGTTTTAAGTGTGTACAGTACAGAAGTTTTAAGGTAAGCTCATTGCTGTGCTTAAAGCTTCAAGTGCGGTGGCATCAGAAGTCTGGATTCTAATTTGAGTCACTAGCACCAGTGATTTCAGTGATAACACTGGTTTATAATTGTTAGTATAGAGCAACAGGAGAATTAAAAACCAAGCGTTATTATTTTAAGATATTGGCCCGTATTCAGAGAACCATTTTTGCGGGAAGTTCTGTGCGTATTTTTAGGATCGGATGAACTACGCATGCGTAGTAACAAAATTTACGCTATCTATGTTGATTTTTACGCACGGAAGTCCATTAGGCACGGACTTGTGAATTGCACGTGAGAAAATACATACGGGGTGGCGCGGTTATAATCCGTCCGGAGACAGATACGTGAAAGTGGGTGGGGGGAGTCATTTAAATGACCATTTGAGGGTGCGGTTAGTTAGATACGCACGTACAGAGGTATTATACGCATGGAAATGCACACTTAAAGATAAGGGTGGTCAAGGCACTCGTAAGTCAAGGACAATCCGTTCGTGTGGGTGTTGCCTTGCGTATAATTGCGTCACTGACGGATCTCTGAATACGGCCCATAATCAGTCAGTACTGGTGATCTTAATGGTCTATCTATACATTAGTATTCTTCACCTGTGTAAGAAAAACTTCTTCCATACATTCCAAAGTTACATTTTCTAGTAGAAGGTGAACAGTGTCTAAATCTGTGAAACTAAAACCACCCTTGTGTGTCTGTGCGCGAATCCAGCAAGTCCTAGATTAAAGCTGACAGGGAACACATTATTACATCTCACATCCCAAATCCCTTTTTTTCCCTTCATAGCAGTCCATTCTAACACATAACTGTCATACACAATGCATTCACTCCTCACAGCCCATCTCACGGGATGTCATTTAAGTCTGTTTAGACTTACGCATTTCCCTCCAGAGTACACTTAGCCTACTTTATATACCTGAGAAAAAAAAAGTTACCCGCTGATAAAATGCTTGCAAACCTGGTTCTGTATAGCTGGCAATATAATGCTGCATTTCTTTTTCATTTATATAACCTTATAAATAAATGTATAAATATTGTTCATAAGTTGTAGATCATCTTTCTAATGTGTAATGCAGTAATTATATCAGGCATTCATGGATGAAAGAAAGACCATCTATTAACCAATATTCTTGCTGAGAAAGACTAGGGACTGTTAAGGCAGATAAGAATAAATTGATCATCCAATTTCCTGTGATTAGTAAGAAAGTTTTATTTTACTAGTATAAGAAAACCGATATTGTACAACATATGAAATGACACCATCAAATATTACAATTAAAAGACCAGCAAATAGAATTGCAATAAGAAAGAAAGGGAGAGAAAGAGACAGAGTTTGAGTATATCACAGAAACAGCACACTGAAGATCGCCAGGCCAGGCTAGAGCGTCACCAGGATACCCATGGCGACTAGTCTTAAGTGAGGGTCTTTAATACACAGATAAGGGACTGGATATCTTTGTAAAACATAGTTCAAGAAAAATTTTCAATCAAAAGGGAGCAGCAGCGGGAAATTCAAAGAGTCTTTGTAGTGGCTTCTTCTGTATACGTGAAGAATTATCTTCTGTTTCCCGCTCTGACCCTCCCATAGTTTATGATCTCCCAGGTAGATTAACTGTTGCTAGTCCATTGTTTACAGATCTCCCCTCATGTGCCAAATGATTAAAAAGAATAAAATTATTAGAAAGCAATTATAATACAAGATGAGCTGTAATAAGCACGTGACACATAATTGCAGCTGCTTTGAGTGGGAAACCCAAAGAGGTCACAGTGTGTGTGT